>CM021108.1:555414977-555981802 GCA_007115665.2 Sequoiadendron giganteum
ATGACAAGATAAATTTCATGCAGATAGGAAGGTATCCGATTGATCTCCCATCTTTTAAAAGGCGTTTCTATCGCCTACAGAATAGCAATTATGTTCTTTTGGAGGGTGCCCTGTTTAAAAGAAATTTTAATGGCATCCTGCTAAGATGTGTGAATGAGGAGCAAGCCAAGAAAATATTAGATCAATGCCATAATAGCCCTGCCGGAGGACATTTTTCTGCAAGAACCACAACAATTAAAATTATATGTGCTGGTTATTTTTTGCCAACACTCTTTAATGATGTGTTTTCATTAATCAAATCTTGCAAGGAATGTCAGTTCTATGTCGGAAAGAGACAAAATGCTGCTATGCCTTTAAGACCCATAGTGGTAGAAGAACCCTTTGCTCAATGGGGTTTAGACTTCGTTGGGATGATTAACCCTTCTTCTTCAGCTGGACATAGATGGATACTAACAGTAATGAATTATTTTACCAGGTGGGTAGAAGCAGTGCCATTAAAAAATGCAATTGAATCGAAGATTGTTAATTTCCTAGAAGAACTGGTGGCCAGATTTGGCCCACCTAAAACAATTATCTTTGATAATGCTAAAGCTTTTCTCGTCTCGAAAATGAGTCAATTCGCTCTAAAATACAGAGTGTTCTTGAAGACCTCCTCTAACTACTATCCCTAGGGAAATGGCCTCGCAGAGTCTACTAATAAAAACTTCATCCGGTTGATCAAACAGATAGGCTCGAAACATAAAAAAAAGTGGCATAGGAACCTCCGGATAGTGCTGTGGGCAGACCGAATCACACCTAAGTAGGTATTGAAGACATCTCCTTATGAGATGGTGTATGGAAAGGAGGCATTGTTGCCTATTGCCACAAAGATTCCTGCCCTACAATTGCTCAAATCTTTGGAAGTTAAAAAAATCAGAGCAATGGAGGTGCGATTTTTCGAGTTGCTCGAGGTGCAAGAGAAAAGAGAACACACCCTAGAAGCAATGAATAGTCACCAGCAAGTGGTAAAGAAATGGTTTGACAAGAAGGCTTCAGACCAGGGATTGCAATGTGGAGATTTGGTCCTCAAATTCAATGAGCGTGGAGCAAAACCCGAACAACATAGAAAATTTGACAATCTCTAGGAAGGGCCATTCAAGATTCATCAATGTAAACAGTTCAACTCTTTCGAGTTGGAAGATACGGAAGGTAACGCCCTGAGTATTCCAGTCAATGGAATACATCTTAAAAGATTATACTAATTGTGCCTATGTGTTAGTTTTGTACATTTGTATATATATAATTACCCTTCCCTACTTTAAGTTTTGGATCCTCTCTGCACAAGAATTGAAATAAAATGCTTAAATGGTGCAAACAATTGAAGGAAATTTATCAATGGACTAGGTGGTCTAAAAAAGGGGCATATTGGATTATATTCATCAAAGTCGAAAATTTACAATATATTAGCGCTGGAGGCCTTATGTTAAAATTTACATATGCCCGCTATAGCACGGGGCTTATAAGCAGAAGAAGAAAAATTTGTAACCATCTTTGTCTTCAAGATATCAGTAGGAAGGACCAACGATCATGGCGGTAGACAGTGTAGGGTCAGGAAATACCATTCTCTCAAAATCTTCGTACCACTGAAAAACTAGAGAATGGCTCAAGATAGTGTATGTGCATTAGGAAATAGCAGCCTACACGGGCTCTGGCATGATGCTCTTCATGGTTTTCCAGCTCAAACCCAAAAAGAAAAGGCTAGGTTGGAAAGATGCCTCCATGTAGTTGGTACAGGTGAATGTTTTGAACCGAGGGAATCCCATGACCCAATTGGGTTGTGTGCACAATCTGCTCTAGACCTCCGAGGTAGTGCCGAGCGAAGACCAGCTTCGTCAGTTTTAAAATCTTACGCTTAGAGACGCTGATGTCCAACAACAAGGCGATGAAGTGGGAGCAGATGCTGGTGTTCATCCGATATTGCTCTTCATAATGCATGCAGTCTTTCCCAAGGACCCACTTGATGGCTTTCCCGTATAACAAGTTTTTCACACCCGTCATACTCTTTAGGTGCCTGCAGGTAATCTTGCTAAGAAAGGCAGCCTGGGTCTTTCTACAGGTAAGCCTCACTGGTGTTTCCATAATTTTTGTTTTTCTAGCTAAAAGATGAAAAACTACTAAGACAACAAGAGGTTGCTAAGCTAAAAGGCTAGTCGATGTTGTAATTTCCAATACTACACAAGGGGTTGATTTATAGACTGGCTAAGGTTTGCTTGTTGAAGAAATCATGATTAACAATTGTACCAAGTGTGTCACTTCACCTCGATTTTTGGCGTCACAGTGTGCGAGGTGACGGGAAGGTTAAGGAGTGGCTTGTAACTTGCTTCGCTAAGCTACCACATCATTCGCAGATCGGCCAGTTGTTAATAATACGAAGCACCACTATCTCATCCAAATTTGATGAAATTATAGAGAAAAGCTCTTTTGGGCAATGCGCCTCATATGAGCATTAATACCAATCAACATAGATAACCTGTAGGGAAAGCTCACAGAGTTGGCTTGGCTCTCTTTTCAAGACAAGAATCCATTTTCGTCACACGCAAAAGATTGTTAATTAATGTTTGAGCAGTTTAGCTGGTTAGCTATCTTTTCGCATGAGTAAAACTGATAATGCATAATAGCAACTTGGCATAAATGGTTGGCACGTACTTGTTTCAGCCGCCTTTCTCGAGAAAGCAAAAAGGCAAGTTATGGTATGCATATAAATATTTTTATTACAAAAATTGCCAAGAATTAAGCAATTAGGGCATTCATGAGACGAGGAAAAAGTTTTTAGAGAAGCTAAACCATTTGCCAAAGATTTGCACAGAGACTCTTCTGAATACAAAAATGGTCGAAATTGTAGAAAACCCTACGCAGACTTCAACTCAAGTAAATCTAAGCGAGCAGATGAGGGATGCACCCCGCATGCAGTTTTATGATGCAGAGTCTTATGCCACTCCAAGCATACCTACAAAGCCTAGTTGGCCTTTCACTCACCTAGTGAACCAGAAGTTATTGAGCACGGTTCCTCACAAAGACCAGGTAGTGGTCTTGGAGGATTAGGACAACATCTTTGACCCTGAGTTGTCTTGGAATCCTAAGAGCCTTCGGGAGGTTGCATGCAAAAGAATGAAGCATATGACAGACCAATTTCTCAAATAGTTATGGTACTGTGGGCTTGCACAGTATATGGTCCCCTTGGTGCACCCTTGCCTGGAGATTGTGGCAGCATACGCAACACGGTTCGTCCAGAACACCGGGGTTATCAGCGACAACGATTTTTGGGTAGTCATTAGCCCCGTGGCTATTCAAGATATGTTGTGCGTCCTGTTTTCTTTGGGTAAGGAGGTGGAAAATTTTGATATGGAAAGAATGCAGCAAAAGTGGGGAGAGCTCCAATCGGGGCCACAGTATTATCATTTCGAGCTTCAGCAAACGAGTAGTTCAACCCCGCCCAAATTCCCTTTCAGTTTGAAAGCTCTAAAAGGTGTGGATTCATCTACCGCTTCTATACTGGCGATGGTGTGCGGTTTGGACTCAGATAGAGACGTTCATCAGTTTCAAATGTCCTTCTGCTTTATACTAAAGAGGAATTGCGAGGGCCTACTTTTTTATTTTGCAAAGGTTATTAGCGATGGCATTTGGCTACAGCTAAAGGAATTTGGGGTCGGCTCTAGGTTTTAGTATTCGTCTTTCCTAGCTTACTTAATTTTTCACCAAAATTCGAATTACTTTTCAACGTCTATGCTCCTGTCTGTTTTTTATGAGAGTGGCTTAAGAAAGCCGGTTTCGACATAGACCCCTGTCATGTCAAAAACCTTCGATTATTATGCATTCTTGGATGCACTCATAGCCCCGACTATAAGGGTTTTGGGTAAGGCTAGTATAAACATGACCGAATGCATATCACCCCACCAGAGGTCCTGGCTAGGGAAGTTAACTCCGCCTTGTAACTGGTTCTTTGGCATGGATTTCACCATGCTCTGCATGCCAGATTTCATCCAAGAACCTTTCCGGCTTCCTTGTTTCCTCTCCGACAGAGTGTTGGCCCTAAAGGCAATGAGACAGCTATGTACTGTTGATGATGATTATTGGGGAGGAAAGCACTTAACCTCCTATTTCTTGTTGCCAATCATGTTTGGTTCGGTGTCGTTGGTTAAGAAGAGGACCCTGCAGATTGATACCTCAGTGATTCTACTTTCAAAGTTGGGTCACCTCAGACTGGTACTAATAGACAATCCCTAGAATTACAACCCTAACAATAATTTGTTGAGGATCGGCATCAAAATCTCACATTCGCCTCGGCCATTCTGGGACCTCCGGTGGAATGCCGAGGAAAGAAACTTAAGTAGATATGTAGGCCTTGAATATTTTCTTACAGTAGATGGTTAGCTTCCATGGTTAAATTTTTATCACATCGTGGGGAGAGTTAACCCAAAACTTATGATCAGCCCCCCTCTGGTCACCCAATTAAAGAAGCTCAATTGGGCACCCAAGAAGATGCAAGCTTTCTGGACATACTGGCAAGAAATTTTGGCGGCGGGAAAAGTGCATAACGAAGTAGCCCTCGATGATAGATTTGATGACATTTGGAAAAATGAACATTCGGATGTTGAGAATTCTCTAAACCGTTCAACATTCGTACAATAATGTAGAAGAGAGGAGGCTACTATGGAATCTGAGGAGGAGGTAACTTAGAATCCCCCTGCCGTCGTCGAGAGTCCAATACTTGAGAATTATGCTGGTAAACAGCTTGTGTAGGAGGAAGTGCTACACACACAAACATTGGAGTCAGACGTCTCTTCTAAATCAAAATGAAAGCGAGTAAGGACCACCAGTGGAAAGAGACGGGTCATTCTCGACCTTGATGATTTACCAAAAGAAAAGCGACAACAAACCCAAGAGGCCGGCGAAGAGGAGGAATAGTCAACGAAGGGAGTGGCCGAAGCGGCAGCGGCTCTGTAGGAGCATCAGGTATTTTTTCCTCCCTCTTCTCTCTCCTCTATGTCTTTGGTCTCACCATAGTCTGCCCCTGCTATTTCATCCACACCAGTCCTCTCCACCATCGGATTTGTCGAGCATTCCAGTCTTGCTCCTCCGATTTTCCCTCCTGTGTCCTCCGCTTTCCATACCTTACCTAGAACGCAATTTGGTGTCAGCACCGGGCTTGTAGGCCAACAAATTTTTTTCCCCAAGGCCAAGCCCTACGGTTGGTGTGTCTCCAGTCTTTTCTTACACTGTCACCTCATTTTCATCCCCTCTGAGTAGCCAATTCATCCCGCCATTCTCCCCGGCTATTATAATGCGACCCAGTAAGACCTCTGATGTGTCAGCTACGCTATCTTTCCCATTGGCCGTCCCTCAGGAGTACCCTTTTGCTGGTGGGTTGGGTATCCCAACCCAGGAATATTTCTCACATGTCGATGCAAATAAAAGCGCCCGTGCCAACCAGATCAACAAATGAAAAGTGAAAGACGCAACCTGGTAGGCAGAGCCGCACTTGCAAACTGTATTCAATGAAAGTCAAAACTCCTTGATGTTTGCGAAGATCACTTCTAATGTGATTAAGACGGTAGGCGAGATGTAGCCCAGTGACTATTCTGTGAATGCTGTTGAGTTAGACTTGTAGTAGGCCCACCCGCAAGATAAAGTTGAGCTGATGGAGAAGACCCAAAAAATAGTAACCACTGATTTTCTTAAGCTCAGCCGATAGGAGAAGAAGAAAGATGATCAGATTGCAGAGCTAAAAACGAAGGTCAACATCTGGGTAAACAAATTACAAGCCCAGGAGAATGAAATAAGTCAGTTGGAGAAGGAGAGGGGTACCTTCGAAAGTAAGATTAAAGAGTTGCAGAATTTCGGCAAAAAGGTCATTCTGACTCTTGAGAAGTAGCTTGAGCTACTCCGAACAAGTGAAGAAAAGCTCTAAGCAAAAGAGAAAGAACTCCAAGCTAAGTCTAACTTGCTAACTGAGGGCATGAGAGAGCTCTGGCAGAACACCACTGCCGAGATTGCTGAAATGAGTGCCAACTTGGAGTTGGAGGTCCAAAAGACTAAGCAGGCTGAGTCAGCCTTGGCAGAAAAGGGGAGAGAAGCTCTTGCCCTAAAGGAGTAGATGTCCGTATTGGATAAAAGCTTGGCAGAAGTAGTGGCAGGTTTAAGCAGCAAAGAGGCAGAATCGGCTGCCCTAAAAACCCAACCCCTTATGCCCCGGATGAGCTCGTTGGAAATTGCTAAATAGTTGCACGTGTCATACTGGGATAAGGTGAAGGCTTTGTGCCTTACCCTATAGCCCACTTTACATTTTATGGCACAAGTAGCTAGCCTCTACGGGATAGTGAGTGAATCAATACATCAGGTTTAGGAGTTAACTTCTAACAAGGTTCTAGAGGCTAGAATATTATTGGGCAAGTTGTATACCGCTTCAGATGAAGCATTGAGTGGTGTGGGCATCAACGACCAAACAACTACAAATTTGGGTGCAAGTAGCCTCATCTCCATTCATGAGGTCGTTCAGCAAGTGGTAGATTACAGAGCTTGGTTAAACCAAGTTACCAGTGACATGCAGGCGAAGTTTTCCCATTTGACGCAGAGAGGCCTCCCTTCGCCTTTCATTGCGAACCAAGCAGTAGCGGATGTGGAGCATATTGTTGCAATGATCAAAGAGAAGAAGCATGACCTTTCTGTCTTCCAGACCTTTGATCAATCTCTGACTACCAAGGAAATTGAAGGGATCGTACATCAACTGGCACAACTTTTCTTCCAATTGGAATTGGAGACAAAGGTATGAGGCGGATTGCCTTTCAAAGCAATCATCAATCTTAGACTGGCTCATGAACATCTGCGAACTATCTTTGCACCAACGAATGAAGTATGGACCAATCTGCAGGCCACCCTTTCGAGGTTGTGAGCATTTTTGTTGCTGACCCAAAGCTTTCTGGGGATCTCCTTTCCATGAGCGAAAAGCCCCTATGAGTCACCAAACTATTCAACAAAAACTGCTAAGGCCTTGGCAGTTTTCTTTTCCTTTATGGTTGCACCTTAATTTTGTATGCTAACTATCCTTGGAGCTTGTCATGTGTCTTTCTCCCAAAGCTTTTCACTTTTACTTCACTTCACTTTTCGATGGTCTCCGTCTACATGCCACGTGGATCTCTCTCACGACTTTCGGTTAGGTGCTTTTGCTACTTTCTTTTGGGCTCTATCTGGGTGACAAGTGGCATTTTTGTTCCTATGCCGATTACCTTGGAAATGCCGATGGATTTTTTGTACTTCCTGCTACCGCGTGTCCTCTCTTGTTGCTGCATAGTTTTCTATTTCGTATCATGGCCTCGCTGGCGTGTTGCTAATCGATGGATGTTTCCTATGGTGGGTCGAGATGATCTAGGCCAAGGATCGCTGCGTGTGGTTTTCTCTTGCATGTGCTTCTTCAGGCGGTGGAATGGCCAATAAATGGGGCCTTGTTTTCTTTAATGAGGTTGTTGACTAAGTTTTGCAAAAAACTTCCAAGCACTAGGATGTAAGCCTCTTGTAATAGCTGCTTTCAATTAAAAAGACTTCGAACTATGCCAAATAAATTCTACCTTTCTATTTTCAAGTATTTGTTAGAGCTATTGACCTGTGCTATTATCTTTATTTTGTATGAATATCTGTTCTTCGATTTCTGTAGGCTTTCATTAGCCGAAATAAATGCAGATCATGTTTTTTCGACTCTTTTGTGTTGAAATAAAGTCATGCTTGGTTACATTATACAAATTACAGGGTATTTTTGCATGATAAATGCTTGGGGGTTAAAATAGACTTAATTAACAACATTTAGTGGTTCGGGCCTTTACAATTTTTGCACTATGCTTTGTTGAAATTCGTCTAAGACTTTGGTGCATCACATGTAGTGTAAATTTTACATTCATGCAATCCTCCTAACCTTTTACCTCCACCCACTAAGCAAAGAGCCAACTTCGATAAAACCCTAGAGGTTACTTAGCTAGCGCGCAATTTCCTTCAATAGCTAAGTCTTCCATAAGACTACTGCTACATGCATAATTATGTGTCAACACACCCATATTTTTTTAAATATCTTTGCCGCCATTTCTTTACCCCTCCAAACCTTCACCGCTTTACCGTGTCCTTTTGCAAATTGGCCTGCGGTATAGTGGTTGATGAAGCAGTTATAAGAAATGTTAACCGCGGTACCATGCACGGTCAAACCATAGATTGCGGTGGGAGCGGTGAATAGGTAGCGGTTAAAATACTATCACCACGCAATCGTAGAGAGTCATCAAGGAACCCATGGTAACATGGTAAATAGGGTGGCAATCGTCGACGGTGAGGGTAGCAGTTAAGGGAGCAAGCACAAAATGTTTACTGCGCTACTGCGTGTGGTCAATTCATTGACCGTGGTAGCGTGGTGAACCGTTAGTCACTAGCGAAGGTGACAGTCAAAGCAGCTACCACGATACTGCCACCAATTCATGAGGTGACCACGGTAATGGTTAGCAAGAGGCAGCGGCAATGATAGCTACTATGGTACTACTAGCAGTTAATCTAGTGAGCACAGTAGCACAGTAGCAGTGATGAAGGCGGTCAATGATTGGTTACCACATTACCTTGGGTTGAGGAGATTGAAGCTGCGATAATCAATGTGGGCCCGATCACTGCATTACCGTGGGAGGAAAGGTCAAAGCCCATGATAGAGCAGTAAAAGAAATAAATAAAGCCATGGAGACAAAGTATTAAAAGTGGATAAAGTATAAAATGAAATGAATAGAGGCAAGAAAATATATAATCAAAAAATAGAAAGAATGACTTTTGTAAAATATTTAATTTTCTGATTAGGCAACTAATTAAATATTTTTATCTCTGTGATAAAATATCAAACAAATGTAACAAAAAACTGAAAGGTTGTGACTCTTCGAATTTTATAGTATAAATCTATTGTAAAAGAGATAGAGAGGAGAGGGGTGAGAGTAGGAGGTAGATTCCTGAAACTGGGAATGTAAATAATGATAGATCTTTCTTGAAAGAGATCAATGGAGATTAATATTTTTAACTGGTGAAAGCCTTCCTATTTTAGTTGTTGTGTTGCAATAATTTACATTCTTTTATCTGGTTCTCTCCAACTTGAGATCCTTTTATTTTTTAAATCAACATATCAAGTATAATCTCTGATTTATCAGAGTGTATTCCCATTTTGTGTGATTTTTATTTGTTGGTGTCTGTAAGTCATAATTAAAATCCCTTCAAGTAAGTCACTACAATTCTAGGATTTCTTTTGGGTAGTTAAAGAAGAATCGGGTTAAGAAACATTTCAGCACTATTTATGTAAGACATAAATAAATAAAGTTGTATCCCAGTCATATAGTTTTATTTTCAGAGTGCCTAACAAATAGAATTAAACTAGCGAAGGAAAACACGTATCATTTTATGTTTTTGACTATGTTGCCCATGTGGATAGAAGGCACTAATCTGCCTCAACCCAGAGATAAATTTCATATTAAACAATCTTTTTAGAACCTTCCACTTGTGCTGTAGGAGTAGGATTAGTTGTCGTGGTTTTCATCTATTCACTTCCATCTACCATTGTGGATAGATTATTTCACCAAGAAACACATTTCAAAATCTGCATCACTCATAGGTACACCCGCCTTGGTCTAGCAGAACCTAAAGAGAAGAAGGTTCAATAGCATCAATTGGCCTTGTACGTTTGCCAAAAGCATTATGAGATCTTGGCAACTTGTCATGGTTCAAACCTACATTTTTGAAACACAACAAGAAATTTGACTATTTTAATAGGGGGAATTCTTCCAAGTATACTTATCTTCAGAGGGGGACATCTAAGGCCAAGGTTCTTTATGCACTTCTCAGCAACAATGAGTTCTAATGAGTTGTTTCTATTTTTCTGGAGGTTTTCATTCTTGTTGTATCCCATGCCTAGCATGAACTATAGACCTTTGTTAGCATCATCGATTGGAAGGGTAGGAATAGGTTTTTCATCTTAGTATAGGAGATTGGATATGTCCTTTTCATCTACCACTTCTTGGCCTAGGACTCCCCAACATTTGAATCTAGAGGGGTCCGCTCTAAAATTTTGAGATGGTGTGTCACTTGATTATGGTTGTCCACGAGATTGAGGAGATTGAGGTAATTCTCCTACTACAAAGGAAACTTTCTTTATATGGTAATTTACACATCCATTATCTTGGATAATGACTTTGATATAAGAAATTTTAGGAATGGAGGGTGTCTTTGTCTTAGGAGTGGAGGCTAGGGTAGATGGGTCTACATATGGAGTCGTAGGGCCTTCATCATTTTTAGGAACTTGTAGGATTTTGTAATATTTGGCTTCCAAGTTCCTACAATAAGCAAACGGCTTTGGGTCACCATGAACCATGACTTATTGGTTTTCCTAAGGGAATTTAACATGTTGGTGGAAGGTGGAAGCAATGGCGTGCATCCCATGTATCCATGGGCTCCCTAGGAGAATGTTATAAGGGAGGTCAAGATCAAGGACCTAGAAAGTAGTGTCTATGATGGCTGGTCCTACTTGGATAGGAAGTTGGGTAGTGCCTTGAGATACTCTTTCTTGATCATCATAAGCCCAGATTATGATTCCTTTTCCCTTTTCATTCATATTTTTAGAAATTCCTAGATTTTTTATTAGCTTGAGAGAAAAAATATTCAGCCCTGCACCTCCATCCACCAAGACCCATTTGACTTTATTTTTATGGAAAAATAATTCAAGATCAAGTGCACGGTTATGAGATGGTTGGGTTGGAAGATATTTTTCAGAAAACATTAGGAGATGTGGTGTGGTGATATGTCTTACCATAGCTTGGAACTGGTCAGCATCAAGGTCTATCGGTATGGAAGTCTCAGCAAGTGTCTTTTCTAGAATCTCCCTATGTGTAGGAAATTATTTCAGCAACTCCATGATGGAAATATGGGTGGGGGTCTTCTTTAGCTATTGTAATATATTGTAACAATTGGCGACTGACTTTGAGTTTGCAGGGGGTGCTCTGGCTTGCATGGATGGTCCAAGGATAGTGATTTTTCCACCTCGCAAGGTGAATCCACACTCAGATTTGGACCCCGAGACATGGACAACACCTACCCATTCATCCAAAGATGCAACAACATGGTCATAAATGTGGTTGATGCTGCCATACTTTTTTCCTTTACCAGTGTTGCTTGCTTTATTTTGATCTGACATTAGAATCGTATATATTTTGAGGTTCTGATTTCCAACTGGTTTCTCAATAGTGATAGTCTTGTCATCAATAAGGTCTTGGATCAGGTTCTTGAGCCTCATGCACCCGGTTGTCGTGTGCCCCTTTATCTTATGAAAATTGCTTAGGTGCTTTTTGTTATACCATGGTAGCTTAACTTGAGGCTCCTAGTAATTTTCAATGACTGGGAGCATGATGATGTTAGTGTCAATGAGTTGCTTCATGACAGATTCGACTGATTCCCCAAGTGATGTGTACTTTCACTTTGGGGATATCGATTTCTTATGGATGGTCCACTTTGATCATTGATGTTGTTGATTGTTTGCATTGTTTTTTGATGTTTAGATGTGTTGGAATGGGGGCTGTTTTGGGTATTATTCTGAGGTTTTTGGTATGTTTTTGTTATGTGTTCAACCTTGGAGCACTAATCACAACCTTTGTGTCAACAACACCATCATTGGTAACATTTTTTTTTTCACCCATGTTTGAGGTTTGTCATTGTAGCTTGTTGATGGATGATTGTCTAGATAAGTGGGTGTGCCCCCTAATGAAATGAGAGCTCTTTCAATGTTAAGAGCTTTGGGGATGAGTTGATCATAGGTGGTGATGCATTGCATTTTGAGATGGAAGGCCAAGATCCCTTCAAGATTCGTGATGATAGTTCTAACTTGTTATTTTGGAAAGGCCCACTTGCTCTTATTGGTCTTGGATTGCCATCATTGCAAGAAGGATGTGAATGATTCTCCCTTTTTTTTCTTAAGGTTTGACAATTCTTCCAAGCTTACATTTATGTCGATGTTGAATGAATAATTTTGTATGAATGCATCCACAATTTCTTGGAACTTTTTTATTTCGAGAGGAAGATGGGAGAACCACTCAATGGTTGGGCCAGCCAAACTTTTGGGGAAGAGCCCCATTAGATAAGATTCATCATTGAAAACTTCAATGCAGTGTATGTGGAATTCCTTGATGTGATCTTCAAGATTGTCGGTTCCATGATACTTGTTAAATTTTGGTATCTCAAAGCCTAGTGGAAATAGCTTCATCACAATGCTTATGTTGAAGGGTTAAGGGCATAAATTCCCTTGCGATTTTGTGGTTTTCCTAGATTGTATGTCCAACGCTTGTTGCAAGAGCCTTTTGATTTGAGCGACCAAATCATTTTGTGGATCAGGTGGTGGAATTAATTTGTTTTAGGTGTATTTTGTGGCTTGCATGATGGGTGGGGTAGCTTGCGGACTTGGTGGTGCATTTGTGGGAGCTTGTTGCAGGTGTTTTTGTGCAAGTAATGCTTGTTGATATGCTTGTAGTTGTTTTTGTGCTAACAATTCTTGTTGTTGGGCTTGGTATTGCTGCAAAGCTTGTTGGTATGCCTATTGTTGTAACAAGGCTTGTGCTTGAACTTGTTGTGCTTGATATTGGGATTGGGCCTTCACTTGGGCTTGTTCTTGTGCTTGTGCAGCTTAAGCAGCTTGTGTGGCTTGTGTAGCTTGTGTAGCTTGCACAAATTTTTATTGTTGTAGCAATATTTTTTCTTGTTCTTGGGCAACTTATGTCGCTTGAGCAACCTAGGAAGCTTGTACAACTTTTGTGGCTTTTTGAGCTTGGAATTGCCGAAATTCCTTTTGGTATGCTTGTTGAGTTGCTTGCAAGGTGATGTTGTACTAGCTTGCCATGTTTGGATTTGGTGATGGAAGTGGAGGATTCACAATGGTGTGAGATGGTGTGATGAGACTTTGTTGAGGTGGATGTTGAGGTGTTTGATTGATGGGTTGTGTGGTGGATGTTATCATCGTTGTTCTAGGTCCTTGTGAGACCACGTTATGAGATATTTGAGGTGTCGTTCATGGTGTAATGGTTGATTGGGATATTTGGACTAGTGCCACTTGGTGTTGTGATATTGATGGCATGTTTGGAGGATATGGTATGCTTGATGTGTTGATTTGAGTTTTGATTGCCAAATTTATTTTATTTGTTAGATTTGTAATTGGTATGTGGGGTAAAGGGGGTTTCCCTAAACCTTGGATCGATGTGGATGTCGATGTTAGTGAAAAAAGTGGTGGGGGGATAAGTGGTATGTTTCCTTGAGGAAGTGATGATGAGGCATCAAATATCCCCCCTTGTCCAAAAAAACCCCCTTGTTCTTGTGATACCATGGGGAGAGAGACTTGTGTCCCAAGAGGGTATGCTGGTGTTGTCGAGAAGATGGATGCATTATTGGTATCATGGAAAATGAGTGGAATGTACAAATGATTTGGGTCTTGAGGGATGATATTTGTGTCCAAGTTTTTATTACTTACAAGGGGATGTGTTTGAAGCACATGAAGCAATGAAATCCCCTTGGTAGTTATGGGTTGGCTTGGAGCATGAGATGTTATTGGTTGCGGGATGGATTGAATGACTTTTTGGAAGGATGGTGTGAGTGATATTCATAGCATAATCCCAAAAGGTTATTCCACGATAGTGCTTACATCATAATCAAAAGGGAGTTTATCCCCTCCCTTTGCTAATGCTAGCATATATTGTGAAGGATTTAGGGTATGTGCAAGATCATCATGGAAAAAATAGGACCTTAAGTGATGATGAAAATTTAGAAAATCAGAGTTAGGCAACTTGACGTAAAAATTTGAATAAGTTATCTATATTATTTCAAAAATATGTAAGAATAGAACCTGTAGCAAATTGAATGTAGTTTCTAAACTACTAGGTTTTTTTTTTTTTTTAAATCTATTTGGTAAAAAATTAAATTTCAATGCAATAGTACTTAAATTTCAGGGAAAAAATAAGAAGCAGGTGTCTGTCTCACCACCCTAACCACAATAAAATGATCATATTTTTTTCTAAGATTTTAGATATAAGTAGATGACTCATGTCTTGATGTGATACATATTTGTTTGTAATTTTTTTCCAAGTAAATAATTAATTATGATCTTTTTATTACAACTTTAAAAAAAATATTAAAAAATTGTATGTCTCGCCACCTTAACTTGCTCAAAACTTCATGAAATTCTTTTTTTTT
Organism: Sequoiadendron giganteum; assembly: GCA_007115665.2. Lineage (NCBI taxonomy): Eukaryota > Viridiplantae > Streptophyta > Pinopsida > Cupressales > Cupressaceae > Sequoiadendron > Sequoiadendron giganteum. The sequence continues at coordinate 555,429,240 of CM021108.1, forward strand.
TTTAAGCCTATAATACTTATGCAAAGCATAAAATGTGACGCATGTTTCAGATTCAAAAAATGTGATATCATTTGAAAGCTATAAATGTTTTTCAATCAACCTATCAATCAAGAATTTTGTCGTAATTCAAATAGAAAATGAATAATAATAATTTATTAAATTCAAAGCAAAACATAATTTATACTGGTGGAAAGCTTAGAATCTCCTTTAAAAACCCTTTTCATTTCATCAATTTTGGGTAAAAAAAACTCATCAGCCACATGGGCCATCATATCACTTACATATCACCAGTTTTTGGCCCATCATCATCCCGCACATACCCTTTAGTCTCACCATCATGTTTGACAATCTTGTAGTTTTCAGGATTTTGAACCATCTCCATGATTTCATCTTGAGTCATTCATAGGGGGTTGTTGGTGATATCCTCCACTTGGCAACCTCCCTCTTGAGGATTTTGAGGTATCAAAGGAGGATTAATTGGAAGTTCAATGGATATCCTAGGGTTGAATTTTGTTTCAGTTTGACTCAAATCACTTGAAGTGGATGTTTCTTTGTTTTGCTCCATTTTTTTCTTGTGTTGAGATCTAATTTGGACCATAAAATAAGGATCAACTTTTAGGAATATGGGAAGAAAACCTCTAATTCCTTAGGTTGGTCTAAACTTTAGGTACAAAGAAGAAAATATTAGTTTTTTTAAGGATCAAATGATGGGAATGGGATAAATGGAAGATTGAACTCTTAAGAACTTTGGAGGGATACTAGAATTTTTGGCCTTTTGATTTTTGATTTTGGATTTGATTTGGATTTGATTTAGATTTTGGGTAATGAAATCATAAAACCCAAGATGTTGGATGTTATCTTGGAATAAAATTTGTCCACAAGGTGATAATTTAACTAAGTATATGAAGAAGGTTTCATCCACACATACTTAGTCAAACAGGATGATTTTGATTTTGATTTGAATGATTACCAAAAGTCTAGCATGAATAGATTTTCCAAGATTCTAAGAGTTGTTTATGAGATGATATTTGATTGATGTTCGGGGGATAGATGAAAGTGGTGATTTTGATCCTAGATTGAACCTAGAGAGACTTTTTTTTACACTACCTAGGTATTGAGGAACATGCTATACTTCTAAAGTGCCAAACTCTTGACTTAGATGAGTGGTTTAAATTGAGCATACATATCTGGATTGTTTATAGGAACGAGTCTATAAAATCTCATGAAATTATTTCTTATCTTGGTGTATTTCTTGAGGTTGAACTTCCTAATGTACTTCTTGATAACTTTTTGAGTGTGACATTAACTTGAAGCTTTTGCACAAATTTTTGTTTTGGGATCTTGAACTTTTTGGAAATCATGAGAACAAGCACATATGAGCTTCAATTGTTTTTAATCTTGCTTAGATTGATTCTTTTTACCACATCCACACTTTCTTGCTTAGCTTTTCAAACTGAATTTCTATGTCTTAATTTCTCTTCATCCCACAAGTTCCATTATGTAGAAATCAAGAGAATCAAGGCAATAGTTTCCTATGTTGACTTTGGGAGGACCAAATTGAGATGTGGGTCCAAATGTTTAGAAGCCTTCTAGGGATAAGGACCCTTAGGGATAATCAATAACACATGGACTTTTCAAGGGTATTTGTTCTTCCAAAGGGTTTGAAATTCTGATGATTTGTTGAATGTTTGTTTTCCAATGTTTTAGGTCGAAGAAAAGTGTTTTGATTCCAAAGCAATGCACAACCCTAGGATAGAAAAGACAATATTTGTCGGATTCCCACTTGGATTTCTCTAGCTGCACTTATTCAAAGCGGATGATTAGAAGCTTGACTACACTGGCTCCCCTCCACGACACACACTTCTCGGTTCATCCAAGCTTTGAGTTATCATGAATCTCCCATGAAAAAATATTCATCTCTACTATGAATCGCAAGTATGTGTGATGGCTTCAGAAGTCCAACTTTCTGACACCAAAAAATAGATAGTGATTTTGGATTCTACACAAATTGGTTCATAATCAAGGCACCCATTGAGAAGGCCACATGAGAGGTAAGATCAACTCATATAAAGAGTGTCACCTGCTTGTCTATAGGACCTCCTATAATGATGATATTTCCTCAACATTCGAATTTGTATACGGTTGGGAGTAGCTTGGTGTTTAGCTCATTACCAATTTGAGTCGTTCCCTTGGGGTGAGTACTTTTTCCCACCAAGGCAGGATCTCTAAAGGTGAATAATAGTGAAGAAACACATTTTTATTTCGACCACCTAATGTATTTAGGTGGGAGCACACACAATGCCTTTTCTTCACACTCGCATGATTTGTCCAATTTTAAAACCCCAAATTTGAAGTGTGGAGGCAATCTTTTTAGACAAGCTAATATCACTAAAATTCTTTTGATTCTCAATATCTCTATGAAGCGTGAGAGAAGTGCATACAAGTTTGAATGGTATTAGTTTGTAAAGAAGATTACAAAAAAAAAGTAAGCAAAAGTTCGTTTTAAATCCTCAAAGGCAATAATGAGTTCTTTTTAAAGCACCAAACTTGAGTGTGAAGTTGATTGTTCAATTTTATACCAAATCAAAATTCTAGTAAGTGTCTAAGGTTCAATTTTAACCAACTTGGAAAGGTCAAGTCAATGGTTAATTTTAAACCCCAAAAAGAAGTGATTTACAGTCCTAAAATAGAAAACAAAAGAAGGAATTGAAGGCAGTAGGTTATTACAATTAGCATTAAAAAAATGCTTCTTCTTTTTTTCAAGCTTAAGTTCAATGATCAATTTTCTTCAACTCCAAAATTCTCCAAACATTGTTTCCTTCGCTTAAATTTTGCAAATTCCTTGTGCAAAGGAAATCACTTTTCCTCCTACAAACAAAGTAAAATATTAGAAATGAGATTTATGTCAAGGAACCCATGAAGCATACCAAACTTTTATAAACAAGTAGACTTGTCCTACAAAGTCTCTGTGTAGAAAAAAAAAATGGTTATAGTGTTAAAAAAAAGATTTAATGTAAATGATAAAGTGTGGAGAACCTTTGAAGGCATGTCAAAAATTGAGTTAAATTTTTTATGAGTGCATGAGCCTATCAAAAGGGTTTTAACATTTTGAAATGTAACAATGCTATTGTTGAAATGTATGCTTGTCACAGCCTTGATCAAAGCAAGTTAAAATTTTATCCAGAACAACAAATTTCAACAATGATATGTGCCTTAGATAATGAGAATACATGAAATCTGCTATATAAGAATACCATTAGATAAGAATACGATGTGCCTTTATAGAATCACATGAAATATGTCAATAATCGTGGAAACCTCTTTTGACTTAGAAGACCACGTACATCTTTTAGCAACTACAAATGATGAGCTCGACTATAAATCTACAGACCAAAAAAGCTCAATAAGCTTGAAAGGTTTTAAGATGGAGTATATGTTTAATGCCAGTGGTAGGTGTAAAAAAATAGTGAATAAATGTGCTTAAACATTTTCAAGCTAATGAAATTGGCAGCCTCTCTGTCTGAGCCAAAATAGAAGCATAAAGAAGGCACGTGAATTGCTTGATAGAACACTTAAAAAGAATGTGATCTTCAACAACTCCCATGATTGCAAGAGATGCACAAAATGTATGTGCTGAAAATAATTTACAAACTTTCAAGTAAAGGCTATTAGCCGGTGTCACTTAGCCGAATTCTTAAACTTTTGTCAGCGTCTTCGCTGCCCGCATAAGAAAATTTCAAGCAAATGCATTTGGCAGGTGTAAAACTGAATTCCACAACCTTTGACCAACATCCTCCCTAATGCATTAAATTGAATTTAAGTAGAAACAAAGACTTTATGTTTGAATCTAATGCATTAATTCATGAGTTAAAGCGCACCTCAAAATATTTCGTTGTAGCCAGCAAAGATTACCCAGATAATGTCTACAATAAATGGAAGATAAGGATCGACAAAATCCGTTTATAGTCTTAAGAAGATCTTATGCAGAATTTGATTTGATAGAAGATCAAGAAAATCACACAGAATCTGAGTCACGAGACACCAACACAAAACATATCTTTCTTAGAATAAAGGATTTGAGGTAATAATCTTGAGATCGATAAGCTTTTAAAGCAAATAATAGCTAAGAGGCTTGTATGGAAAAGGACAATAACATCGACCACTTAATGCTATTCAAGAAAGCATTAAATTATGCAGCTAACTGACTATAGGGGAATTCCAAATGAAATGAGCATGCTCAAACAGGTCAAGCCATCCTAGTAAAGCATTTTCAAAAGCCTCAAAAGAGATTTACAAATGGTAACTATTCAAATTGTTTCTATATGGATGCATTTTGTGTACTTATGAGTAGCAAATAGATGGATGAGTTGTGTCCTATACCGAGATATGTCCTATACATAGCTTGAGTCTATATATAGCATAATGAAAACTGAACTCGGGGCACGCAGAGGCTTTAAAAACTTTCAGAATTCCTGCTAGAGGCTAGAGGGGCACGCAGATGTTTTATCTTTTACCCTGCATATAGCAAGGCTACGGTGTTTACTAGGATCACAAATTCTAATCAGGAAATGAAAATCCTTGATGAAGGTGGTCTCTAGTTGGGTATAGAATCAGATCATCATGAGGGTCTATTTCTTTCTCCTAGATTGACCAATACTTATGGGAAACTGTCTGCATCTAACCTAAAAAAAACCACAGAGACAAAGCAACTTGATATGCATCTGTCTGTAGATAGTTTCAGAGTAGGTCAAGCCTCAGAGAAGGTAATTGTTGGGGATGTAATGCCTTCACTGGATTTTGATTTTACATGCTCACCTAAAAGATAAATGCTAACTCTACATTTTACACACTATGCTGGATTTCGAAACAAACTGTAGACAATGGTAATGTTTGCTTATTGTTTGAGAATCAACATATTTCAAAATACTGTGAGTGAAAAAAGACACGTTCTACCCACTATATTCAAGACTGATTCAAAGAGTCGGATGTCCTCATCAATATAAAATATTGAGAACAGAAGCCAGAAATAACATAAAATATGCTATGAGAAAGCTAAACTTTCAATATCATATGAATGTTAGCCAAAATGTGTGTTATAACCGTATGTAAGAATATCTAAAAACTAATCTACTACGAGTTTATTTTCTTTGCCAACAAACAAACAATCCAGAGTGAGAATACATCTTCAAAAAACTAATCTATAGAAAACATCTTCAAACATGAGACTTTCCCTCCTTCTAGTGCTAGATGGAAGCACAAATATGCAAAATAGCCTAAACCTCAACAAACATTAGAGTGGGTCAGTTTAAACCAAGCAAAATATAGTGCTCCTATGAGATATCTAAACATGATGCATAAGCAAACAAAACTATGAAATACCAAAGAAAATCAACTAAATGAAAGCATACAAAAGCATGTTCATACCTATCCCATAGTGGATTGGTGCTACTTTGATGTGGAAAGTACCCATTTCCAAACCCCTTTTTGATAAGCTTCTTTTTCTTGCTAAGAAGATGCAAAGATGATTTTGATGCAAAATGACAATAACAAAAAGCTTTAAGATGGGGTAAAAATGCAAGTGATGAGTGCCTATAGTGCAAATACTTAGATTGTGAATGGATTTTGGAGTAGAAATGCCTTGTATTTATAGATTCAAGAGTTGAAGAATGGAGAGATGGGAGGAATATGGGACTAAAGATGAGCCAATGAGATTGTGACACTTGTCACATGGCTAGTGGAGGAAGGTGGAGCACATTTTGGAGAATGTGCATGGTTAATGCAAGTGGTTGAATATTTGAGAGCTATAAGAGAGGTTAATTCATGTGTAAGAGGCATTAACTGCATATGGTTGAGACATTTTGGAGTGAAATGGTTTGGATAAGAAAGTTAAATAAGTGGAGTAAATGAAGGAATATTCCTTGGGAATATGTCTTGTGAGGGAAAATAGGGGTAATTAGATAAATAAAAAAAATGAATTTAATGTGCAAGTGGGTGGGTTAGTCAAGGGTTTAGGTTTGACCCAGGTTGAGTCAAAACCTAAAGGATAGGTAATTAGGATTATGGGTTAATTAATTCAGATTAATTAACTTGGAGGAATTTTAGGGATTTATGATATTTGATTTAAATCATTTTGATTTATTAAATCAAGTAAGAGGACCTTGAGGGATAATTAAATAATTGAATTTATTTAATCAAACATGATGAATATTAGTGAATTAATCAATAAATTTCTTTATTTGATTAATAGTGGAATTTATGTTAATTTGAGCATCTACAATTATAATCAGGTATACATATTGTAGATTAATTATGATATTAGTATCATTTTCCACAACATACTTAGATCACCATTCTACCTTATACTTCCTTGGAGGCATGTCTCAACACATATCAACTTATCTTTCAATCTCTGGAGTATGTACATATTTCAACAACACATATATAGTGTCAAAAAATGTCATTGGTGACATTTTCACACTTGTTTGGGCCCTCCTTATAATAATTGAGCTTGATGATTCATTGACTTAGTGTTGAATGTGTTGAACACACTCACATTAGGTCTTGGGCCCTTGTAAACTAAATAACCCTAATCCTACCTTATTTTAGGTGTTGTGAAGTGTTGTAAAACACTTTCACACTTTTCTAAGGTTTTCATTAATAATTAGGCTTCTTTATTCTTTAATTGGCCGTATTTTGCATCCAAAAGTTTCATTTAATGTATATTTTCAAGGATGATCCTGACATAAATCAACATCCAATGATAATTCAAGTGTTTTTAGGTTTTGTGGCCTAGATTTGGTGATCTGGGAATCATGCGCCACCATGGGCATATGAGTCTCGCCTAGGGTTTTGGGTCTCGATCTGGATTTCACACCTTTCTAATAATTTTTGAAAATGGTCACATAATTTATGCTTAATGGGACTCATATACCACCTTGGGCATATGAGTCTCGTGTGGCCAAAAATTAAAATTAATTAAAATTATTGGCTGGATTTTATCTTCCTAGATCTAATGCCAGCTTGTAGTGTTGTAATTTCAAGAATTTTTGAAAATTATGTATAAATAAAAGCTTCTTTCACTCATTTTCATCCTAGCAAGTTGAATGAACATCATTATACAAAATTTGAGTTCATTATAGAATTCAAGAGTGTTAAAGGGCATATTATCAAATGTTTTAGAGGATTATTCAAACATCAAGCATCATGTCAAAGTCATCATGCATCATGTTTGTTTTTGAATTAACAATTGTGATGTAGGGTTTTATGATTCAAGCTAGTATTCAATTCAAGATCTAGATCCTATTGAAGCAAGAGTCAAGATCTACATCCATTGGAGCCACTTCATACATGTTTACAACATTTTATTTCTAGGGTTTGGTGAGTTGTAATATTGCATGTTGTTCATTCATCATTCTCTTTTCCTATTTCATTTCATTACAAGGTTTGATTACGAAAATGAGGTTTGACCAAGGAAAACCCCTTTCCACTAACAAAACAACATTTTTCCCTCTCTTTAGTGTGTGATTTGTAGATTTAGGTTGAAGACACAATGAAGAGAAAATTTGGAGAAAGTTGTCAAAGTTGCCACCTTGTATTGGAGATCATTGGAAGACATCTACAGATTGCAAATCAGGGTTTCAGATCCAAATATTAATTGGACAAGACAAAGGATACATTAAAGAGAAGATTCAAACTTTGAAGCTTCAAAAAACCGTAACTGGACTGATACACTAGTTTTGGCGTATGATTCCTAGTTTAGGTCATTTTCCAGGTTTTTGCATTTTTAGACACCCATTTGTCAGATTCCAGTTTCTTCACACAAACGCATATCTGGCACTAAATCACCCAAACTAGTGTATGAGTCCCAATAGGCCAAAATTTTAGGCTTTCCAGTGTTTCAAAGCTCATTCCAATCTTCTATAGGGTTCTACGTGCAAAACTTTGATATCTCACCTTTCTGTTATGATTTACAATCTTCTCTAGGTCATTTCATCATATTAGGGTTAAGCATTAGATCTTACATTTCATTTATTTTTCCAAGCCCTAGCTTGGTGATGAAACCCTCATTAGCTTACAATCAGACCCTAGGACAACCCTATGGCAAGATCTCTAGGGTTTGTCCTTGAATGAGAGTGTTTGAATTTTGTTAGTCTATCTCCCTAGCATAGAAAAACCATAAAAAAATATCATCCTTTCAACATCTAACATTAATGATATCCCAAATAGGGTTAACATCAATGAAAAAACTATTTGCAAACAATCTCCCCGTAAATGTCATTAATGACAACACACATATACTTCTCTCTCCCTTTGAAATCAAGGGAAATTGGCATGACATATTCTATTTATAATATCCCAAAACTGAAAGAGCTCCCCCTTACTATATACTCCCCTTGAGATAGATATTCCCCAAAACTGGATGTTATGTATAGGAATAGGTTCAAAATCCAAACATATTTTAAAATTCTATTAAATATTTACAAGAATAAAATTATCTTACTTACACCTTTGCAACATCCTTAGAAGGTAATAGTTTCTTGTGAGTTTCTTTGATTTGTGCCAAGTTTGCAACCCAATTTTCTTTTGCAAAGATAAGGATATGATTCGGAAGTTCAAATTTTATACACGGATCCTCTACCTCATCTATGCTACATGGAGCCTTCATCATATGCATAGTCTTTTCTACTTCCACAAGTATCCTAGAAAGTGAAGCCATTCTCAAACTAACTGCTTCCCTCAACTAACCAAACTAACTCTCAATTTCTTTGATCCTGAAGCAGGGACAATTTAACATGAAAATTTTCTAAATGTGCCCTAGCAGAACCATCCTTATCTTTTGAAACATCACATATTCTAGCTATTTAAATTATTTTTCACTCAATGGAGTCAATCTGATTCTTGATACTCTTGGTGAAAGTAATCCATCTCAAACAAAACTGGTATAATGTAGTGGCTTCATCTACAACCTTTTTGAACATTTCCACATTTTCTTGTAATTCATTATGTGCACTAGCACACCTATCAGACACTTCATCCATTCTTTTATCATTTATCTAACTCAAAACCTCTTGCTCTACCTTTCATTTAATGTGAGAGGAATGATCCTTGAAATATTCCATTAACAACATCAACTTCTACTCCAAAGGCAAGGAGGCCTCTATGTTTACCTCAAGTAAACCATCTTGAATGATTTTTACAACATCCTCAATTAAATCATCCTTTTTGGTGTGCTCTTGTAAAATATCATTTCTTGTAGAGGTATGCAGAATATCACCAAGATGTAGCTTTTCTCTTAATTTCAACTATTTTTGCAAACATTGAGGGTTGTGGGGAAACAACTAGAGAGGTTCTACCAAATCTCCTTAGTCCTAGAATAGATTCTAGAAGGGTTTATTTGACCATCAAAGCATCAGGCATAGCTTTTGGAGAGCCACATAGTATCTTGTAAAGCTCTTCTTTTCCCTTTATTGTATAGTATCATGGTGCACCTATTTCCTTAAGTACATTTTCAACTTTCTTTTTTGTGCCTTCCTCACTTTCCTTCTTATATATTTCATCCATGATTTATCCATATGTTCCAAATCATTTTCCTTTAGGATCCTTAGAACTTGACAAAAGAATATCTAGATGTACCTTTGCACAAAATCAACCTCAATCTCATAAGGCAACTCAGTTATACATACAATTCTAGGTTCCATAGCCTCAATAAAGCAATGATCCTCTTTTACCATAAAATCTATTTCTTTTTCATATTTCTAGACCAAACTAGATGATATCTTATATCTACCTTGCATCTCATTTTGTAGATTCTTGAAAAATTATCAATAGGAAGTGGTGTAATCTTGCTCAGTTTGAAAACTTTTCAAATGTTGTTTAATTTTTGTTGCTATCAAAGATAATTTGTTCCATTTTTTACTCTAAACCCAAGTAACTCATTCAGAAAGAATAAAGAAAGGAAAGTGATTAGTGAACCAAACATAAAGTTATACTTAGTTTCCTTTTCCTTTTTCAAGTTCTCCATCAAGTATTCCCTCAACAATTTGCACATACTAAATTTGTCATTTTCTCTCACCATCTGATAAACAATATGAATTCCAATGATAGTGGTAGATCCTTCCATGTTTGTGAAGTAGATTTTGTATAAAATTCTCATTGATGTGTACTGAACACCAAGATTAATAATATATTTTATAGTTAAGGCCCTTTTATCAAATTTAGCACCTATAAGTTCCATAACTATTTTGTTCTTTATAGATTTTAACACAGGTGTGAGTCCAGAGTCACACAAACTAGTAGCTACCCTAATATCACCCCCTATACTTAAGCAATTTTTTTATAGCCAAATGAATTTTTCTTGAATATGGCTCAAGATGATTCTTATCCATTCCTTGTTCTTGCAAAATTCTAGAAAATCTTTCCAAAGGTCTAACCCTTTCATAGCAATGTTTGCATATTATGGCTTATATATTGCACTTTCATTCATCGGCTCTTGTCAGACCACTTCAATGGATGAAGTGTGATCAATCTCATTCATTTGTCTATGTATGTAGATCCTTGTATCCTTGCAATGCATGGCACCCATTTGAACTTTTGAAAATGCACCATCTAAATCCAGTTCAAGTGCTTTGAATGGATGTTTTTTTTTTACTTGGGCCTTGGCCTTTTAGTGACATCAATAACAATAGGGGTAGCCATGATTTATGATACTAAGGTTTATAAGCAAATACAAATAAATTCCTTTGAACACTGTTGTTAGGGTTTGCATGATACTTTCTTAATACTTTCTCCACTTCCTTAGCTCTTTATCTCACTTGAGATAGTTTGAAAGAAATCAATTTGACCAAAATGAGCTAAATATAACTAACACTAACCCTAGTTGCTTCGTATTAAATTTGTTTATCTATTTACCAAATTTTGTCATTTGTAACATTGCAGTGATCCATAAGTCTTTAGGATACCTCCACCCCAAGTGCATGACCAAAAAGACCACAAATAAGTTTCATAACAAAAATATTAGTTTCCCTACCAAAAGTAGGGTCTAAAAGTAGTAATGAGGTTGTGTTACATCAAGGGTTAACAAAATAATACATAAATTCCATTCATCCACTAAATCAATATGATGCAAACTTTAAATCAACTTCGTCGACTTGAAAATAGTTGCAAAAATTGTAATAGGTTAATTCATCTTTTGGGTGTTGCCAGGTTAAGGGAAGGCCTACTATATGAGATGATTTATGTTCTATTTTAAATTGACTGAATTTTTCACAAAATATTTCTTTTACCTGATCAGATTTTCATGGTATACATCATTATTAGAATATAATGTACATATACCATTTTCCTCTTCAATAACTACAATATAGTTTGGCTAATTCCTAGCATAACATGATTGCTACCAACAAGAATAGTCATTTACACCTAGTTTTTTTTTAAATAAATAGATAACCACCCTCCACAAAAGAAAATTTTATTTATATATTCATGAGATGAATAAAATTTCTTTCTCAAAGCTAGTTGAGAAAATGAATCTCACTTTCTCAATAAGATGGACTTTCTCTTATCAACTAAAGTGAATGTAAAAAAAATAAAAAATAAAAATAAAAAAGGTTACTTCTAGAATAATATATTAAGAATATACTATTCTTTATTTTATAATTATCTAATATTAATATAATTAAAAATATAATTTATTAGTTACAATGGTTTAAGCACTCAACGAAGGAATCAATGACTAATATCTTAATTTCTTTTATATTAAAAGTAGGGGAATGGCCCCTAAACCCAATAGTTTAAGAAATACAATTAGTGAAATAGAGGCCATCCAAGCCTAAAAAATAAAAATTGATAGAAGGAGGCACATAGAGCTCAAAAACATAATGCACAAATTAGCAAAAATGAACAATCTCGTAAGCTATAAAGAATCCAAAAAAACTAACAAAATAAAAACTAAAACAATACATTTTAAAGGATATAATGAGATTCCAATTTGTCTTCACTGTGTCCATAGCAATATTCCAATCCTCCTTCCCATTGTCATACTCTAGTGTCCTCTGAGTCGTCTTCTCCTGCTCTTTACCAATTTTCCTCTTAATTTTCCTTATCTTTGATTTACTAGAAATAGTACCAAAAATTACATGCTACATGATCCCATCCATGATAGTGGTTATATTGCCAATAGCTTCCTCCAGGGAAACAATATTGTTTCTTATTTTGTCACCATCTCCATAGTAGTTACTTTTTCAATATCTTAATTGTTGAGACCCTATAAGGATAACTTAATATCTTGGTTAGTGGAACTTCATAGGGATAATTTAGAGATCCTTGTTAGTTGAACTTCATAGAATATTAAATTTAGAAAATACAATATATAGCTTGTTGGATATAACTTTAATACTAAATCTGAAATAAAATAACTTCTTCATGGGTAGGGATTGACTTGGTAGGTGAATAATATTAATCTTATTTTTATATTTCTATTTTTAATTTCATAATTCCTTTAACTAGAAGCTACAAATAGTTTGAAAAGTAAAATTCGCTACATTGTATCCTATAATATGAATACTAAAATAGTGAAAATAACTTAAATATACCCCTTAGCACATGTAAGGTAGTATTAGTCTACTATATAGAAACATAGGTAACTTGGCCAACTCCTAGTACAACATAGCTACCACCAATAGAGCCAACTATTTTACACCTTATTTTTTTTAAAACCAATAAATAACTAGCATTTCCATCATTAGAGAAAGTATATAGACCCAAAAACTTACTTCTAGTATATAAACTACTCTCAATTCATATAGTTATGTATGAGTGTATAGCTAAAATATATATTCATATTATGATAAAGGAATATGTTAGGTACTTACAAAAAGCATATGTGACTAAGAAAGTGACAATAAATTTTTATGGTATGCAACATTTTTGGAATGGTAGTGTGCTCATACAATTTTTCACCTAATCATTACAATATAACTTGACGAATTCCCAACACAACATGAATGCCAACAAGAAAAAAAATCATTTTATACCTTTTCAAAAAAAAGTAAAATAAAAGCAACCTCCCATCTATGGGAAAATGTATTTATAGATTCATGTTATGACTAAAATTACTTTGTTAGAGATATATGAGAAAATGGATCTCACTTTACCAATTAGATGGACTCTCTATTAAAAACTAAAGTGATTACTTGTAATAATATATTAAGAATATCATTAGTTCTTTTATAATAGAAATATGAATATAATTACAAACAAAATTTATTAGTTACAACAATTTAAACACCCAACAAAGACATAAACAATTACTAGAATCTCATAAAGATAATTTAGATATCCTTATTAGTGGAACACCAAAATTAGTCATGAAAGAATATTGAAATTAGGTGAAATATAACATATATCTTGTTGGATGCACTCTAATCTGAATCTAAAAGAAGAAACCTTCATCATGGGAAAAAGATTGACTAGGTAGGTGTATAATATATTTTATTTGTATCTTTCTATTTTCAATTTGGTAAACCCAAAATTTTATCTTTTAATAATAGAAGCTACAAACAATTTAAAAAGTAAAATTCACTACATATTCATAAAGTCATGAATTCGTTAATTATCATATAATCTAATTTTTAGAAAAATATAAACAAAAATAAATAAAGGAATTTTTTTTTTTACCTTGTTAGTTGCTAAAATATTAGATGTATGATATATCTATTACATTCTTTAAGAAACTCACAAGACAATAAAATAGAGATCCATATTACAATGGAAAAAAAATTTAATTAAATAGAAAAAACTCATGTGATTGACAATGAATGACACATTACTTGAAAAATAAAACCCAATAAAATAGAAATGCATATTACAATAGAAATAATTTGTTAACTACATGCAAATAACTCACATGATTGAGCATGGGCGTGCAAGGGCTGGCGGAGTTGAATGGCTATCTTTCCTAGGGAATTTTTGCTGAGTCATACTAGCATGGGGTGTGGTTTTATGAAGAAATTCAACAATCTAGAGACTATTACAAATCTCCACTGGATAATGGATTTCAATGCCACCCTTGATGTTGTCTGAGGGCCTCAACTTATCTTTGTTTTAAAAAATGATAGTTTTTGTTTCATCCTCCTTTATTGAATGATTTGAGGCATATGCTCATTTTTGGCCTTTGTGCACCTCTCTTTGTTTTTTGGGGACATTTTGTCTATGGTTTTTAGTACCTTGACTACACTTTTACTGTTAACTTTATCATACTCTTATATATTCCCTCTTATTATCAATATATATATTTCACACTTATTGTCTTTTTACTTAAAAAAGAAAACTCATGTGATTCAGAATAGTAGACCATATTCTATAACTAATGTGTCAGAAAAATAATGTTTACATTTTAAATGTGAAAGCTCTACCCCAATGATAGTTTTATAAAGCAAATCATGTGTTTATTTTTACACGTCTTGAGAGTTTCCTACCAAAAAGAAAATAACAAAACAAAACAAAAAAAGAGAAAAGGCAAAAGGCAAAAGAGGTCACACTTGGAAGCCATTTGATACATAAAAGAGAAAACCTTACCACATACCCCAACATACATAATATGTGTTTTGCCTATGAAAGTTTAATAATCATGCTGTTATATTTTTGTCAGACAAAACATATCCTATATTTTATACAAATTAAAAATAAACATTGCAAATAAATAAAATTAAAAAACCAATAATTTATCTAGATTTTACTCAATTTCCATACACTAAAATTCTGTAAAATAATCAAAACCTAAAATTTCCCAAGTGCATGACCAAAAAGACAGACAAATATTTCATAACAAAAACATTAGTTTCCCTGCCGAAAGCAGGGTTTAATAAGTAGCTTACGTTATATCAAGCGTGAACGTATCAATATTACGCAAATTCCATTCATCCACTACATCAATATAATGCAAACTTCAAATGAACCTCGCCGACTTGAAAATAACTGTAAAAATTATAATAGGATCCATTCCTCTTTTGGATGTTTCCACGTTGAGGGAGAGCCTACTATACGGCATGATTTATATTTATATTTTCTAATGACCGAAGTTGTCAAAAAAGATTCTTTTAGCTGATGAAAGCTTATGGGTTATCAGGCCCCAGATGCCGAGGATACAAACAGAGACTTCATTGTCGTTACTCTAATACGCGAATCAAAAACAGGCCTTCTATGGTCTAACATTGACCAAGTATTTGGTGTCACATACAGTCTATTCAGCACCACAACAGCCGCTTTGATCGCCATATTTGTAGGGCACCGATCCGCTCTGCAAGCGAACCGTCCCGTCTTCATCTCTGTATCTTCCCTTCAAGTAAGCCTTGTCATCCTGCTGCTCAAAACTCAACTTGACCTGTACCTCGAGGCGAAATGCGCTCAGAAAAAGTCCTTAAAACCGAGGCCGGATTCATAGAAATGCGTCCCCATCTCTCCGATCTCGATACGTGCCCTGCATCACCAACAAAACCACCCGGCTTAGAGCACGCTGGTGGGGCATTGGAACCTGATGGCTGCTGCGAATGATGCGCACCTATAAAGCTGCAGTTCATGTGCATACCAGGCGTGAGACCCTCGGGCGTGGCGATGTACCACTCCGTCGGCTTCTCCATCTCCTTCCGCACCCTTACCAGCGAGTACCCGATCAAACCAAAGCCGGGAGCTACGTTCGTGGCTTCGTCATTGGAAATACTGTCACGGAGGCTAACTTCGGCGCCGTTGTCAATAACGACCGTAACCTCCTCGGCAGGTGCCAGCGGTTCAACTAAACCGAAGTCTGTGGCGGTCAAAATGGAGTCGCCCTGGAGGACAAGGCTCGTCCGGCAGACCGGGCAAGAGGTGTGCGTGAAGAGCCACTTGTCGATACACTCTGGATGGAAAGCATGGCTGCACTTGGGAAGCAACCGCAGCATCTCGTCCTCCGCGAAGTCGCTGAGACAGACCGCGCAATCGGAGCATTTGGCCGGTCCTTTCAGGCCTTTCACTAGAGTGTACCTGAAAACGGGAAAGCTCTCGATGACCGCCTGCTCCAGACCGCGGGACGCTTCCCAGTTGATGACCTCCATAAGATTATGATCGTTCCGGCTCTCGGCTCTGCTGTCCCAGTTTGTGCGTCGGCGTCGAGCGAAGATGGAGGAAAGGCACATGAATAAAAAGAAGCCAAATAGCACGAAAATAGTGAATGGTAGCGAAGGACTGAACGGCCGCTTGTGATCGCAGAAGCTGCTGTTGGAATTATTCGTATCGTTGTTGGCCGCCAAAGTGACAACTGTCAATGGCGTAACAGACATCAGATTACTTCGGCCAGGGAATAACGCAGCGAATTTCACCATCTTGATGGAAACCACTCGGCTGCTTGCAGAAAACTGTAGGCGTCTAATTATATGAATTTATTGCTGGAAATGTCCGATACAGACTTACAGAGCCTGGTTTTCTAAGTCTACACGCTGTCTCCAACGAGTTCGCCGGGTATTACTCATAGGAGAAAGCCGCGCATCGTAGTTGCCCAGATAAAGGAGACCCATAGGCGTTGATTTTCGTATTCTGCACTCTCGTTCTCGGTGCTCCCTCCCCCATATACAATGCCAGGCGAAGACTTTAGTTCCTCAGCCATCCCCCACGACCAAACAACTCCTTAGTATTTGCCCACCTCAAGAAAACTCATCTTTAGGTGGAACTAATAAATATTTCTTTATTTATTAATATCTCGTAAATTACTTTTGTTTGATAACACAGTCCATATATATTTTTTCATTAAAAAATTCTTTTATTCTATTTTTTTCAATGAAAGAGTATTTGACTATTCAATATGAGCCTATTTTTAATAGAAGTATCACATAAATATAAGTAAATTTTAATTAATAAAAATATAACTTAAATGTTAATTGAAATAAAATTAGGTAGAAATTATTTGTATTTACATCTGTATTTATAATAGAATAAGTAAGAGTATTTTATTTGAAATTAAAAGGTTGTTAATCCTTTGACCTAGTATATTAGTTATTTATGTTAAAGTTTATACTTATTTTAACTAGTATATTAGTTATTTATGTTAAAGTTTATATTTATTTTAATAAATATTTTTGTTTATGTATTGTATATTTTATATTTAGTAAATTTATGAAAGTTGTTTAAGTGAGTTTTCAATGTGGATATATTATGTTTGCTTAAATTTGTGCAAAATTTGATGTTATAAAGGGTAAATTCATGATTGCATTGAAATAAGATTTTAGGATTGAATTTTGGAAGTAGGATATAGAGTATGAAAAATACCCTCTATAACAAATATGAGAATTTTTTTACAAGTGTCCAAATTATTGAGCAAAGGATAAGGAAAATTCCAAAATTAATGAGAATAATGGATTTTTATTTTAAAGACAAAAGATAAAATAGGGTAAATATGAAGGAGTTTGTAAACATGTTATCTATTCATAAAAAAAATGTTTTACTTTGAAAAATAAAAATAATAAAACAATACATCTAATCTTAGTAGAGATACTAATGGATGAATCTTAAAAGAAAACTCTAATGAGGAAGAACACATTTAGATAAAAAAAGAAAAATTAGAAAATGAATTTTCAAATTAAAGAAAGGGGAGTTTATTAGGAGGTGGAGAGTGGAATAGAGCAAGTTGTCTCAATAAGTGAGGATGCTAGAGTAATTGAGGCTATATCTAATTTTAATGGTGTGGTTGCAAGTTCCTCTAAAGGTCCAATGTCTAAGTTGTTAAATGTAGATTCTCTAATTGATTGTGGTGCTACCAAGAAAACATGTCATCCTACAAGAATATAGTCACTTCAAATATTGTCACAAACATAATGGAGGAAGGAAGACAACAACTATATTAATATATAGGTGCATTGACTACATAAGGAATAGACACACATGAATGGAAAATCAATGAGGGAATAATAAGAAGGTTGTTCTTTGTAGCTTTAGAAATTCATTATTTTTCCTACAATATAAGGGATTTAAGTTCAAAATCTACTAAAAGAACTCTTGAAGGTAAGATTTTGGACTTGTAACTTGATATTATTTTTCTTCAACAAACTAAAATTTAAGAGGAAGAAATGTTAAAAATAGAAAAAAATTCAAATAAGTTTGAGATTAGATGCACTATTTCTAGGGGTTAGTCTAGGGGTATGACCACTAGTTAAAATAGGATAAAATAGAATTTCATTAACAGTGTGAAAGAAGATTCATGGTTTATAATTTCTTTAGAATGAAAAAATTTCAAAAAAAGACATATATTACAAACTCTTATAATCTTAATATTGTCTCATTTTCTAAGGAATTTTGACAACAAATATGGTAGGATGGATGCTCTATTAGGTTAGAATAAAATAGGTTGTCTATATAGGCTTCAATTTAACCTTAAGATTAGAGGTAAAATAGGGTAATTTTTATAAATGTATTTAAAATAATTTAGTATGTGTTAGATGTTATGGAAGAAGAAAATCTCATTAGCATAGTTTTGAAACATAACATATTTATCCAAGAAAATTAAAGGAAAGGAATCTTTGATTATTGATAGATTATATATTTCTTATTAATGAATTTTTGTTGGGTTTCAATAATGAGTTTGAATCCTTCATGCTACTAATAGATATATCTTAGGATGATCATATCATACTAAAATTTTAGGATTTTAAACATTCTAGATTTACCACTTCAAATTTAATCTTTGCCTTTGAAACCATAATAATTTCAAGGAAATTCTTTAATTGTGATGGAATGTGTTTAATGATAATTTTTTTAATATGTACACATTTTATATAGAATTAAAGTATACTAATTGTAAGATAAATGAGTAGAAAACATGCATCATGAATAATGAGAGCGAGATAGAATGGGAAATGTACAAGAGATTAGAAGTGGTAAGTGTTGAATATCCCAGATATTGAGAGGGGGGGTGAATCAGTCTCTGCTAAAACTTATTGAACAAACACTAGCACTTACTCTAAAGCAAATAACAAAAAAGATAAGCAAGAGCAATAATAGAACATGAAACCACACAACACATGAACACCAAAATTTTACATGGAAAAACTAATGAGGGAAAAACCACGGTGAGGATTAGATCACTATATATATATAGTAGTTCCAAAAACAAGATAAAAAAGAGGCTCACTACCAAATACAAAATCTCACTACTTACAAGTAGGACTCACTATCCAGAATGAGAGGCTCACTGCCTACAAAATATTATAGTAACAAAAATGGCTTCACAACCAGAATATGAACTTGAAAGTGCACCTAACATGTGTTGATTTGGTTCCTTTGATGCTTAGAGAATTCAAATGTTTGCAGACTCATATTTTCTCTACATATACATCTATCTCGTTGTCTGTCTTCTTCAATATGTTATTCTTCACATACATCAATCTCCAAACAATCGTGTATATATACTTGACACATTTGCAAGCATCAATCAGGTTAGCCTAATTAGATGCAACACATATTCATTAAAAGGCTAATGGTCAGTTCCAAGCATATACAAAAATTCTCCAAAAGTAATTCAACTATGTAGTACGCTATATCAACTCAGCTTGGACCAAAGATAGGTCACTCATATATTCACAACATAAATTAAACCATTATACCACTAACTGTTTATTAGGTCGGCCATATATAGACCTAATAACAAAATGTAACACTAGAGAAAAGCCAACTCACCATATGATTATATGAGCATAGGGGATTGTATACTTACATGCTTCTGAAATACATAAAATTTAATCCAAAGCCGCAAATAGTAATGATCACTGGAGGGGAAATGCGGACCAAAATATCAGAACAGAAGCACTGAAGGATGTAAACATGTTCTTCATACTGATTTAGAGTACCGGACCAACCTGGTCTTCTTCATTCTTCCAACAATATCCCCCTTTGTCATTGATGGCAACATTTTCCAAAAAATATCTCAAAATCTCTCCCAATCATTTCTCTAAAATTCTCCCAAAACTCTCCAAATCTTTCCAACTCTCTCCCCCTTTGACATCAATGGAAAAGGGTGACCAAAAAGATAGAAAATAAGTGTATGTATATGGTGAAATTTCATATACAAAGAAACTTCAAAAACTTCAGGACTTCAAAACTTCCAAAAACTCAAAAAAATTCAAACACTCAAAACTTTAAAAGCTTAAAAAAATTCCAAAACTCCCCCTTTGTTCATCAATTCAAATTTTCTTCTCATCTTGTTTTATTTTTCCTTTTCTCTACTCCTTTTTTCCACAACAGAAAAACAACGAAAATTTAGAAACTCAAGTAAAGATAACACTTTTCACCTGAAACACTTTATTGTATCTCTCTTTCATAATTGGAAGAATCTGCTTCCAAGAAAACACAACAAAATCCATTTGAGCACACATACTATCCAATAGAGCCAATAATGTAAACGAGGATGACCAATCCACAGATGAACACTAGTGTTCACAATCTTCTGCATCAAGGAGTATTCTGAAAAGATGATCTAATCAAACCTCAACAATTTCTTTAACCAGCCAGAGAGTTCTCACCACATCTTCTCTTTTTCTTTGAATAGTAGTCAATTCTACTTGCAAATCTCCAACTCTCATTCTTTTTTTTTCTTCTTAATCTTTGAAAATATCAAAATTCTTTCCAATGCTATTCATTTCAGACTCAATTGCTTCAATCTTGCTTCTAAAATTGTCAACTACACTAGGCCACCAAAGACAATACTTGTAGATATATGACATTTCTTTAATTCATTTTTTTTTCTCATTTATGTGTTCAAATAATCTTTGCTTAGCTTTAGCACATCTTTTCCCAACCATGGCTTCAAACTTGCGTCCTTTCAGACCTTCCAATAGCATTCTTTCTTCAACAACTTCAACTAAATTATCTAGTAAATAATTAGAAACACTTCAAACATCAATACCTTTTCTAAACAGATACTCTACTAGAGAGCATCATCGATCTTGAGTCTATCCACTACAGAGTAGGCATTCCACAGTTCACCAATTTTCTTCATCTTACCTTTAACTAACATTGTCTGGATATCATCTGGATTAGAAGATTTAGATCCAGGGAAGGATTCTTCTTCATTCTCTTTCTTTTTTGGAATAACAATAATATCTTTTGTGATAAATTTTCTTTTTTTGATTTCGAAGGGGGATCACCAAGAACAACTTCCAATTCCTTTACACCAGAGGATGAAGCCTCCTCAAACTAACTAGACATGGTCATACTTGAGCACAAATCCTTCTACAGGGATAAGGAAAAGGCTTTATAAGCACTTGTATTATCTTCCAAATATTTATAGATTTGTTTTCCAACAAGGATCCTAGACTCCCACTTAACGTTTTATTTTCTTAGTAATGAACTTACAAAGTAAAATACTAGACATGTAAGCAAAGACTCGAATTAGAAAGCATATCCCTCGACCAAGGACATTCATACACTTTTAGTTAGGTTTTCCAAAATCAAGCTAGACAAATCAAATTTCTTATTTTCTTTCACCATTTTGTGCACTAGATACACGACAATAGCCAAAGTAGAACCATCGTGATTTCTGAAATATATTTTGTAAGAAATACCATACACAACATACATTACAAAAGGGTTGACAATAATATTTATTAGCAAGGCTCAAGGGTCTTTATCGATTCCATTTAATTCTTCCACTTCTTTGTACTTCATAGTTTTCTTTTCGAGAAGGTTACCAACACTGGATAACCTGGTGATAGCTTAAATCACTTCCTTTGTAATAGGGTAGGGTTTATCTAACACAATGCTTCCATTCTTAATTCGAATCAACATGAACAAGATAGATTCCTTATATGTAAACCAATGGAATTCTCCCCATAAATTCAAACCTAGGGTTTTTATGTTCTTTAAATCATTTGACTCTAACCCTAATTCCATTTCCTTTATTTTTCTATGATCAAATTCTTCTAGTTCAACTCCTTTCAGTTTCAATGGAATAGATTCCATTGTAGTACTTGACTTCTTCAAATTCTTCCTTACACAATAAAGACTTATTTTCTTACCTTCCTTTTTGTAGCCGCGAGAGAAAACTTTCATTAGCTATTCTTGATTGTTCACAATGATCTTTCAGAATTTCTCCAAATTTCTTTAGGATCGCTACAAAACATTCTTCGAGTTCTTCAAATGCATAGGTGATCAAAAAATGACTTGATAAATTCACTTTTATACATCATTGTGATGCCCTAATTTGCAATAAATGCACTAGGCTTCAAAAAGCTGATAAAATATTTCTTCACTGCACTGAGAAACCCTAGTTTTCTCCACAAATGAACATGCTTGCACTTTTTCTTCTGGTTTATTTCACATGAACTTTTCCCATTCAATATTTACAACATATCCTCATGCCAACACTTGACATGCCATATTTGTAGGGGGTTCAAAAAAAATTCTACTAAAGCTCCCCTTAAGACCATGCAAGGTCTAATTCCCAGAAGAACTGTCTGCACCAGATGAGGGAACAAACACATCTATCATCTCTGATTTTTCTTCCTTCTTCCATATCTTGTTCATCTCTTGCTTAATCTCATCTTTGTTAATCTTCTTCATAGGTTCATTCTCCTTTACTGGAGTAGACTTATTTCCCTTTTTACTTCTGCAAAATTTTGAGATATGTCTTCGTTTGTTGCAATTGTAGGAGAAAAAATGTCTATGATTTATTTGTCGTCCATTAACACCCGATCTACACTCATTTTCCTTATGTCTAAACTTGTTATAGGTATAGAAATAGCCATGAAAATATTGATTCATTCTACCTCCATGAAACCTATTCATCATCACCCGACTAATCATCCTCACCTGAGATATGCATTCAGTAGCTTTATATCCAATTTTATTGCATGTATAACACTATTTGCAGAAGGAACTAGGAAATTGATTAATCCTACTCCTACACTCAATTTCCCTATGACCAAATTTATTGCATGAAAAAAAATTCCATTGAAAGATGGATACCTTTGAGCATTAGGTTGTTTGATAGGCAGTCTTCTAACAAAGTTTTCTTTTGCTTCCCTTTTTCTTGAGTATTTTTATCATCCATAAGATTTGATTTCTACATATTTTTAGATTTTTCACCGGCTTCATTTCCTAATCCACCTTTTTCTTTAGAAGGTCTTAGTCCTGCAATCAATTCATCAAGCTTGGTGGAGCTTGTTTTAAAATTATCTTCACAAATTTTTTCTTTCCCTAGATCTTCTTTTAAGTTCATCACTTCTTGTTCAAGCCTTGAGCATACATCCAACTTACTTTGCACCACTGTATTCAGACATTGTTTAATTCTCTTCTTTTCTTCCACCTTCACTTTTAATCCGGTAATTTCTTCAATTTTTCTTTCAATTTCCAAATGCATTCATTTGCCTCATCAAGATTTTCTTTCAGATCTTTGTTTTCATTTTTTGCCTTGTCATGATCTTCAAGAGTATCCCAGAGCTCTTCTTTATCCATTTGTTCAATCTGCAGAATCTTCCTCAAGTTGTTAGGATCTTCTCTAAGGAACCAAAGCTCTGATATCAATTTTTGAATATCCTAGATACTAAGAGGGGGGGTGAATCAGTATTTGCTAAAACTTATTGAACAAACACCAAAACTTACTCTAAAGAAGATAAGAGAAAATATAAGCAAGAGAAATAACATAACATGAAACCATACAACACATGAACACCATAATTTTACATGGAAAACCCAATAAGGGAAAAACCATGGTGAGGATTATCTCACTATATATATAGTAGTTCCAAAAACTAGATACAAAAGAGGTTCACTGCCAAAGATAGAAGCTCGTTGGTTACAAGTAGGACTCACTATCCGAACAAGGACTCATTGTCCAAAATGAGAGGCTCACTACCTACAAAATATTATAGTTACAAAAATGGCTTCACAACCAAAATATGAACTAGTAAGGGTGCACCTAACAAGTGTTGATTCAGTTCCTTTGATGCTCAGAGAATTCACATGTCAACAGAATAATATTTTCTCTACACATACATCTATCTCATTGTCTGTCTTCTTCAATCTATTATTCTTCACATATCAATATCCAAACAAACCTATATATACTTGACACATCCACAAGCATCAATTAATTCAGCCTAATTAGATGCAACAAATATTCATAAAAAGGCTAACGTTCGGCTCCAAGCATATAAAAAACTTCTCCAAAAGTAATTCAAACATGTAGTACACTATATCATGTTGGCCTGGACCAAAGATAGGTCGCTCATATATCTACAACATAAATTAAACCATTATATAACTAACTATTTATTAGCTTAGCCATAGATAGACCTAATAACAAAATGTAACACCGAAGCAAAGCCAACTTGCCATATGATCATATGAGCACATGGGATTGTATACTTACACGCTCCTGACATACATAAACTTTTACCCAAAGCCATAAACAACATTGATCACTGGAGGGGAAATGTGGACCAAAATACCAAACCAGGAACATTGGAAGATGTAAACATGTTCTTCATACCGTTTTAGAGTATCAGACCAACTAGACACCTTAATCTACATGGTGACATCAATGACAACATAAAACACAAGATCTTCTTCATTCTTCCAACAATAAGTACCTTGGACCAAAATTCATTTAGAATCCAATTTTAGAAAAGATAATGAAAATAATTTTCTTTCTAGGTTAGAGTAAATATCAGAAGAGGAAAAATCTAGATTTTTTCTCAAACCTAGAGTTCCTTTGGTTAAGTATGTTGATACTAGCTCCAAATTATTTCATAAAGTAGTTGTAGCACATCAATGAAAAAATATAGTTTTAATAAGAAAAAGAGATGGTAGGGAGTGTTGGGAATTGTTGATATGTGGTTGTCATTGATGTCAACACTATTAGCATTAATGTCTTTAAGACTGTATATGTTGAGGATATTGAGAAAATTATAATAAAACAAGTTGTAGGTTGTTGGTGAAGTAGTGAAGTTCAGTATATTGATGATTAGAAGTTGTAGATTAAAGGGTTTCTTTACAATCCTATCTAGTTTATACACCAAAAATTTTAGAGGTTCACATAAATATTTGATTGAGTTATGAGTATCTATGTTCTGATAGTTCTTTTGCTACTTCAATTGGTGTTCTTGGAAGAGGATAATGTGATTCTAGTAATCTGAGTTGATGCAAATTCTTCTATGGTAATTCATGATGCTTGTGGATTTTTATAGATCGTGCTCTATCTATGTTGTTAGATTTTAGTGATCCGTGTGCTCGCGATTGAATATTTTCTCTTGCGTGTTCATTTTTTATGGTCATGACCGACAGGGTGATTGTAGCGTGTTGTGGATCTTCAAGGATTAATCATTGAAGATTTTTTGTGTTTGAGGATATTTTTTGGGTCCTCACAATGTTGTGGCCAACTTTGGTTAATTCACATTGATAATTATTTATGTTTTGGGCCGACAGTTTGTATTCAATTTATATTGTATTCAAGCCGACATGTAGATGATGTTATTCTTGGTTGTAGATATGTATGAGCGATTTTTTATCTAATTTGAGACATGCATGATGTGAAGTGTGTCAAGCGTGAGTGCTATGTGCAAATAAAGTTCAGATCATTTGAAGGTAGAAGTTAAGCGTGAAGAAGAGTGAGGAGAGTTTATGTGCTTAACCGAAACAGTAATCAGGCATTAACAGATGCTATTTTCTCAATTCAAAATATTCAGATGGATTTAATCTGAATGTAATTATAAGACAGTGTGTCTTCCATTGGGCAATAAGCCTTTTTGTATTTGAGCATTGTTCTCTAGGTAGTGTGCCTGAATGCAAGTGCATTCCC
Organism: Sequoiadendron giganteum; assembly: GCA_007115665.2. NCBI lineage: Eukaryota > Viridiplantae > Streptophyta > Pinopsida > Cupressales > Cupressaceae > Sequoiadendron > Sequoiadendron giganteum. The sequence goes on from CM021108.1 coordinate 555,455,056, forward strand.
CATTTTCTATACTTTTAATAGAGTATGAACTTGTGGATTAACCTCCACTGTGGTTTTCCCCTAATAGGGTTTCCACACAAAAATGTTATGTGTGGTTCTGATGTGTTGATGGTTTGTTCTTTCATGTTTAATTATTAGATCTTAAAATAAGTTTAAAATCTGTATAATCTCTATGACAACTGATTCACCCCTCCTATCAGTTGTCTGCCCTTGTGTTGCCAACAATTAGTATCAGAGTGGGTTCCTTGGAAGAAGTTTAATAGCTTGAGGTGATCCAGGATGGCGAAATAAAAGAAGGATAGTTTGAGATTTGATGGAAACAATTATTCTTTGTGGAAGACTTGAATGGAATGACATCTGAGATGCATTGGTGAATCTTACTGGAACATTACAAAGAATAGGTATATCATCCCATAGAATGGTCCTTCTACTTTTGCTAAAATTAAATATGTTGAGTACAATATGAAGGCTAAGGAAGCATTGTTGAGTGCTTTGACTGATTCTGAGATGAAAAATGTAATAGATTTGAAGACTGCTTATGAGATCTAGAAAAAGTTGGAAACCTTGTATGAAGGTGATTCTTAGGTGAAAATTGCTAAGCTGCAAAGTCTAAAAGGGAAATATGAAACATTGAAAGTGGGTGAAGATGAGAACATTACTACTTTCATGTAGAGAGTGAATGAACTTGTATGTAACATCAGATGTGCTGGTGGAATATTGGAAGAATCATATATTGTTGCTAAAGTGCTCAGATCCTTGTCTTTTGCATACAAACACAAAGCTACTGCTATTGAGGAGATCTGAAGTGTGACAAATGTAACTAGAGACATGTTGATTGGTAGGCTTACTTCTTTTGAGTTAAGTGAGTTTGGTGATGCTCTTCCTAAAATAGAATCCACATTCAAAGCTACTACATCCAGGAAGGATAAGCAGGGATATGATATGGGAGAAAGTTCTTCTAGAAAGGTGTTCAAGTATTACAAAGAAATGAGAGAGATTGAAGAAGAAGAGAGAAATATAGATGAGATTGAAGCACTTCTTGTCAAAATACTAGCCAGAGGAGAAGGTAAGTATAAAGGGAAACTCCTCTTAAATGTTTTTATTGCAATAAGATAGGTCATTTTGCCTCAAGGTGTCCAGAAAGAGTTCCTAAAATGAGATCTGACAAGTATAGATTCCAAAGAAATGTTATTATGCTATTGATGAAGGTCTGATAAATGATGAATCTGATAAAGGGAATTTAAGTTAAGATGAGCTTGTGTTTATTGCTATCAAGGAAAGTAATCATGTACTTGTTTATTCTACTAGTTGCATGAATGTTGAGAAATCTCTAGCAGCTAGAATTAAAGAAAAAGATGAATGGGTGATTGATAGTAGATGCTCTCATCACATGATAGGTGATAAAAGTAAATTTGTGAGCTTGGAAATGTATGATGGTGGTGTTGTAAGATTTGGTTATGATAAAGCTGGTATAATCCATGGCAGATGATCCATTTCTTTTGATGGTAAGCATAATACTAATGATGTCCTATATGTTGAAGGTTTGAAGAATAATCTCTTAAGTGTTGGACAGATGGTTGACAAGGGATATAATCTTGAATTCAAGGATGGAAAGTGTAAAATATTGGGGAATTCTAGAAATGTGATTGCATCAGATACAAAATCAAAAGGTAATACTTTTCACCTCAGTAGTGCTAGTAAAAGTTGTCTAATTGCTCAAGTTGATGAAATTTGGTTGTGGCATAGAAGATTATGTCATGTAAAATTTGACAATATTATCAAGATAAGTTCTACTCAGGATCTGAGAGATCTTCCTAAGTTGGTAAAGCCTACTAATACCATATGCAAGGATTATCATTTGGGGAAGAAAACTAGAGTCTCGTTTCGAAGCAAACAACATTGTTCAAATGAAGTGCTAGAGCTTGTGCATACTAACTTGTGTGGTCCTTCTAGAACCAGAAGTTTACAAGGAGACATGTATTTCATGTTACTCATTGATTATTATTCTAGATTGATGTGGGTTGCCTTCTTAAGGGAAAAATCTGAAGCTCTAGATAAATTGAAGAATTTTAAGGCTAAGGTTGAGATAGAGATAGGTCTGAAGATTAAGTGTTTGAGATCAGATAGAGGTGGTGAATTCACTTCTGGTGAGTTTAATTCCTTTTTTGAAGAACATGGGATAAAGAGACAATTACCTTCCCCGCGAAACCCTTAGCAAAATGGAGTGTTGGAAAGGAAGAACATGACAGTTCTAGATGTTGTTAGAACTATGATGTTGGAAGGAAATGTCCCACACATCTATTGGAGAGAAGTTGTGAGTAATGTTGTTGATATTCTCAATAGGGTACATGTCAAAGGTGATACTGGTAAGACCCCTTATGAGCTATGGTTTGGTCATAAGCCTATTGTTAGATACTTCAAAAACTTTGGAAGAAAATGTTATATCAAAAGAGATGAAGATATAGGAAAGTTTGATGCTAGAAGTGATGAAGGAATCTTTCTTCGTTATTCAACTAAAAGTAAATCCTATTGATGCTTCAATAAGATATTGAGGAAATTAGTTGAAAGTGATAATGTAAAGGTTGATGAAGACACAATTAGACCATCTAGAACCTGTGGATATGATTCAGATGATCAAAATTCCAGTTTTGATCAGACTCAGAATCAAGTGCAAATCATTCTAGTGAATCAAGAAAGCTAAGAGGAAGGAAGGAGGAAAAGTATAGAAGAGAGATCACAAGAGCCTAAAGTTAAAGAAAATTCCAAGACTCCAAGGTATGTAAGACTAAATCATTCAGAACATTAGATTATAGGTGATAAGAACAAAGGTGTTCAAACTAGGAGAAGAATTACAGAAGAATAATTTTTGATATCAAAGACTAAGCCAAATAATGTAAATGAAGCATGCAAAGATGAACATTGAATGGAAGAAATGAAAGAAGAGCAATTGGAAATTGAGAAGAATGAAACATGGACTCTTGTTCCTAGACCTAAGGACAAAAATGTAATTGGAACTAAATGGGTCTTTCAGAATAAAATTAATGAGCAAGGTGAAGTTCTCAGAAACAAAGCAAGACAGGTATGTAAAGGATATTATTAGATGGAAGGAATTGAATTTGAAGAAACTTTTGCCCCTATTGCTAGGATTGAAGTTGTGAGACTGTTTCTTTCTTATGTTTCTTACAAAAACTTCAAGGTTTATCAGATGGATGTCAAGTCAGCATTTCTAAATGGTGAACTAAATGAAGAAGTATATATTAAGCAACCTGATGGATTTCTATTGATTGATCAGGGGGACATGGTATGTCAACTGAAGAAATCATTGTATGGACTTGATCAAGCCCCAAGAGAATGGTATGCTAGATTGGAAAAGTATTTGCGGAAGCTTGGATTTAGGAAAGTTATTGGGTAACTGCACCAAGATGGTTCCCAAAAAGGGGACTTAAGTGGACAACTTTTTTTTGAAATCAGGAAATACTGACCTTGGACGTGAAATTGAGGATACTTAGACTCAAAATTTTATGATGGAACAAAAAGAAGGATTCAATTGCTATGAGTCTACTTTCTAAACTACTAATTTATTTTGAAAATGGTTGAGATTAAGGGGTTCAAATGAGGGAGATACACAAATTGGTGTTGTTTTTGTTAGAAAAACATAACATAGCAACTCTTGTACGACCCTCGTACAATGAACTTTGTTTTAGTATTTTTAAAATCACAATGGTAAGAAGTTAGCTAACAGTATGTAGTTGATGCAGGATGAAAAAAATACCAAACACTGCTTTTTGGAAAAAAAAAATACATACAGATAAAATAAATTATGGATGAAAGACTTAAAATTTTCAGAAAGTGAAAAAAATTACATCGTTGCATAGCTAAGAGATAACCCAACATTACCCATGTGTTCGATTTTTTTGATATTGAACCATGTACAATCCTAACGGTGAGCACGAACTCGATTATGAGAAATATTGTGGATTTTTCAAAAACACATCTGGGTATGTGCAAGATCATGATGGGCCAAAAAGTGGCGATATCTAAGTGATATGATGGCCCATGTGTCTGATGACTTTTTCTTTACCCAAAATTGATGAAACAAAAAGGGTTTGTATGGGATATTCTCATCTTTCCACCAATATAAATTATGCTTTACTTTGAATTTAATAAATAATTATTATTCATTTTTTATTTGAATTACGACTAAAGTCCTGATTGATAGGTTGATTTAAAAAAAATCCATAACTTTCAAATGGTATCACATTTTTTGAATCCAAAACATGTGTCACATTATATGTTTCACATACTATAGGATTAAAAAAAAAAGAATTGAATTTCATGAATTCTTGACCAAGTTAAGGTGTTCAGATATACGAGTTTTTATATTTTTTAAAATTTGCAATAAAAAATTCATAATTAATTATTTACTTGGAAAAAAATTAAAAAAAAATATGTATCACATCAGGACATGAGTCCCATAACTATATCTAAAATTTTATAAAAAAATATTATCATTTTATGGTGGTTAGGGTGGTTAGACAAACAGCTACTTCTTATTCTTTTTCCTAAAATTTAAGTACTACTGCATTGAAATTTCAAATTTTCACCAAATAGATTTTTATTTTTTTAAAATAAACCTAGTAGTTTAGAAACTACATTCAATTTTATATAGATTCTATTTTACATATTTTTGAAATAATATAAATAACTTATTCAAAATTTTATGTCAAGTTGCCTAACTCTGATTTTCTGAATTTTATTGCCACTTAAGGGCCTATTTTTTCCATGATGATCCTGCACATACCCATCTCTGGTCATTGGGAATGCCCTCCAAGCCTTTGGGTTGGTATTCCAAAGAAAATTCCAAGCCTAAGGCTCAGGAATTACCAAAGCAAGATATAACGTGAGCGTGTTATAACATGCTCGCGTTATATCTCACTTTTAACATGGTTTTTGCTTCTACAGGGAACATGCCAAGTAGGACATAACGCAAGCACATTATAACATGCTCATGTTATGTCTTCCTCTATGTTAAATGCTAATATATTGAATGTATGCTAATATATTTGTATGTTTGTATGTACATTTATGTATGTATGCTTGTATGGATGTAAGATTATATGTATTATGCTTGTATGTATGCATTTATGTATGTCTTTAGATAGAGGGATAATTTAGAGAGAGAGAGAAAATCTAGAGAGATGGAGAGGGGGTGGAAGTGATATTTTAAGAGAGAGGGAGTGGGAGAGAAGGGGTTGGAGTGAGGGGTACTTAGCTAGGTAGGGTGGAAGGGATAGAGGGAGGGAGAGAGAGAGAGGGGGGGTGGGAGAGAGAGAATTGAGGGAGAGGGAGAGGGAGAGAGTGAAGGAGAGAGAATTGAGGAGAGAGAGACAGAGAGAAAGAGAGAGTTATGTAGGTAGGGTGCCAAAGGGAGAGACTTGAGAGTGTGAGGGGGGTGAGAGGGAGAGACTTGATAGATAGGTAGTGAGAAGGAGTGTGAGAGAGATGGAGTGTGAGAGGGAGGGAGTGGGAGAGAGATGGAGTGTGAGAGAGAGGGAGTGTGAGTGAGAGACCTGAGAGAGGGAGAGGGTGTGGGAGGGAGTGACCTGATAGAGGTAGAGAAAGAGGGGGGTGGAGTGAGAGGGAATTATCTAGATAGGTTTGGAGGGATAGATAGAGAGAGGGGAGAGAGAAAAAGAGAGAGTTACATAGGTAGGTTGTCAGAGGGAGAGACCTGAGAGAGAGAGGGAGTGGGAAGGAGAGACATGAGAGAGAGGGAGAGAGAGGTAGTGGGAGAGAGTGGGATGGAGTGGGAGGGACATAAAGAGAGATGGATAGAGGGAGAGAGAGAGGGTGGTAGGTATTGATTGAACGAGAGGTACGCAGAAAGAGGGAGATAGTAGATAGAGACAATTAGAGAGGGTAGGAGGGAGGGAAGGAGGGAGAGGTGAGATGTATAGATAGAGAGAAAGTGATAGGGTTTGAGGGTATAGGGTTGAGGGATTAGGGTGGAGGACCTATAGGGTTGATGGTTTCTAGGGTATTAGAGTTTAAGGTTTGAGGATTGAGGAAATAGGGTCGATGGTAGAGGGTATTTGGTTGAGGGTATAGGGTACAAGCTTGAAGGGTTGAAGGGTTTGGGGTTAAGGGTTTAGGGTTAAGGGTTTAATTGGTTGAAGGTAGAGGGTAGTGGGTATAGGTTTGAGGGTATATGGTTGAAGGATTAGGTTCAAGGTCCAATGTAAGGGGTAGAGAGTTTAGGGTTTAAGGATTGAGGGTTGAGGGATTAACGGTTGAGGGTTGAGTGTTTAATGTATAGGGTAAAAAGTAGAGGATTTAAGGGTTGAGGGTTGAAGATTGAGGGTTTAAGTTATACATTCAAGGGTCCAATATATAGGATAGAGGTTATAGGGGTTGAGAGATTAAGGGTTGAGGGTTTAAGGATTAGGGTAGAGAGTTTCTCAGATTTCGTGGTATAAGGGTTGAGGGATTAGAGTTTAGGGTAGAGAGTATTGGGTTGAGGGCAGAGGGTAGAGGGTAGAGGATAAAGGGTTTAATAGTTTAGGGTTTAAGGGGTTAGGGTTGAGGATCGAGGGTTTAGGGTTGACTATTTAAGGGTTTAAGGGTTGACGGTTTAAGATTCAAGAGGGTTGAGGGATTAGGGTAGAGAGTTTACTAAGTGGGTTTAAGGTTTGGGCGATTAGGGTTGAGGGTAGAGGGTAGAGGGTTTATGGGTTAGGTAAGGGTTTATATTTTAGGGATGAGGGATTAATAGGTTATAGGGTAGAGGTTATAGGGGTTGAGGGATTAGGTTTTAAGGGTTTATATTTTAGGGATGAGGGATTAATAGGTTATAGGGGTTGAGGGATTTAGAGGGTATAGGGGGTGAGGGATTAAATTTTAAGGGTTGAGGGTTGAGGGTTGAGGGATTAAGAGGGTATATGGGTTGAGGGATTAGGATTTAAGGGTTGAGGGTTGAGGGTTAGAGGATTAAGAGGGTATAGGGGTAGAGGGATTAGGGTTGAAGGGTTGAGGGTTGAGGGTTGAAGGATTAAGAGGGTATAGGGGTTGAGGGTAGAGGGTAGAGGGTAGAGGGATTAATAGTTTAGGGTTTAAGGGGTTAGGGTTGAGGGTCAAGGGTTTAGGGTTGAGTGTTTAAGGGTTTAAGGGTTGAGGGTTTAAGAGTCAAGAGGGTTGAGGAACTAGGGTAGAGAGTTTACTAAGTGGGTTTAAGGGTTGGGGGATTAGGGTTGAGGGTTGAGGGTAGAGGGTAGAGGATTGACGGTAGAGGGTAGAGGGTTTATGGGTTAGGGTTTAAGGGTTTAGATTTTAGGGATAAGGGATTAATAGGTTATAGGGTAGAGGTTATAGGGGTTGAGGGATTATGGTTTAAGGGTTAATGGTTGAGGGATTCAGAGGGTATAGGGGTTAAGGGATTAAATTTTAAGGGTTGAGGGTTTAGGGTTTAGGGTTGAGGGATTAAGAGGGTATAAGGGTTGAGGGATTAGGGTTTAAGGGTTGAGGGTTGAGGGTTCAAGGATTAAGAGGGTATAGGGGTAGAGGGACTAGGGTTGAAGGGTTGAGGGTTGAGGGTTGAGGGATTAAGAGGGTATAGGGGTTGAGGGAGTAGGGTTTAAGGGATGAGGGTCGAGGGTTGAGGGTTGAGGGATTAAGAGGGTAGAGGATAGAGGGTTTAACAGTTTAGGGTTTAAGGGGATAGGGTTAAGAGGGTAGAGGATAGAGGGTTTAACAGTTTAGGGTTTAAGGGGATAGGGTTTAGGGTTGAGTGTTTAAGGGTTTGAGTGTTGAGGATTTAAGAGTCAAGAGGGTTGAGGGATTAGGGTAGAGAGTTTACTAAGTGGGTTTAAGGGTTGGGGGATTAGGGTTAATGGTAGAGGGTTTACGGGTTAGGGTTTAAGGGTTTAGATTTTAGGGATGAGGGATTAATAAATTATAGGGTAGAGGTTATAGGGGTTGAGGGATTAGGATTTAAGGGTTGATGGATGAGGGTATAGGGGTTGATGGATTAAAGTATAAGGGTTGAGGGTTGAGGGTTGAGGGATTAAGAGGGTATACGGGTTGAGGGATCAGGGTTTAAGGGTTGAGGGTTGAGGGTTCAAGGATTAAGAGGGTATAGGGGTAGAGGGATTAGGGTTGAAGGTTTGAGGGTTGAGGGTTGAGGGATTAAGAGGGTATAGGGGTTGAGGGATTAGGGTTTAAGAGTTGAGGGTTCAGGGTTTAGGGATTAAGAGGGTATCGGGGTACCAGGGTTGAGGGTAGAGGGTAGAGGGTTTAATAATTTAGGGTTTAAGGGGTTAGGGTTGAGGGTCGAGGGTTTAGGGTTGAGTTTTTAAGGGTTTAAGGGTTGAGGGTTTAAAATTCAAGAGGGTTGAGGGATTAGGGTAGAGAGTTTACTAAGTGGGTTTAAGGGTTGGGGGATTAGGGTTGAGGGTAGAGGCTAGAGGATTGACAGTAGACGGTAGAGGGTTTACGGGTTAGGGTTTAAGGGTTTAGATTTTAGGGATGAGGGATTAATAGGTTATAAGGTAGAGGTTATAGGGGTTGAGGGATTAGGTTTTAAGGGTTGATTGGTGAGGGATTCAGAGGATATAGGGGTTGAGGGATTAAATTTTAAGGGTTGAGGGTTGAGGGTTGAGGAATTAGGGTGTAAGGGTTCAAATATTAAAAGGGTATATGTGTAGAGGGATTAGGGTTGAAGGGTTCAGGGTTCAGGGTTCAGGGATTAAGAGGATATAGGGGTTGAGGGATTAGGATTTAAGGGTTGAGGGTTGAGGGATCAGGTTTTAAGGGTTGAGGGTTCAAAGATTAAGAGGGTATAGGGGTAGAGGGATTAGGGTTGAAGTGTTAAGGGTTAAGGGTTTAGGGATTAAGAGGGTATATGTATTAGGGTTTAAGGGTTGAGGGTTGAGGGTTGAGGGTTCAAGGATTAAGACGGTATAGGGGTAGAGGGATTAAGGTTTAAGGGTTGAGGGTTGAGGGTTCAAAGATTAAGAGGGTATAGGGGTAGAGGGATTAGGGTTGAAGGGTTCAGGATTCAGGGTGTAGGGATTAAGAGGGTATAGTGAGTAGGGTTTAAGGGTTGAGGGTTGAGGGTTGAGGGTTCAAGGATTAAGCGGGTATAGGGGTAGAGGGATTAGGGTTGAAGGGTTGAGGGTTGAGGGTTGAGGGTTGAGGGATTAAGAGGGTATAGGGGTTGAGGGATTAGGGTTTAAGGGTTGAGGGTTCAAAGATTAAGAGGGTATAGGGGTAGAGGGACTAGGGTTGAAGGGTTCAGGGTTTAGGGATTAAGAGGGTATAGGGATTAGGGTTTAAGGGTTCAGGGTTGAGGGTTCAAGGATTAAGAGGGTATAGAGGTAGAGGGATTAGGGTTGAAGGGTTGATGGTTGAGGGTTCAAGGATTAAGAGGGTATAGGGGTAGGGGTATTAGGGTTTAAGGATTTAGGGTTGAGGGTTGAGGGATTAAGATTGTATAGGGTTTGAGAGATTAAGAAGGTATAGGGGTAGAGGGATTAGGGTTGAAGGGTTGAGGGTTGAGGATTCAAGAATTAAGAGGGTATAGGGGTAGATGGATTAGGGTTGAAGGGTTCAGGGTTTAGGGATTAAGAGGGTATAGGGGTTGAGGGATTAGGATTAAAGGGTTGAGGGTTCAAGTATTAAGAGGGTATAAGGGTAGAGGAATTAGGGTTGAAGGGTTGAAGGGTTCAGGGTTCAGGGTTAAGAGGGTATAGGGATTAGAGTTTAAGGGTTGAGGGTTGAGGATTCAAAGATTAAGAGGGTATAGGGGTAGAGGGATTATGGTTGAGGGTTGATGGATTAAGAGGGTATAGGGGTTGAGGGATTAGGATTTAGGGTTTGAGGGTTCAAGGATTAAGAGGGTATAGGGGTAGAGGGATTAGGGTTGAAGGAGAATTATCTACCATCTCCCACTCTCTCTTTCTCCCACTCTTCCCCCTCTCTCCCTCCCTATCTATCTCCATGTCTCCCACTTTCTATTTCTAACCCTCTACCTCTCCCTCCATCTCTCCCTCTTTCTCTCCCACTCTCTTTTTCTCCCCCTCTCCCTCTCCCTCCCTCTCTCCATCTTTCTCTCCCACTCCCTCTCCCTCCCTCTCTCCCTTTTTCTCTCCCACTCTCTCTTTCTCCCACTCTCTCCCTCTCTCCCTCCCTATCTATCTCCATGTTACTTTCTGTTCTAACCCTCTCCCTCTCCCTCTCCCTCTCCCTCTCCCTCCATCTCTCTCCCTCTCTCTCTCCCACTCTCCCTCTACCTCTCTGTCTCTCTCTCTCTCTCTCTCTCTCACACACACACACACACACCTATATCTCCTCCATTGTAAGGGTGCAGGGGACAGCTATATAATTAGGATAGAGGGTAAAGACAAAGAGGGAGAAAATAAATATACAAAGAAAACCATATTTCACATAACGCGCTCAAGTTATAACACGAGTGCGTGTTGTAATCTACTAAAACGGTAAAAACTTCTATATACCTATGATTTCAAGGCCCACAGTCTGCATATTCCCCTAGTTCTACGCGTGCTTCGACAAAAAATGGCTTTTTGATGATGTTGTGAAGTGTGCAAGCATGTTTTTTGCATTCCATCACCTTTTCCATGATCTTTCTACCACCTTTGCATGAAATAACAAATTTTCCACATTGAAATACATATAATATCAAATGAAGTTTGAATTCCATTGAAAATTGATATACAATTGAAGTTTGGAGGGGAACAAGATTTTGAACAAGTCAAATTGTTGTGGAGTTTGAAGAAAGAAGAAGCTAAGGCTAGATAATTGGGTTGAACTCCTCCATTTGAAAGTCTATTTTTTTAGGTATCTGAAGTCTTTACAAATTTTCTTTCATTCTATTATGGCTTGCTTTCATTTTTGTTTGTCATCATAACCTTAGGTTGTCAATGCACATTTTAAATTACCATTATATACACAATTATATACACTTGCCAATTAATATTTTAAAATTGATGCAGAACATCTACCAGGATCCACAAATCATCAAGGGTACTTCTAACCCTAAATTAAATTGAAGAAGATCAACAAACAAACTCAATCATCTTTTCATCAAAACATTAGAACTTGGTTTCAACTCTTTGTCAGACTCAAAAAAATAGATTAACCATCATAAAATTGATTGTAACATAGCATAAAGTTGATTAGAAACTTAGAACCATTCACCAAAATTCATCCTTTAATACAACTCCAAGCCTCTCCCATTCCTCTGAAAGGACCAAACACCTTCCAATACCTCTGCACAAACTAATGCAGTACAAAGGAAGAAATCAACACCTTTCTTGACACACTTATTCAACTATATTTCCCTTCACAAAACATTTGATTTGTATAATAAAATTAGCATTAAGAGTTCCCAATTCCTTTTAAGGACCTTCAAAACACCTTGAAAATCTTGAAAATAACTGATTACAATCAACTAGGTTCCTCAAAACATCAACCAATGCTTATGTCATTCACAAGTTGTCTTAAATTTTCCATAATGGAACCATTGTTTACAAACACAAACTATAATTCTTAAGGCACAACCAAACCATTCTTTTCTTAATAAATCTTTGCTTGAGTTAGTACAACAAAAATGAAACCTTTAAGAAGTATGCCCTTACACACAAACTTAGTTCCTTTGTTCACTATCCACATTACTAGTAGCCAAGCATCTGTAAACTATCGCATGTATCTCCCAAACCAAGGCATCTAACAAGATTAGAAAGGCCTAATGGACCAATCCCAACACTCCTCCAAGCTAGAAAACAAACATAAACACTATTTCCCACATTTCACCCTTAGAATCTAGTTACTGTGCAAAACCAGTTTTGGGCCCTTAACTCCAAAACTTTCCAAAACACTAGGAAAATAAAAGAATGATTCTAGCAACCATTTCAGAGTTACAAGACATACCTTAACCCATCACATGATTCCTTTGGGACAACTTTAAGAAAAATGACCTTTCCATTATTTTAGGCCTCCAAGTAGGACAATTTTACAAAGGAACTACCCTTAGATCCTCACACCAGACTTCCAAACCCAAAAATAGTCTTTAATTAGGTCTCAAAACAAGATATTTTCTAGGTCTTAGGACCTTACCCGCTCAACTAGGCTTCCAATACAAAAGCCCCCATTTTTCAATGCAAAGAGGGAGGGTTTATAGAAACTCCTATAACCGGGCCTTCTCAGAACATTCCAAAGCATCAAACATCTTCAAAATATCTTGCACAAGGTCAAAAGTTCATTACATAGACCACTCCTTCAACAATTTTTCAAAATCACTCCTTGGTTCCTCAAATTCTCATGGAAAAGTGCTTGTTTCAGCCTAAGAACCCCATCCTATTGTCATTAGTTTCATTCCAAGGAATGTTCAAAAATATAAGACCCTACTCTAACAATTTACATGCCATCCCACTAAGAAACAAGTCATAATAGTAGGTGGGATGGTCATTTCATAATTAAATCCTACTCAAACCCTTGACTGGCTTCAAATGAGCAATTTCAGAAAATTTTCAATTTCTCCCTTCAAACGTATTGTCAAGCCAATGGACATTGTTTAAACCTTTTGAAATGACAAACAACTCCCCCCAATTCCTATAACTAACAAACAATGTGCCTTTGAAAGCTCATATAACTGGTACATGGAAAATGTCTTTAATGACCCTCTTACAATATGAAGATACCCAAAATTGAATCAAATTTCAAAATGGAAGCATAGATTGTCAAGGTGCTCCTACACCACAAACTTATCAAACACTCACAATGCCATTCACTCATTAGTTTTCAGAATCACCATCATGGTTATTCACTTTTAGTTAGAAATGTGCTCTGGCAGCCTAGTGCTTCCATAGTTTGTAGACATTTGTCTACATGCTAGGTTAACTTTTGTACACGATGATTGCAAGTAATATTTAAATGAAGCCTTCAATGAAATATATGTTTCAATTAACTTGAATGGATACATTTTTTAGGAACTAATATTTGTCTCATTACCATGGTACAAATAAAATTATCTGCCATATTGAACAAAAAGAAAAAGAGGAAACTAGCAGACGAAGAGAACGAAACCTTGAAAGAAAAGGAGAGAGTTTGGGTGGCGGCATATCGTGAATTGAAGAAATTGGAAACGACTGATGAAAACAACCCAATTGTAGAGGAACCTCAACAGTCAAAAAGAGAATGAGAATTGGTAGCACAACAAGCATGAATGTGAAAGCATCATCGTAAGACAGATTCAAATACCGTAGTTGGAGACACACCCTCTACGACAAGTGAATATGAAGGGACACCATTAAGCACAGGCGAATATGGAGGGACACCATCTAGCACAAGTGAATATGGATGGACACCATCTATTGCAAGTGAATATGGAGGGACACCATGTACCGCAAGTGAATATTGTTGGACACCATCCAACACATCTCAAGTTGAGAGTACATCATCACTCAAAATTGATAAAGAAGGTATGCCATCATCCCCATGTGAACCTCAAGGTATGTCTTCTTCTCCACCCTCGATCGAAGGTATGCAATCTAGCCCACCTCAATTAAAAATTGATGAAATTCCTAATGTTGAGATGTATGTACCTAGGAGAACACCACCAAGAATTTTGTGTAGAAAGCCAAAGTATTTGATTAATATTGATGATGAGATTTTGTAGCACATGGAAGGTAAGATTTCAACACGCACTTGTAGAAGATATGCTGATAAGATTTGGGAATGATTCTTTGAAAGGCTAAATGAGACTGCAAGATGTCAACTATTTGTTGAAATGATGCGGGGTGTAAAGTATAAAAACATCATGAAGACTCTTGGGTTGAAAACATCGAATGCATCAAGTGAAGACACTATTGTGAAGAATCTAATGGATTCTTATGAGAGTGTGGGTAAAACGTCATGCTGAAAGGATAGTAATGTCACCTGATGTGTCATTACATCAACTTTGGTAAGTTGTCAAACAAAGAGAGCTTGCCTAATTAAAAATACTAGTGAACAAATAGAAATTAGTAGAAAAACTTTATCAAGATCCATTCAAAGGCGGCAAAGAATTGAGGGAAATGATACAAATTAATTGTGGGAATTCTCGAGGAGACTGTCATGAAAAGATAAAGAATTTTTTAAAGCCTTAAGAACACTAATTGAAGAGTATTGGAAGAATAAAACAAGGCCATCTCCGAATCAAAGGGATGTGGTAAGAAGGAGAATCAGTAGTCGGAATCGTGAGCCACATCCAAAGCATTTTTTGGATATGACCCAAACCCAATTTTTTCGGAAATTTGAAAATGATTATCCTCAAATTAGTATTTCTCAAAGACTTTTTGAGCTGCTTAAACCTTTTTATGTCAAGATAAATCACACACGCACTACTTTTTGTTGTAGACTACATATTAAATTTTCTAACCATTATGATGTTTATCATTCTATATGTTTAGATTTGCATACTAACGATGTTTTGTAGGATTGTGGCATAGAAGCCCACCAAAATCTTCAAGAGAGTTCTTATCAAAAAAATTATGTGAAATAGAGGATGGCCAGATCTTCTATAGGACAACATGCTTCGATGGTTCATGCAAGCATTGTGGTGGCTTCTAGCGTATGCCAGTATGTCAACATATGGAAAGTACAGATGAGGTGGGACAAAAACTAGTAGAGTTTGAGAAGTATAAAATAGTGGCATATGCTACAAAAGATGGGTCTCAAGCAAAAAGGTGTGATTTGGTTATTGAGAAGATTCTAGTGTACCAATTTATGACCACACCTCGTGATAGTACACTATCTGAGTATGCAATGCATACCCCTAGAGCCCGATGGTTGGACATGCAGTTCAAGCTATGCAAGGACACCTTTCCAGTTGGAAGAATAGTATTTGTGGTTGACTTTGTAGAGAACTACACTCTATAGCCACAACATGAGGTGCAATCACAGTGTTACAACTCCACACAAGTTTTGATATTTGTGCACATAGCATTCATTCATGCATCTAATAGTACATATGAGCAAAGGAAGGTATTGATGGAGTACCACTTTTACATTAGTGATGATCGCACACATTCTCTAGAGTTCGTGCAAGGTTGCTTCCAGATGTTCTATAGTGGTTTGGCTCAGAGGGACATAGAATACGATCAACATATAATATGGTTTGATAACTGTGTAGCACAGTTCAAGAACTCGCGTATGTTCCACTAGTTGTGCAGGAGCGTGCATGAAAAGAGCATTAGCACAAGAAGAGTTAAAGTATAAAGATAGTGCAAAGTTGACAAATGCAAAACCAATCATCGAGTGGTGTAATGCTTTGATGGGTCCAGGTAATGAAGGTATGTCTTTAGTTCATAGATTTTTTTGGTTGATGGATGATACTGACATTGGACCATATGAAGACTATTGTACACTAACAAGATCGAGTGAGGTACACTCTTTCCTTAGCTCAAATGCAGTTTCATGGAGTATTGATACATGAAAGATGGCATGCTTTTGTTCTTCATGCACAATGCAAGCCTGAAATGATTGTGAGTCAGGGGAGTGGATTGACAAATGGTTCACAAGTTATCTTAGCCCACTTCACACGTATCGCCCTCTGATGGCATTGGAACTGACATAAATGGAATCATTAGTCGACTTTGACCACGTATCATATCTAGTTCAACCAGGTGATATATCTACTTTCTTAGTTGTTGAAATTCCATATCGTTATCTTACTTTGTACTTTATTCGTAATGTTTACAAATTTCAAGAGATTTTTTGCACATATCAATGCAGGGCATGTTTATGCAATTATTGCAAATGAAGACAATGAAGAGGGAACAGAATATTACTTGTGTCATGTTGAGACCAAAAAAAAATTGGAGGCCTCAGATATAGATGGAGAAAACATCGAATACCCTACAGGCTCAGTTGTGGTTATTGGAACATGGCTTAGAAGGTACCCACATTCAAGTGTTAAACATTGGCTATTTTAGGACTTTGACATGCATCATAAGATTCTTCATTACTCAAAAACCTTTGTGGCATCCAATGTTCATTTGACCAAATATGGGGGTAGACCTTTGAACAAGACGTTATGGAAGGTTTGTGAGTCTAACCATGAGGCAATACTTGACACAATAAAGAGTAGAGCAGACCCGGATGGTTCATTGAATTAATTTGTAATTATATGCACATTGGTTCTTATTAATTTATATTTGTATGCACATTAATTTTTTTGATGCCAATGCTATCATCTTCTTTTACAGTGATTGGTGTCCCCTTGCAAAAAATGCAGATATATGAGCCATCCAAGAGAATGTTAGCCATAAAAACAATGCAACATTCTTATTTTTATGCCTACATGCAACATCTGTAAGTGCCTTCCATCTATTTTTATTTCATTTCCATTTTGGATGCTCTTTATTTTTCTCTTTTACTTTGCATATTTGTAAGTAAACTACTAAAAATTGATTGATCTTTCGTTGCAGAAAATGTTGATTTAAGAGCCATCAAAGAGAATCTCAGCCAAAAAAGCAATGCAACATCCTTATTTTGATGATTTTGACAAATCTCAATTTTTATTTCAAGCCATTACAAAAGAGCGTGTGAATCTTAGCGAGGGAATCTCAAGTTACTCATTTGAATTTAACCTCATAAGGAGCACCTATGATGTAGACATTTAAAGAGAATCTTGAATGTATGAGTGACATTGTATAAGATCTATGAGAATGAAGTACCTGAGGCATTGTAATAAGATTTAATTACATAATGAGATATACTCAAATCTTGTAAGGTTTGATTTCATATTTGGTGTAGTAGCACCTTGTTCTGTAAATGTGTTGAATAGGAAAATTTGCAAACTTTGAATTTTGAAATGTAAACAATGTGGAAAAGGTCATGTAAATAATTTGGAACTTTTTTTCTGCAACTCATGTGACCAAGCGGACTATTCCAACATGTCTAAATAAGTATTTGTATGCTAGGCATGGTCCTCTTTTGCATCGAAACACGTAGAATCGCTCTGAGCTATGTTCCATCGGATCGATCCCTTAAGGGTCCAAAGTGCAAAATGGCTGCAAACTTCAACATGCTATTACTTGGATACCATTATACTTAGAAACTCCTCGTATGATACTATAGGATTACATTGGACCCCTCTAGAAAAACCTCTCTCGATTTTGGCTATCTCAGAGTGGTTTTCTCGTGGCAGCGGATTTTCACTTGATAGAAAAAGTGTCAAATTCAAGCTAGGAAAAGTTGCAAAGTGGTGTACCTTTCGCTCTACAACTCGTGTGACCAAACTAACTGCTCCAACACATTTGAATAGGTATTTTTACACGAGGAATGGTCCTCTTTTTCATCGAAACACGTGGAACCGCTCTGAGCTATGTTCCATTGGATCGATCCCTTAAGGGTTCAAAGTGCAAAATGGCTGCAAACTTCAACATGATATTACTTGGATACCATTACACTTAGAGGCTTATTGTATGATCCTATAAGATCATGTTGGAGCCCTCTAGAAAAACCTGTCTCAGTTTTGGCTGTCTCAAAGTGGTTTTCTCGAGGCGGCAGATTTTCATTTGATAGAAAAAGTGTCAAATTCAAGCTATGCAAAGTTGAAAAGTGGTGCAACTTTCGCTTTGCAACTCGTGTGACAAAAATAACTGCTCGAACACATCCGAATAGGTATTTTTACATTAGGTATGGTCCTCTTTTGCACTGAAACATGTGGAATCGCTCTGAGCTATGTTCCATCAGATCGATCCCTGAAGGGTCCAAAGTGCAAAATGGCTGCAAACTTTAGCATGCTATTACTCAGATACCGTAATGCTTAGAAACTTCTTGTCTAATCCTATAGGATTGTGTTGATCCCCTCTAAAAAAATCTCTCTCATTTTTGGCTATCTCAAAGTGGTTTTCTCGTCGTGGCGGATTTTCACTTGATGGAAAAAGCATCAAATGCAAGCAGTGCAAAGTTGCAAAGTGGTGCAACTTTCGTTCTGCAACTTGTGTGACCAAGAAGACTATTCCAAAATGTACGAATAGGTATTTTTATGCTAGGAATGGTCCTCTTTTTCACTGAAACACATGGAATCATTCTGAGATATGTTCCACTGGATCGATCCCTAAAGGGTCCAAAGTGCAAAATGGCTGCAAACTTCATCATACTATTACCTGGATACCATTACACTTAGAAACTTCTCATCTAATCCTACAAGAAGGTGTTGAGCCCCTCTAGAAAAACCTCTCTTGGTTTTGGCTATCTCGGAGTGGTTTTCTCGTGGCGGCGGATTTTCACTTGATGGAAAAAGTGTCAAATTCAAGCTGTGCAAAGTTGCAAAGTGGTGCAACTTTCGCTCTGCAACTCGTATGACCAAAATAATTGTTCCAACACATTCAAATAGGTATTTTTATGCTAGGAATGATCTTGTTTCATACCGAAACACGTGGAATCGCTTTGAGCTACGTTCCACCAGATCGATCCCTTAAGGGTCCAAAGTGAAAAATGGTTGCAAACTTTAGCATGTTATTACCTGGATAACATGATGCTTAGAAACTTCTTGTCTAGTCCTATAGGATCATGTTGATCCAATCTACTAAAACCTCTCTCAGTTCTGGCTATCTCAGAGTGATTTTCTCGTGGTGGCGGATTTTCACTTGATGGAAAAAACATCAAATGCAAGCAGTGCAAAGTTGCAAAGTGGTGCAACTTTCATTCTACAACTTATGTAACCAAGCAGACTATTCCAACATGTCTGAATAGGTATTTTTACATTAGGCATGGTCCTCTTTCACACTGAAACATGTGGAATCGCTCTGAGCTATGTTCCACCGGATCGATCCCTGAAGGGTCCAAAGTGCAAAATGGCTACAAACTTCAGCATGCTATTACTTGGATACCGTTATAATTAGAAACTTCTCATATGATCCTATAGGAAGGCATTGGGCCCCTCTAGAAAAAATTCTCTTGGTTTTGGCTATCTCAAAGTGGTTTTCTCATGGCGGTGGATTTTCACTTGATGGAAAAAGTGTCAAATTCAAGCTGTGCAAAGTTGCAAAGTAGTGCAACTTTCTCTCTACAACTTGTATGACCAAAATAACTATTCCAACACGTCTGAATAGGTATTTTTATGCTAGGAATGGTCTTTTTTCATAGTGAAACACATGGAATCACTCCGAGCTACGTTCCACCAGATCGATCCCTTAAGGGTCCAAAGTGAAAAATGGCTGAAAACTTTAGTATGCTATTACTCGGATATCATGATGCTTAGAAACTTCTTGTCTAATCCTATAGGATCACATTGAGCCCCTCTACAAAAACCTCTCTCAATTTTGGCTATCTTGGAGTGGTTTTCCCATGGTGGCGGATTTTCACTTGATGGAAAAAACATCAAATGCAAGTAGTGCAAAGTTGCAAAGTGGTGCAACTTTCATTCTGCAACTTGTCTAACCAAGTAGACTATTCCAACACGTCCAAATAGGTATGTTTACACTAGGCATGGTCCTTTTTCACACTAAAACACATGGAATCGCTCTGAGCTATGTTCCACCGGATCAATCCCTTAGGTTGGAGGAGTCTAAAGTTGCAAATTTGTAAGTTGCTTAAATCAACAAATTTGAAATGCAATGGTTACTTGTTTTGAAAGTTGTTTTTTAGTTAGTTGAGGGCATGGATCAGTTAGACAAGGGTGTAAAACACTATGTAAAGCTTTGAGAGGCTCGAATGGAGGTTGTTGTTGAACTTTTGGAGAAGATAAGATAAGAATTATTCACACTATTCTCTATTTTTTAGATTTCTTATACAAACTTGTTGATCCCGTACTTGGTATGACCTCCAGCTTCCTATATGGTCCCAAGGCTAACATGGATTGAAAGAGGGTTGATTTCACAATAACCCATCTCTCATGATAATGAATGGCCCACTTAGCACTCATTGCATGTAGGTGATGCTCACAAAGGTGAGGCACTAGGCCTTCCCAAGAGGTCACCCATCCCTGTACTACTCTAGCTCAAGCACTTAACCATGAAGTTTTTTCCCCAAGGTTAAGCCCACTTATCTTGCAACCCCATTTGCAAAACCTTCACCAAATGTTGTGCCTTATGAAAAATTCATTATAGAGCCCCTTTAGCTCATCAATTGATAAGTAGGAGGTATTTTCTACAGTGTGTCAAATTATGATATTGCTATCAGGGTTCAATTGTGTAGTTTTTGAGTATAAAAGAGAATAAGAAGGGAAGATCAGGGTAATCAATTTGTGGACTTATTTTTATTATTGAATTACCTAGTGTGGGATTGGTCTATATGAGAAAAAATTTATAATATGGGAGAATACGTTTCAAGCATATAATCTGGAAAGGACTCAAAGTTAGATGCATGAGTACAAAGTATCGATTAGGAAAGGCATCCCAATTCTCAAGGCCTATATATCAATGATAGGCAGATTTATATTCAAAGCTAGCCCATGATTTTAATTTATTAATTAGAAACAACTATTATATTTATTTATCAAATTTCCATTACCAAATTAATATTTGAATTAGATTTTGTATTCAGAATTTATTTCATTTATAATTTGGGGACTCTGTTATCTATCTTAATAATATTTGATGACATCCTTTGTCAATCCAATAAGAAATAAATCAAAAATATGTTGATCCAGAGCTCGAGTCATTATAGTGGTATTAGAGCAAATGAACCTGCTAGCCTTTAGGTATTGCAACAAATTGAATTTCCATTAGAAGCATGGCAACCGATGATAGTGGTTGGCATTACTCAAGAAGGATGAGCATCTTAAAGACATTTGCATAGATCAGGACAAGTAACCTTCTTATGGACTTAGGGTTACAATATTTGATCTATAACATGTTCCACCATTTCTTCAGTAGGATCAAGAACACACATAATGAAGGTGTGTTTGTATCCATGAAAGATTATGGTTCAAACTATCAAGAAGAGTGATGTTTTATCTTGACCACCCATATCTATACCATGGTTTGTTTGGAAACAAGGATGGGTTCTCTCTTCATCGGCATATACATTATTCCTCGATGTGTTCAGACTAGTGTTACAAGACTTGGACTCACCTCAAACTTGACAAGCCAATTTTTGACTTGGACTCAGGCTCAGAGCCTAGACTCGACAAATAGAAAAACCTAAAAAATTCAAATATTTTTAAGGATTTAAAACTTGTTTCATGCACCCTTTAATAAATAAACCTTAAAGACACAATAGCATCATTAAATAAAAATTACTATGATCCCGGACACAAACATACATCAATCACATAAGTATAAGCATCAATAAAAGATATTTGTATTAAGATAGAAATTACCTTGAATACACGTAACTCATAACTATTGAACCATCAATTTAGAATGCAAATATGGATAGGCATTGATAAAAGATATTTGTATTAACCAAATAGCCATGTAGGAATACATCAATATATGTCGATATAAGTATGAAATATATGTACAAAATAGCCATATAGGCTTATGAGAATTCCATATAGGCATACAATGTCAAATATGTCCAATAAAAAATATGTACAAAACTGCCATGTAGGCATACAACAAAGGACTCTAGAATCAAAAGTCATTGCTCTCCATGCCCTGGAAATAAAATATTTCCCTTTCCTTTTCTGTCGGATGGCGATAGGTTTGTCACTTATTTTTTCTGTGCTTGTGGAGTGCTCCTGCTACTCTTCCTAGGGTTTAGTTCATGGTGAAGTTTTAACTATTACAATAAGAAGTAAAGACATGAATATATAGAAATTACATTATAAAAAATGATATATTTGAAATAATAATCACTTACAGCCATCTCACGATCTCTCTCCATGAGGTAAATATCCTCATGCCCATGCTCAGGCATGCTCAAGCCCTGTATAAACCATACAAATAGAAATTACACTACGTGAATCAATAATGGTTTGATTTTTCACTAACTAACATCTATAACAACAAATGTAAATGGAAATTTACTAATTTTCCTCATACCTCTTCTGTCAAAGCCATTGAGGATTGTATAGCAGATGTCACACTAATATCCATTTCCCTCATCACATTTGGAGGTGTATCATCTCGCAACAACTAAAAATAAAACAACAAAATATTCAACGTAATCAACGATTTGCATATAAACTACACAAATCTTTTAAGTACTTGATTCATTAGTTAAGCTCTTTATTCTATTATCTGCGTGAAGGTTTGAGTAAATCCACCGCCACTGGGAAGTGTTCCATCAAAACCTCCAATATTAGTCTGTGCAACATCCAAAATCGCATATTAAAGTGCCATTTCTAAAATAATGTTATTAGCATGCAATAAATTTATAATTGTTTACTAGTTACATACCCTAGCGATAGGTGTACTATAGAAATAGGTTGGTGGGGGGCTGGTGTATCTAGTCTCAACACTGTGACCCTACAATTTTATTAAAATCATAAAAAAAAATAGTTAATCTTGCATTTCAAAATTAAAATTTAATAAATTAAATTCAATGAACACATGCACTAACGTTTACCTGACTATCAATGCCATATGCCTCATGCAAAATGTTAGCTACCCTCTCCATCTCCATAGCTACAGATGGATCCTGTGTACTAGTCTCCTGAGTGTTGGTGGGGTCATATGAATAAGTAGCCCCACAAGATTGACACACATGTGTTCAAAGGCCACCACTTGAAGACTCCCCTGGATGGTGTTGTAGAATAGGGCTAGTATGATGGATGACACTCTGGGTCAAAGTGTTGATTGCCTACAATGTCTCTACGTCAACACTTTCCTTCATGATAGAATGCATAACAACATGCTCACAAGGTGGCCTAGTGAGAGCTCATCTACCTTACTACATAGGATCTGGTTGTGCACTAGGTCTATCATGAGCTAACCTCCCACCTCTCCCCTAGAAATCCTTCATATCAAAATAATTTGGGATTTTTTTCAATATGAACTCACTGTATAGTTTCCTAAGGAAATATTGCGGGACCTCACAATTTTTGCATGGTGGGTAATCGAAGACCATGTACCACCTATCATAAAACTGGTCCCTAATCTATTGGCGGTGGCACCAATTGATAGGAAACCTCTTCGCATTGAGGGTAAGATTTTGATTTGTGCATGGTTCAGTGAATAATGAGCACAAATCACCTTTTATAATTTTTCAATCCTTCACATCCTTGTATGATAGTTTATTTTCATATTAATCTATAGTCGCCTGCCTCCTATCTTGCCATCTAGTTATTTGTTTGCTAATTGAATCTACATTTTTTAACATATCTTTTAATGAATTTGCTAGGGTCATTCTTTCTACAGCTGAACCATTTGGATCACTCAACCTACTGATCAAATCCTCAATTCTCTTTTTGTTGTTCTCAATTTCACTCATTAAATTTTGTTGAGTGCCAGGAGAGGGTTGAGTCATTGGTGGAGGAGGTTGATATTGTGGTTGATTTTGATCTTAAGGATTTGGTTGGTTTTCCTATTGAGGATTTTGAGGGTTTTCAGGTTGATTTGCATCTCCTAAAAATTCAAACAAATAGATATCAAATTCAACCTAAAACTAACAAATTCAACCTAAAACTAACCAATTCAAAACAAAAACCATAGAATCCTTACCTCTCATAGCTCCTTGTCGTGGCACCATTGTTGTGAAGAAATAGGGATTGTTGGTGAAGAAATTTGTTGAAATTCTCCTCCTAGAACGCGAGCGTGAAACTATGGTGGTTTTGGCCATGGCTACAAAAAAAAATAGTTGAAATCTGAATGAGATATTTGCATTTCTTTTTTTGCTTTTAACAATCAATAGCACGCTCGCATTATTGGTTTGTAGTTGTCGAGCCCTAGGCTCAGCATAACGAGCCATAACACGAGTACATTATAACATGCTCACATTATGGTTTTTCAAAGAGTTTTTTTAGGGGGTGTCCACGGAATTGATACCCATTTCCATGCACATGCCCTACTGTTGATAGTAACATGTATTTCAAGATTGATCATGATAAAGATTTGATTGTTGAAGTCTTTTTTGATAAAATCATTTTTGGAGGAGATGATAGTTTGTGCATGAATTTTGTTGATGAGATGTAGAGTGAGTTTGAGATTTCCATGATTGGAGAAATTAAATTCCTTCTAGGATTGCAAATTACTCAGTTAGGTAAAGGGATTTTTATATCTTAGTCCAAGTATGTGAAATAATTGCTAAAGAAATATGGTATGGAAGATTCAAATCCAGTTGGTACACCTATGGTGACCATATGTAAGTTGGCAACAGATGATGATTTTCCTAAGGAAAATTGGACTAGATACAGATCCATGATTGGTGGATTGCTTTATTTGAATCAAACTAGATCTAATATCATGAATGTCGTATGCATTGTTGTAATATTTCAAGTTGATCCTAAGGAATCTCATGTGACTGGTGTGAAGAGGATTTTCAAGTACTTGAAGGGGACAGTTAATTTTCACCTATGGTATCCTAAAGATGATGACCTTACTTTGAGTGATTTTACTGATGCTGATTGGGTAGGAGATGTGAATGACAAAAAGAGTACTAGTGGTGGTTCATTTTTCTTGGGAAAGAACCTAATTTCATGGTTAAGTAAAACGAATAATGTCATTTCTTTATCCACTGCAAAGGCATAATACATTGTTGCTGCTAACAATTATACTCAAGTATTGTGGATGAAGATGTTGAAAGATATCAGAGTTGTATATGATGAACCTATTGCCATATTCTATGATAATTCAAGTGCTATAAAAATTTCTAGGAATCTTGTGCCGCATTAAAAAACCAATCATATATCTATCAAGTTTCACTTTTTGAGAGACAAGTTGAGTGATAAGGAAGTCAGACTGGAGTATGTTCCTACTAAGGAACACATTGTAGAAATTTTTACTAAACCTTTTCCTAAGAATACTTTTGAGTATCTCAAAGGGAAGCTAGGGGTGATTACCCCTCTAAATTTGAACTAAGATGAAATGACTTGCATCAGTCTATGCATTTTATATTCATATCTTGATCTAGATTGATTTTGTGGTGGCTACTACTTAGGGGGAGCAGTCAGATGTTCAGAGATGTTGTTTAGAGCTTGTGTGTACCTTTTTTCTTGATGTCAAAGGGGGAGAAGATTCATGTGAAAAATTATGAATTATCCGGGGAGTATAGTCAAAATCTAAGGGGGAGAAAGTGGCAAGAGAAAGTTGCATTGATGGTGCTTTTCACATCATGTGTTGCCATCAATTCCAAAGGTGGAGATTGTTGTGAATTGTTGGAGATTACTGATATGTGGTTGTCATTGATGTTAGAACTATTAGTATTAATTTCTTTAAGACTGTATATGTCGAGGATATTGAGAAAATTGTAATAAAATAAGTTGCAAGTTACTGGTGAAGCATTGAAGTTTAGTATGTTAGATAGTTTAATATATTGATGAGCAGAATGTTGGAAAAACAAGGATAGACAATTGAGAGGGGGGTGAATCAGTTGTTACCAAAAACAAACTTGTTCAACATTAATCGACCTTTAATCTCAGATCTGATAATTAGCAGTGCAAGCATAAATCAATAACACGTTAGAGACACATGAACACCAAGATTTTATATGTGGAAAACTTGTTAGGGGAAAAACCATGGTGGATGTTAGTCCACAAGATTATACCCTATTAAAAGTATAATGAAGAGTAAATAAGGAATGCATATGCATTTAGGCACACTGCCTAGAGCTCACTGCTCAGAGGAAGGCTCACTTCCTTATGTACAATAATTAGATTAGATCCATCTAATGAGGCTGAACTGAGAAATTAGCTTCTACAAAAGCCTGATGACAGTTCCGATTAGGCATATAAAAACTTCTACACATTCTGGTCAAACTCTTCCACACTTTGATCAATCTCTTTCACACTCTAGTCTATTCTTGAATGATTTGATCTTTAATCACACATGTGCTTTAGATACACACACCGAACATACCTCAAAATGAGGAAAGCAACCACTCTTATATATCCGCTACATGGATTTACATCAAATACTTTGTCGGCCACAAATAAAGAATAAATTACAACTGTCTGCCTCAATACATAAATAAATATTAATGCGCACCAACACAAGTAGGTCACAACATAGTGAGGACCCAAATAAACAGATTTGAACATGCCAAACAATAATTATTAATCCATAGATATCCACAACACGCTATCACCATCATGTCGGCCAGGAACATGAAAAACTTGAACACACAAAGAAAAATCTTCAATCATGATCACTCTAATCAATGCGGACGTACTGAACTAATAGAGCATGATCTAGAAACATTATTGATCATCACAGAAACATATGCAACAACCAAATTAACCATAATCGCAATTGCATCTTCTAGAAACACATGCTACAGTAACTGAATAACTATAGGAACAAAAATCTTCATAACTTTCTCAATTCTTGATGCATACCACTGAAACTTTTAGAAAACATACTAGATAGGCATGGAAACAAACCATTTAATGAGAAACATCTAAAACTCAACGTACAAAAATTTTCACCACTTGGATCTTCACAGCATCGCAAACTGCCTGCAATATAATTTTTACAATTTTCTCAATCTCCTCAACATATATAGCCTTTAGAATCACTAGTGCTAATAGTGTTGACATCAATGACAACCACATATCATAAATGCAACCAAAAAATCTAACAAAGAAGTTATCGATTAAATGGTTTGTTTACAAGCCTATCTAGTTTATCCACAAAAAATTTCAAAGGTTCGCATAAAGATTTGATCGAGTTATGAGTATCCGTGTTCTGACAATTTTTGTGTTGCTTCAGTTGGTGTTCTTGGAAGAAGATAATGTGATTCTAGTAATCTGAGTTGATGTGAATTCTTCTATGGTAATTCATGATGCTTGTGGATGTTTCTAGATCATTCTCTATGTGTGTTGTTGGTTCACAGTGATTCATGTTCTCGCGATTGAATATTTTCTCTTGCATGTTCATTTTTTATGTTCATGGTCGACTGGGTGATTGTACCATGTTGTGGATCTTCGAGGATTAATTATTGAAGAGTTTTTGTGTTTGAGGATGTTTTTTTGGATCCTCACAATGTTGTGGCCGACTTTGGTTGATTCACATTGATAATTATTTATGTTTTGGGCCGACAATTTGTATTCACTTTATATTTTATTGAAGCCAACATGTAGATGATGTTATTCTTGGTTGCGGATATATATGAGCGATATTTTATCTCATTTGAGACATGCATGATGCAAATTATGTGAAGTGCAAGTGCTATGTGTGAATAAAGTTCAGATCATTCGAAGGAAGAAGTTAAGCATGAAGAAGAGTGAGCAGAGTTTATGTGCTTAACCGGAACTATAATCAGGCATTAGCAGATGCTATTTTCTTAGTTCAAAATCTTCAGATGGATATAATCTGAATGTAACTTTAAGATAGTGTGTCTTCCATTGGGTAGTAAACCTTTTTTTATTTTGAGCAGTGAGCTCTAGGTAGTGTGCTTGAATACAACTACATTCCCCATTTTCTATACTTTTAATAGAGTATAAATTTGTGGATTAACCTCCACCGTGCTTTTTCCCCTAACAGGGGTTCCATGTAGAAATCTTGGTGTTATGTGTGGTTTTGATGTTTTGATGGTTTATGCTTTCATGTTTAATTATCAGATCTTAAAATAAGTTTAAAATCTATATAATCTTTCTAACAAATGATTCACCCCCCCTCTCAGTTGTATGCCCTTGTGTTCCACCAACGGGGAGGATATCATGAAGGACAACTTATAAGAGAGGTTGTGAAGGATTAATTTTTAAATATTATTTCTAAGGATGATTTTGATAATAATTTTGATTAGGATGAGTTAACTAAGCTCATCCTGCCTCTTATCTATAGTCAAATGAATGAATAATTGGTTAAAGAAATATTGATGGAAGATATTAAAACTATTAGTTTTTCTTTTTCTTTGAAAACACACTTAGTATGAAGGATTTCTAAGAAAAAATATTAATGGAGCATGGTATATTATTTTTAAATGATCTTATTTTATATAATGGAATAATATAGAATCTTATGTAAGGTATTATTTAATCTCAATTCCACATGATTATATTTCTTGCTCAAATCCCAAAAGAATATAATTCTTATAGATTTGACAAGTTAAGCCCCTTTTATATTTATAATTTTTTATATAATTTTTTTCAATATTATGTCCATAAGATTCTAATCTTCGATTCATAATATTATTCTAGAGGAATAATGCAGAGGAATTATCAAAGACAAGAAAATTCTTGATGTAATAATAATTTCTTAATAAGTAATTCATTATATGTTAAGGACTAGAAGAAGGTCAATTATGGTTAAGATTGGTTTTTATACTTCTGATGATTATATTAGAAAAAAAATATTTCAATGGTTCTATATAAGTTTGGTTTTTATGAGTAATGAGATAACTATGTAAAAATGTGGATAAGTTTTGGCTCCTTTCTATTTAAGTTGATGGAAGGCCTACTAGTTTTTAAGACCATAAGAGGAAGCATACAAGTTTGTTGTCATTTTCCAAATTTGTGTGCTATTATGGTGTATTTTTATCTATTTTCTTAATAATGATAAAGAATAAGGTATAATATAATGTGTGTCAATTTTGTTCAATGTGCACAATGCTAGTCACTCTCTATTTATTTTTGACTTTGTATTGATGGGTTGTACTTTGGAAGAAGCTAAAATTTTGAAGAAAGAAATTAAAAAACTATATTTGGCCATTAAGGTCAAAATTAATACAAAAAATGTATTATTATTTCGTATAATTTTTCCTCTCTGTGGGTATGTGCAAGATCATGAAGGGCCAAAAAGTGGCGATATGTAAATGATATGATGGCCACATGGCTGACGAATTTTGTTTTACCCAAAATTGATGAGACAAAAAGGGTTTTTAAAGGAGATTCTCAGTTTTCCACCAATATAAATTTTGTTTTACTTTGAATTTAATAAATTATTATTATTCATTTTCTATTTGAATTACGACTAAAGTCTTGATTGATAGGCTAATTGAAAAAAATCTATAGCTTTCAAATGGTATCACATTTTTTGAATTTGAAACATGCATCATATTCTATGCTTCACATACTATAGGATTAAAAAAAATGAATTTCATGAAGTTTTGACCAAGTTAAGGTGGTCAGACATACAAGTTTTTATATTTTTAAAAATTTGTAATAAAAATTTCAAAATTAATTATTTACTTGGAAAAAATTATAAAAAAATATGCATCACATCAAGACATGATTCCTCTACTTATATCTATAATATTATTAAAAAATATTATCATTTTATTGTGGTTAGGGTGGTCAGGCAGACACCTACTTCTTATCTTTTCCCTAAAATTTAAGTACAACTGCATTGAAATTTCAAATTTTCACCAAATAGATTTTTATTTTTTTAAAATAAACCTAGTAGTTTAGAAACTAAATTCAATTTGCTTCATATTCTATTCTTACATATTTTTGAAATAATATAACTTATTCAAATTTTTACGTCAAGCTTCCTAACTCTGATTTTCTGAATTTTCATCTCCACTTAAGGGCCTATTTTCTATTATGATCCTGCACATACCCTTGCATAGTACGAAGTTTTTTTAGATTATTGGTTCTAATTCTAGGTATCCATTGAAATAAAATCAAATTCTAGAATAGATAAAATTCACAAAGAAATTTACCTTTCTTGAAATAAAATCAAATTGTAGAACCTAATTCAATCATCCCAAGGCTTCAATAGTTAGGTCTTGACTATACAATTTTTTTCTCAAGTTCATTGTGAAATTATTTTCACAAAGGGACTTATGCATTGGAATTGTAAGATAAGGTTGAATCTTAAAGATATGCCTTAAACAAACCTTTAATTATCTATAATCTAAATAAATTTTATAACTCCTTTCATCATCTAATCTACAAAATGTATTGATGCTTTAGACCTTTAAATTTGGAATTTCTAATTTCAGAAAAAAATGATAAAAGATAAGGGTGAGAGAGCTTAGAAAGGTTTAGAGATTATATTCCATACTGATTATACATGAATATACATAATTTTTTTAGAAATATATCATTTACTAGTCTTTGTTTCATTAGAACCTATCACAGTTACACACAAATGGTGCAAGCACCCAAATGAAAACTTATATTTCCATTAAATGTTTCTAATGCACCTAAATCCAATGCAACAATTGATATTTCAAATGAAAAATAATAAGTGTACAACCATGTATAGTTTATAATCAGGAATGATCTTTGACATGATATTTACAATCTCTACAATTATGGAAAGGTGGAAAATAGTCGCTCTATAGTTTAGGACATAAAACAACAGGTTTTCTTCTCTTTCATTCAAGGAAAACCTAGAGATCTCAATCCAAGGATGGAGTGTGGGAAAGATATCTGCAATATGATGTCCTAGGGTATGATTAATGACTAAAAGGGGGTTCACCACCAAGCTAGAGCTTGTGAAGACAAGTAAAATGCAAAACCTAATTATGAAACTTAATGATATGCAAGACTACAATAAATGACCTAGAAATGAATGCAAGATAAAATAGAAAACTAAGAAATTAGAGGTGTGCAGCTAGAATCCTCTAGCAGCTTTAATGGACACTTGAAATGTTGACAATACTAAATTTAATGCACATTGGGAGTCATACGCCATAGTGGGTGATTTAGTCCTCGATTAAGGTTTCTAGTCAAGAACATAAATCTGGTAGAGACAAGTCTAGAACCATTGAAAATTGTAAATTTTATTGTATTGGGACTCATACGCCAGAAGTGACATATCAGTCCTATTTGGATTTTTTGGAGGATCAAAGTCTGAATTTTCTCTTCAATCTCTACTTTTTCTTCTTAACCTAGTTTCTAGATCTGAACTAGAAGATTTTTCTCTATAGGTGTCCTTCAATGGTCTTATAAACAAGCTATCAACTTTGACAAATTGCAACTTGAAAAATTATTTTCAACCTTTCTCCTTAGAGGGTCTTCAACCTAGATCTGCAAATCACAAACTAAAGAGAGGGAAAAATATTGTTTTGTTTGCGACCCATTTTGGTAATCAAACCTTGTAAGGAAATCAAATGAGATAAAGGAGTCATGAATGAACAAAATGTGATGTTGAAACTCACCAAACCCTAGAAATAAAGTGTTGAAAACATGTATAAAGTGGCTCCAGTGGATGTAGATCTCAACTCTTGCTTGAATTTTTTAGATCTTGAATTGAATACTTGTTTGAATCATAAAACCCTACATCACAATTGTTAGCTCAAACACAAACATGATGCATGATGACTTTGACATGATGCTTGATACTTGAATAATGCTCCAAAATGTTTGATAATCAACTCTTGAATTCTCTTGTAGACTCTTGAATGCTCTTGTGAACTCAAATTTTCTATAAGGATGCTTATTCAACTTGCTAGGTCACTTGATTGCTTGGTAGATGAAAAATGAGTGAAATAATCTTGTATTTATACTTATTTATGCCAAATTTCTCAAAATTACAATACTACAAGTTGACATCAAGTATAGGAAGATAAAATCCCACCAAGAATTTGAATTTAATTTAATTTTAAGCCACATCGGACTCATAAGCCAAATGTGGCATATGAGTCCCATTAGGATAGGCTATGGGACACATTTTTCAAGAAAATCTTAGATTCATGTGGAATCCAAATTGGGGCCCTAAAACTTAGGTGGGACCCATACATCCAAGCTGGCGTATGAGTCCCAGATCACTAAATCTAGGCCATGCAATCCAAAAAAACCTGAATCATTATTGGATGCTAGTTTATGTCAGGATTATCCTTGGAAAGATGCATTAATTAAGGCTTGCGAATCTAAAATAAGGCCAAATAAGGCATAAATAATCCCAATTAATAATGAAACCCTAGATTAGTTGAAAGTGTAACAAAACACTTTACAACACCCTAAATAAGACACAATCAAGTTCCTTTAGGTCACAAGGACCCAAACAAGTGTAAAAATGTAATGGATGACATTTTACAATGCTACATTTATCCCCCACTTTAGTGAGAGGAGGAAATTACTTCCAACTCGCACTAAACTAGACATGATACACATCAAGAGGGGTTCAAATAGACCAATGATAGTAGGATAGGATGACAATGACCAAGAGGGTTCCGCAAGCCCCCAAGATCAAGATCCTATGGAAAACTAACATAGGCACAAAAGAACACACATGAAAAACAATGTAAGGAGAAATAACTAGATACAAGCATGCACTACTAAAGACAAAGAGAAAAGAAAAAGAAAAAGAAAAGGAGTGGATCAAGCTTTGACCATTTGTCTCGTATGTTGTGGATCATATCTAAGTTGTTTGTTTGAAAAATACACACTCACTCTAAGGCAATAGAGCTTTAGGATATCCACTGGGTGAGTATCCAAAGAGGTGAGAAATATAGACATGTGACTGGTATGTGCTCACAAACACAAGAAAGTGGCTATGGGAAAGTCATCCCTAATTTTAGCTTCCTGTACAACCAGACCAAATCTATACCTCCTGATAACTTTGATAAGGTGCCACACAACAATGAACTTTGAGCTTCATGAGGCAATCAAAGCTCCGTATGCTTGAAACTCATGAAAAAACAAGATGGATCCATAGGCATGCAAAGTGTGTTATGCAAGGTGGCCATATAACCAAAATTTGTAACATAGTGTAAGGAATGTTCAAAGGAGTTTTTCTTTGTTCATGTAAGGTCTTACCTAAGGGAGCATTGTGCCTAATATCTCCAAGAGAGGACCAATCGAAGAATAAATGATTCACAACTTATGGGATGCAATGTGTCGCATCAAGCCACTAAGATGAAAATAATATGCTAAGAGAGATCACACTCTTCAAGGATATCAAACCCAATGTCAACCACAAAGTGAAAGACACATCACATGAAGTAAGAAGACTACACAATGAAACATGAAATAAAAAATAAGAATAACCAATAGATGGCCCCACTTTAAGGAAATTACTAAACACCATGCTGTGAGAAATTACTTTAAAGTAGAAAATGATAAATGCTAAGAAGATGTGAGAGCTAACTTGGAAAGACCTATGCCAAGTCATATGTTTACAAATAAATCTAAGTCATGAAAAGGTAAGGGATTTCCCCCAAAGATAAAATTATAAAAACATGAGGGATCCATGGATTCAAGGTCAGTATGTTCTTTGTACAATATTTTTAAGAGAGCTTAAAACTACCATCATTCCCCAAATACTCATAGAACTAGAATAATGACACAAAGAGAGTGAAAACAAAGAAAAAATTCTTTCTGGTCAACATGGAAGAGACATGAATGTCTGAATGCCTTGTGTCATCCCCAAAAGGAAAACACAAGACAAAGAAAAAGATAAACAAAAAGGTAAAAAAATTACAACATAGAGAAGAATGTAGGTACAAATAGAGGAATTTTACAAAGAGAGAAATAGATTCACCAAATAGAACAGCATGGGGGATCACATTATGCACATGAAATCACACACAAAATATGAAATAAAATAATGTAAAATAATAGAAAGGCACATGTGATTCAACCTATTAACAGGTCATCTGCATCCCAATCATGTTCGTCATATATAGAAGGCAAACAACTAGCCAAAGGGACAATGACACATACCCTACTAGGAAAAGGCTATCTAATTATTTCCCCCACTTAGTGCAAGACAAGAATGAGTCGAGGTAGGTGATGGGAAAGAGCTCCATGCATCTTTAAATTATTTACAACAAATTTAAGGCATGTAATAGTGAGAATATGATGATTCTACAACTATTACATGGCAAGGAGCGAAAGGATCCCACTTTAAGGGACTATTTCTATGATATCAAAATTTTGAAATATTTGTTTTAAAGCACGACACTCATCAGAACTGTGTCCAAGAATTCTATGGTATCAACAATGTGATGTGTTTGTATCCTTAGGATTTGGAGATTGATCTTCTCCTATGGGTGGTAATGTAATCAATTCTTCGTTTAAAATTATTTCCAAATTTCTTTTAGTGGGATTTAGTGGACAAAAGAATTTTAGTTTCTTTAGTTTGTAAGGTCTTCTTCGCTTGCTAGATTCACCAAATTCTCAAGTTAAATATTTAGGATAAGGACCTAAGACAATCCTATCATCCTTATCATCGTTAGGATGCATTGGTTGTTCTTTAGGAAGGAGGATACTTATGTCTAGAGGAGGATCTTGATATCCTAACCCTTTTGTATCTTTAGTCAGTATTTTCTCTAAAAATTGATGAATTTCATGTTCACTTGTTGTATCACATCCTTGTTTTCTTAAGATTGTGAATCCTTTTCCATATGTCTCTTCTATATTGATGGGAGTGTTGGTCACTTTCTTAACATAGAAAGGTTGAATGTTTGTTTAATTAAAGGAACTAGGTTAACCTATTGTAGGGAACTTAGGCTCAACTTGTATATCAGTTTCAGGATGTAAGTAACCAAACATCTCAAGTGGTGGGATGATAGGGGGTGTTGTTTATTTCATAAAAGAGTAAAAGGATGAATTAGTCTCAAGTTTATTAGGGAAATCGTTTAGGAATTTATTCATGTTGTCATAATCTTCTCTAATAATGTCAACATCATGAGGAGGACATGCATTAAGAGTTGAGTGAGCAGCTTGAATGGAGACTTGAAATGTTGAAAACACTAAACTTAATGCACACTAGGACACATATGCTAGACTAGGTGATTTAATCCTAGATTAAGGTTATTGGGCAGGAACAAAAATCTTGCAGAGACAAGTCTAGAACTCCTAAAAACTACAAATTTCATTGTACTAGGACTCATACGCCAAAAGTGGCGTATCAGTCTTGTTTGGATCTTTTGAAGGATTAAAGTTTGAATCTACTCTTAAATCTTTGCTTTGTCTTCTTAACCTTCTTTTTGGATATAAACTAGAAGATTATGCTCTATAGGTGTCCTTGATTGGTCTTGTAAACAAGGTGGTAACTTTGACAACTTGCAACTTGAAAAATTCTTTCCAACCTTGCTCCTTAGAGGTTCTTTACCCTAGATCTATAGATCACACACTAAAGAGAGGGAAAAATATTATTTTCTTACTAGAAAGAGTTTTTCCTTGGTCAAACCCCGTTTTGGTAATCAAACTTTGTAATGAAATCAAATGAGATAAACGAGTGATGAATGAACAAAATGTGATGTTGCAACTCACCAAACCCTAGAAATAAATTATTGCAAACATTTATGAAGTGACTCCAATGGATGTAGAACTTGACTCTTGCTTGAATTTTGTAGATCTTGAATTGAATACTTGCTTGAATCATAAAACCCTACATCACAATTGTTAGCTCAAACACAAACATGATGCATGATGACTTTGACATGATACTTGATACTTGAATAGTGCTCCAAAATGCTTGATAATCGACTCTTGAGTGATCTTGAATTCTCTTGTAGAATCTTGAATGCTCTTGTGAACTCAAATTTTCTATAAGGATTCTTTTTCACTTGATAGGTCACTTGATTGCTTTTTAGATGAAATGAGTGAAATAACCTTTTATTTATACTTGTTTATGCCAAATTTCCCAAAATTACAACACTACAAGATGAAATAAGATCTAGGAAGATAAAATCCCACCAAGAATTTTAATTTAATTTAATTTTAAGACACACTGGACTCATACACCAAAAGTGTCATATGAGTCCCATTAGGCTAGGCTATGGGACACATTTTTCAAGAAAATCTTAGATTCATGTGAAATCTAGATCAGGGCCTCAAAACGTAGGTGGGACACATACACCCAAGGTGGCATATGTGTCTGAGATCACTAAATCTAGGCCATACAATGCAAAAACACTTGAATCATGATTGAATGTTGGTTTATGTTAGGATTATCCTTGGAAATATGCATTAATTAAGGCTTGCAGATGCAAAATAAGGCCAATTAAGGCATAAAGAAGCCCAATTAATAGTAAAAACCCTAGATTAGTGTGAAAGTGTAATAAAAAAACTTACAACACCCTAAATATGGCACAATTAAGTTCATTTAGTTAACAAGGGCCCAAACAAGTGTGAAAATGTAATGGATGACATTTTTTGACACTACAATTATAATCAAATAATCTCACTTTCTAATATATAGTAAATCATGAAAGAATAAATAATTGATAGTTCTCCAACTACATTCCTCATAGATATCAATAAATCCTCAATCTTAGTCTAATTTTGAAGAAGATTTTAGATCATTTAGCTATTTTTTGGAAATTTTAATAGTGAGCTCTCCTAGAGATCTTCAAAAAAAATTTCTATATTTAAAATGAACATATTTAGGATATTTATAGAACATAATACAAAAAAAAAATTATAATGGTCAAGGTTCGTGATCCAATCAGTAGGAATGAACAGTAGAATATCATGTGTGGCACATGGGTGAAATCAACAATTCTAGTTGGCACATGGAATACCCTTCAACAAATTTGAACCTTTGCATATCTTGTGTAGAAAAGTGAATCCACACTTTAAGTTACAAATCAGCTATAATTTTGAGACATCCACAAGAATTTTTTTTTAAAGTTCATCATATATCCTTATCTTTACAGAATAATCCAAAAATTAGCTCAATTAATAGTGTTAAGTGTAGACAAGTAAAATGTACATGCACCTCATCCTGATTTCACTAACACTAGTTCATCCTAAATCATCTCCTTTACTAATAAATTTAATTGAATAATATTTATTCAATTATAATCATCATATTTCATCTCTTAATTAAATAAATCAAATTTATCTAATTAAGTCATCATCTCCTATTAATTAAATAAATCATTTTATTTAATTAATCTTATAGTTCATCTTTTAATTAAATAATTCATTTTATTTAATTAATCTCTAAAGTCATCTCATTTGAATTAAATAAATTTATCTTTATTTGATTTAAAACTAACACCATTCCCTTTAATTAAATAAATTAAACTTTACTTAATTAAGTCGGAATTCATATTCCTCTCAACTTTGATTTAAATTAATCCAAAAATCTAAACCAAGTTGTCACATCAGCTAATCCCTTCTTAAATTAATCAAATCCTGATTAATCCTAATCCTAATCACTCAAATCCTCTAGATTTTACAACTTTCTCATGAATATCATTTTAATTGATTTATTAAATCTTCAATTACTTTCAAAAAGGCATCAATGTTGGAATATTCTCCAAGTTTGAAAAATCCCTCCAAAAGGGTTTGTGCATCCAACAAGGCATTTAAACCTCTTACATGTCCTTTTCCCTTGAGCCAAGTGGCATTTAATTCATTCTTCATCTCCCTCCAACAAGCCAACTTTCAAATTTCAAATTTGAATCTAATAGCATTTATCATGCACATTGAGAAAAATGTACTCCACCTCCTTCCATTAGCATCTTGACAAGTGGAACAATGCCATTGGTCCATCTTTAATCCCACATTCATCCTATTCTTCAATCCTCCATCCTTCTTTGTTATAAATAGAGGCCTCCTCTATTACATTTGATCATCCACAATCCATGTAAGATTACCGTGCTCATTTGGATCTGCAATCTTAGGCATTTTCATCCACATTTCATCTTTCATAGCTAGGTTATGGAGGATTTTCATCAAAGATCATCAAAGCTTACAAGGAATTGGGAAAGGGCTATTTTCCACATAAAAATAGCATCAATTCCCTCATGGGATTGAGAGTTTGAGCATTTGAATAAGATTTAGTTTGCTTTCATTTGTGTTCTTCTTTTTATTTCTTGTTCTTCATATTTCAAATGAATCTTATGGGGAATGTGTTTGCTAACTTGCATTTTGACCTAATTGTGTGCTTTTTCTTTGTGTTTGTGCAGGTCTAGGATCACTATTCACATTTTGGTGCTAGAAGGAGGGAAAATCCAAAGAAAATTCACATGTTTTTCTAAAAATTATGTGATTTTTTTGTTGATTTTTGTTGTCTATAGGAAACTTCATTGCTATCAGTCCAACAGTGCCATATAGCGACACTGCAAACTCTAAACTGCATTGCTGAGGTCTTCCCGCCCAAAAATTTTAATTTCAAACTATGACGCCAACCACCCAAACTCCAAACTATGTCACTTGTCGAAATAGCACCACAATCGTGCCCATTGGTTTTTGCACAGTTTGCTACTCTCAGTCCCAGCAGCACTATATAGTGCTACTGACCTCCCTAAACTATGCCGCAATTGTAGACTACGCCACTAGGGTGGGGTAAAAGGTAGTTTTCAAATTAATTTTAACATTTTTTTTTTTCATTTTAGTTGCTTTTGATTTCTAATTAGTTTTGGCCTCTGTTTCTATAGTATTAACTAGCTTTTATAGGTTGGATTGATCAAAGGTGAAGGGAGTAAAGAAAGACAAGGATTCCTTTATGACATCATCATCCTATTGTATCAAGTGTTTTTAAACACTTTGGGAAGAAATTATAATCCCTTTTCTAAGGATTTTTTAATCTTCATGCTTTTTAGGACTCACTAATTTCCATTTGGGATTGAAAATAACAAAACAAACAGATTAAAAAGAACCATATGCAACTTACTAGATTTTGTTTTGGGCTTAATAATTGAACAAACAAATCTCACATTTTAATATTGTTGTTTAAAAAGAATCCATTCTTGCTTTGAAGGTTAAAATAAACATGTTTCCTTTATGTTTTGTAATATTTTACACAAAGTAATGTCATTTAAAAGGGCATATGCACTTCTCAAATGCTTCATGGTGATCTTGAGAATCAAAATTCATTTTGGTGGCATTAAGTTGTATAAAATATTTCCTCCATATTTCAATTTAGGCTCTTAAAATTGAATAAAATCTTGCGAGTATGAGTGGATTATGTCGCGTGTGTTCTCTCTTTATTTCTCAAAAAAGATCGATCAAACTACAGATGTACTTGCTCACTTTTTTTAATCCTTAGAGGGCCTCCCTGGTGGTAAAAAGTAATCACCCAACAAAATGACCCAACCGGTAACATGGTAAATCCAAGTGACTTCCAATCGGTATATAAGTATGGGTACTTGAGGAAAGTTCAAGTATCACGAGGATTATTCTGACAAGAAGGGAAACAATGGTTTCTTTCCATATGGATGATCCCCCATGAAAAAAATTCCTATATTAAAACCTTTTGTTTAGGAAGCCCAAATCTCAAAATCTATTTGTTGATGCAAGAAGGATCGTTTTGAAGCCATCCCACATTTTTTACGGCTCTTCGTAGAGATGAGAAGTATGCCATGGGATTTTCATGGGTACTGATGGTTGACTAACCTGATAAGTGTGTGTCGTGGAGGGCATCCAATGTTATCAAGCATATAATCATCCACTAAGAGTAGGTGTAGCTAGATTTATCCAAGTGGGAACTCAACAAATATTGTCTCATTTTATCCTAGGAATGTGCATCACTTTTGAATCAAAACACTTTAATATATCTAAAACACTTGAAAAAAAACATTCAACCATGATCATCAAATTTCAAACCCTTTATGAGGAGAAAATACCTTTGACAAATCCAAGTGATCTTGCTTGCTTCTAAGCATTTAAATTCACATCACAATCTTCTCTTACTAAAGTCAACATTAGGAAACTTTTTCCTTGATTTACCTGATTTCCACATAATGGACATTGTCGAATGAGAATAAGTTAGGACATTATACATTTAGTTTGAAGAGATAATCATGAAAGTGTTGTGGTAAAAATAACTCATTAAGAAAATTTAAGAACAATTGAACCCCACACATGTGCTTGGTATATTTTGGTCATATGGTTTTCCATGCAAGCATTCCAGTATTTTGGTTTGAAATACTCTTAGGGAAAAGCATGTTCTTGAATATCTTGGTCTAGTAAACAAGTCCTTATTAGGTTCATTTAGGATCAAAATCAAACACTTCATCCATCCAAACATTTATCATATCCATCTCACAAACAACTTTTGAACCATTGGAAAAATCATTCATACTAGACTCTGGGTAAAATCCTTAAAATCAACATCATAGTCATCTTTTTTGGCTAGATGTGTATATATGCATCCTTCTCCATACACTTAGTCAAATTATCATCTTATGAGTAAGTTTATCCTATAGATAACATCCAAAATATTGGGGTCTATTTGTGCATTATCCAAATCCAAATCCAAATCCAAAATCCAAATCAAATCCAAAATCCAAAATCAAATCAAACCAAATCAAATTCAAAAATCCAAAATTCCTAAAGTCTAGTATCCCCTTCAAGATTTCTTAAGGGTTCAATCATTCACATCATCCATCTTTTATTTACCTCATCATCACCCTTTGATCCTTATCACCCTATTTTTCCTTTGTTTGTGCCTAAATTTTAGATCAATCTAAGGAGTTAGAGGTTCACCTCCCACATTCTCAAAAATTGATCCTTATTTTACGGTCTAAACTACACCTCAACAAAAGAAAAAAATGGAATATAAACTTGATTCATACATCATGAGTGGTATAAATCAACCAAACTATCAAAGCCTTACAATGCTGATTGATTATCAAAACTCACATTTATGCAATCCATACATGGAATCATTATCTCTTACAAACCTCAATGGTACAACAAATGTGATTATACCCAATCTAGATTTTGGAACACCTTTCCCTATGGTAGATTTAAATCAGATTCTAAACCTAAAAATCTATCAACCAAACAATAAATGCATGAGTCTTCAACAAAACAACATTATCCCACCAAATCCATACATTCCAAATATGAACATACCAAGTACAAGTTTACCAAACATGAACATTTAAAATCCACACTTGGTAAAATTTGGGATAGATATGTTTGAAAATCATGCAAATGTTGTTCAAAAGTCCAAACAATATGTTAAAAACTCCATGTTTTTATCCAAGTCAAGGTAACACCATGTAAAATCAAAGATACCTAAATCAAGGAAAAATTATTTTCAACCACAACAATGCTCAATTTCAACCTATAATTCCAAATCTAAACCTCATCCCAAATCAGAAAATTGTCCATAATCCCATACAAACACCACAAGGATGCATTCCAAATCTTCTTGAACAAAAACCAAATCAACTATATCAAGGGTGTCAAGATCAAAATCAAGATCAATTTTTCTGAGATCAAAATTTTACTACACTTAACAAAATAGTTGATCCATTGCACCAAGAGACATGTCCACCCCAAAATCAATACACTCTTCCATTGGATAAACCATGTCATCAAAGCATTGGGTTGTGTCCCCAACCACATCAAGAACAATATCTCCAATGTCGAGAAGTTGGATATCAAGATCAACAACATCAACAACAAACTCAATTACCACATCTTGAAGATCAATCACCACATCTCCAAAATCAATCGCCACAAGGTCAATTTAAAGTACGAATCTCAGAAGGTAACAAATGAAAATACACACCACTTGGGGAGCCAATCGAATTAGTCATGAAATAGTTGATACAAGAAAATCTCATTAAAATCCATTTTTATGAGAATTATCAAGAGCCCCAAGTTAAACCACCAAGGTATAACAAGAAGCACCTTTGTGATTTTGAAAAAATAAAGGGACACACAACATCAAATTGTATTCGACATAAAAATCTCATCCAAGATATTATTGATAAAAAAATAATAACTATTGGGGACAATGATCAAGATTCAAGCATTAGTGATAGTAGTGACAATCTCCCCTCCACAATTTTTGAAAACTATGATCAAGATCTATCCATAAATGAGCACCTTGAAGATGTTTCTGAAGGGAAAAGAATGCGGATCTACTAACCCAACAATGCGGAATACATTCCCTTAACACCTTTACAATAGGGGAGAGAAGAAAAAACAAAAAACTAACAGTTTCTAAAACTTATAGAGATGCATACAACCATGGCAATGAGAAACCAGAAAGATAACCAAACAAAAATGACACAGTATTTATGTGGGAAAACACTTTCAGGTAAAAACCCCACCACACAAAGTCAAATCTATTGTATTATAGTAATGAATCGATTACATACAATAACCAGACTTCTTAGTTCAGCTCACAATCACCCAGAGAGTTTCAGATTCACTATTACAATGTTTTTACAACATACAATTCAAAACCCTCCTCAAGAACTCACTTCCTTTTTATCTTCAGCTCGCAACTTCAAACTTGCTCTACAACTTACGACTCAACTCTTAACTTGTCTAACTTATGAGAAATGACATATCTCTCATCCATATGTAACCAACTCAGAAGAGCAATGAAGTCCATCCTTAAATCATGCATTTGGTCGGATCTGACAGATTTCCTACAATGATCCAACTTTGCATTCAAAGCCATTACTCAAAACGGTTGAGCTCACCACCCTTCGTTGACAAATGCAACTACCACAATAACTATCTTGGTATCCATCCAATCACTATTCAACTAGGTTCCATGTGTCCAAGACCCATCAGCAATCGCAGCTGATAGAGCACCCATAATGGTCAAACAAACATCGGGCGCGACCAAGACTTCAAGTTATTTCTAACACTGCTGGAGTCGGAGTTGGAACAGGAGTCGAAATAGGACTCCACTAAAAATACACACTATCAGAGTCAGAGTCAGAGATGGAACTGGAGTCGAAACATGACCCTACTAAAATTTTAGGTTCAAGAACCATTTCGGTTCCACGTCCACCCATGGCAAAGGGGAACACATCGGAAACAGTTCTGACTTTGTAAAGTCAACCCGGGGTCAAACCAAGATAGGAACACAAAAGACTAGAGTCGAAGTAAGACCCAGGGACGGAACAGGAACAGAAATAGGACTTTACCAAAATTCCAAGATCAGGAACCAATCCGGTTCCGATTCTGCCTCCGCCAACTGCAAGAAACAATAATCCAGAACCAGGACAAGGCAGAGGAAAACACCCCGAGGAGAATCCAAACATCCAGAGGAACTAGATCGTAAAAGCAGGAGTCGGGCTCGGAGTCGGAACAGAAATTGAAACAAGAACCTAGAAAATGGACATTTCCAACTTCCAAAACTAGTTCCGCCTTTGCCAGAACCTGCGAAATGAAGCGAGAAGAAACAAACGGTAGGAAGTGGAGTTAGAACGAGAACAAAAACCCAGAACTTAGGCAAACAAAACAATG
Organism: Sequoiadendron giganteum; assembly: GCA_007115665.2. Lineage (NCBI taxonomy): Eukaryota > Viridiplantae > Streptophyta > Pinopsida > Cupressales > Cupressaceae > Sequoiadendron > Sequoiadendron giganteum. The sequence goes on from CM021108.1 coordinate 555,498,176, forward strand.
CCAAGTTCCATCCCGGTTCCACCTCCGCCAGAGACTCAAAACTTAGGCAAATAGAACAATGCCAAGTTCCATCCTGGTTTTGCCTTTACTAGAACTTTGCAAACAACACAAAAATCACCAAGGCATGAAAATGAGGACTTCAAGCTAGAAGTTGAGACATAATTTCTCAACAATCTCTCACTTGGTGAACACTTCCAGCTTCCTCAAAACATCAAACCTTACTGTCTATCATAGGCCCCAAGGCCCATTGATTTTGTGCACCATCTGAACTTGTCTGTGCTAACTGGCTTTGTCAAGGCATCTGCAACATTCTTCAAGGTGTCAACCTTATCCATACTGACCTTGCCATCTTCAACCATATTCCTCATGAAGTGATATTGCACATCTATGTGCTTTGTCCTAGCATGGAAGGTCAGATTCTTTTCCAAACAAATGACACTTTGACTGTCACAGCATATTGAAATCTGCTTAGCATTAAATCCAATGTTTGAACACAAACGCCTCAGCCACATTGCCTCCTTGCAAGCATGAGTTGCTGCCATGTACTCTTCCTCTATCATGGATAAAGCAACTACAACTTGTCACTTGCTCATCCAACTGATTGCTCCACCATTAAGCATGAAAGTGTATCCACTGGTGGATCTTCTACTGTTAATGTCCCCTGCCCAATCAGAGTCAACATATCCCTAAATGCAAAGAGCCCTTTGTGATGCAACCATATTGCCATGGTAACACAAAGCATAATCTGAAGTACCCTTCAAATACCTGAACACTCTCTTTACAACATCCCAATGTGATCTCCTTTGATTTTCCATAAAATAGCTTAGAACTCCCACTGCTTGGGCAATGTCTGGTCTTGTGCAAACCATAGCATTTATCAAACCACCTACTACACTTGCATAAGGCACACTGGTCATGTCCTCCATCTCAGTAGCAGACTTTGGACAGTCTTCAGCAGATAGTTTCAATCCTTGCATGATTGGAACAACTAGCTGCTTGCAATCAGTCATGCTCAACCTCTCTAGAACAATTTTCAAATACTTATTATGACTGAGCCAAAGCTTTCTGCTTGTTCTATCCCTAGTTATCTCCATCCCAAGAAAGTACCTTGCTGCTCCAAGATCTTTCATTTCAAACTTAGCAGACAACTGAGTTTTAAGATCAAAAATCATTGCCTTGCTATTACCAATGAATAACATGTCATCCACATACAGAGTAATAACAAGCACACGATCATTCTCACATTTATAATAAATACAATGATCAGATTTTGATCTAACAAACCCAATTGACAACACAAATGTGTCAAATTTTTGGTACCACATTCTAGGAGATTGCTTTAGACCATAGAGAGATTTATTTAACTTGCAAACTAGATTTTGTTTACCTCTTTCAACAAAATGCTCAGGCTAGGACATGTAGATTTCTTCTTCCAGCTCACCATGGAGAAATGCTATCTTCACATCCATCTGCTCAATTTCATAGTCATACACAGCTGCCAATGACAACAAAAATCTGATGGATGTCAGCTTTGCTATAGGGGAAAAGATCTCTCCATAATCAATTCCCTCAACTTGGGAAAAACCCTTTGCAACCAGTCGTTCCTTATACTTCTCCACATTGCCATCAAGGCCTGTCTTCCTTTTGAATATCCACTTGTAGCCAATAGTCTTTCGCCCTTTAGGCAGTGGTACCAACTTCCAAGTATCATTCTTTTTCAAGGAATCCATCTCCTCATTCATGGCTTATAGCCAAGACTTTGAATCAGCCATGCTAATTGCTTCTTTCACAGTCCTAGGCTCATCAGTGCTGGTAATTAAGGCATAAGCATAATTTGAATCTAACATAGAGAAACTATACCTTTCTGGTTGCCTTCTTTCTCATGTAGATCTCCTTAGAGGCTGAGGTTGTTCTTCATCATCAGAACTTCCAGAGCTGCTTGAGCTCTCCTCAATCTTAGGTACACCATGTAGCTCTTCCCTTTCTGGAGTTTGGGGAATCTCAACTGCATCCTTCTTCTTGTCACTCTGATTTGTCTCAAGCTATTGATCACTTACTATAGGTTTCAGCTCATGAAATATCACGCTTCTGCTATACAAAACCTTCTCAGCAACAGGGTTCCAAAGCTTGTATCCTTTCACACCAACTCCATAGCTAATGAGAATACATTTCATAGCCTTGTTATCCAACTTTGATCTCTTTTCATTTGGCACATGAGCATATGCCTCACAGCCAAATACCCGAACATGCCTTAATGAGGGTTTCTTACCTGACCATGCTTCCAAAGGTTTCTTATCAACAAGCGCTGAACAAGGAGATCTATTAATCAAATAACATGTTGTAGCAACAACCTCAGCCTAGAACTTCTACTCCATACTAGCACCACTTAGCATACTCCTTTCCTTTTCCATCAGTGTCCTGTTCAACCTTACAACAACTCCATTTTGCTATGGAGTGTAGGGGTTTGTCTTATGCCTTTTAATTCCATGATCAGTGCAGTACCTTTCAAAATTTGCAGAATAAAACTCACCTCCATTGTCTATCCTTAAACACTTTATTTTCCTTCCAGTCTGATTTTCAACCAAAGATTTGAATTCTGTAAACCGACTGAACACTTTTGATTTACTTTTAAGAAAGTATACAAATTCCCTTCTCGAACAGTCATCAATAAAAGAAACATAATATCTAGACTTCGATAATGAAGGAACATTAACTGGACCAAACACATCAGAATGAACATAATCCAGTATACCAGAAGATTTGTGAGGACTAGAGGAGAAAGAAACACGACATTGCTTTCCATAGATACAATGTTCACAAAAATCGAACTCAAGGTTACAATCATCAAGCCCTTCTACAAAGTTTTTGTTCTTCAAGGTTTTTAAACCTTTCTCACCAATGTTACCAAGTCTATGATGCCATAACATAGTCTTCTCTGCTAGGAGTTTTACCTCCAAAGCATTTGCAGATAGTGAAGATTCTTCATCTTTCTCTATAGGTGCAAAATTACATGACTTTATAGAGGCACTGTTACAAAGAATAGGTCGTGCATCTAGCTTGTACAGAGTGCTAGTACAAACACCCTTAGCTAACACCATTGCACCTCTAGCCATTTTACATCCCTTGCTAGAAAAAGAAACTTCTACACCAGCATCATTTAACTTCGAGCCAAACCTAGGATGTGAAGAACACCACCAATTCCTTTGACTCTCCTGTCAGGAAACTGAATTCTAACCCTTCCTCTACCAACAATCTCTAGTGTTGAATCACTTGCCAAGTATACCTTTCCACCATCATACTTCTCATACTTTGAGAACCAATCTCTATTGGATGTCATGTGAAAAGAGGCACCTGAATCAACTAACCAAACATCATCTGATGCCTGAGTTGTCAAGGCTGCTACAATGAAGGCATCTGCATCACTTTGAGAAGATTCATTATCAGAAGCATTCTTCTTCTTCTTCTCCTTGCAGTCCTTCTTGATATGACCAGGTTTCCCACAGTTCCAGCACTTTACCTTGAACTTTTTAGCAGGAGACTTTGATCTCCCTTTAGATTTGGATTTCAACTTGTTGTCTTTCTTCTTGCCTTTCTCCTTTGTTCTACCTCAAATAGAAAGAGCATCTTTGGCCATCACAAAAGATTTCCTTCACATTTCTTCAGATAGAAGCGAAGCAACCACATCATCAGTCTTGAAAGCAGTGGTTGTGCTTCCAATAGCCATCACAAGATGATCTTAGCTGTCAGATAATGAACACAATAGGAGCATGCAACGATCCTCCTCCTCAATCTTTACACCTACAGATGCCAGCTGAGTAACACTCATATTAAATGAGTTCAGATGGTTTGCAACAGATGCACCTTCATCCATCTTCAAGGAGTACAACTTCTTTCTCAGGAACAACTTATTTACCAGGGACTTTCCTTGGTAAATATCACCAAGCTTCTTCCATAAAGAAGTTGCAGATGATTCCTCATGAACATTCAAGAGCACAGAATTGGCTAGACTCAGTCTTATCAATCCTCTTGCTTTTCTATCAGCAAGATCCCAAGCTTCTTTGGTGGTAGTTTGTGGCTTAGTTCTAGACACTACAATCCAGAGGTCTCTATCCTCAAGCAAGTCTTCTATCTTGAGTTTCCATAACTCAAAGTTGCTGCAATTAAACTTCTCAATATCTATTCTACCAGATATACTCACCATCTCACAACAGAAACAAGTTTAATAATGCAAGTCTCCCACTGGAACAGTATTAGTGCAAAAAATTAATTCACCCTAATAAGGATAACATGAACTGGCCAAGCTCTGATACCACTTTGAAGGGAAAAGAATGTGGATCTACTGACCCAACAGTGCAGAATACATTCCCTTAACACCTTTACAATAGGGGAGAGAAGCAAAAATTAATAACTAACAGTTTCTAAAACTTATAGAGATGCATACAACCATGGCAATGAGAAACCAGAAAGATAACCAAACAAAGATGACACAGTATTTACATAGGAAAACCCTTTCAGGTAAAAAACCCACCACACAAAGTCAAATCTATTGTATTATAGTAATGAATTGATTACATACAATAACCAGACTTCTTAGTTCAGCTCACAATCACCCAAAGAGTTTCAGATTCACTATTACAATGTTTTTACAACATACAGTTCAAAACCCTCCTCAAGAACTCACATCCTTCTGTTCTTCAGCTCGCAACTTCAAACTTGCTCTACAACTTACGACTCAACTCTTGACTTGTCTAACTTATGAGAAATGACATATCTCTCATCCATATGTAACTAACTCAGAAGAGCAATGAAGTCCATCCTCAAATCACACATCAGGTTGGATCTGACAGATTTCCTACAGCGAGCCGACTTTGCATTCAAAGCCATTACTCAAAATAGTTGAGCTCGCCACCATTCGTTGACAAATGCAACTGCCACAATAACTATCTTGGTATCTGTCCAATGACTATTCAATGAGGTGCCATGCGTCCAAGACCCATCAACAATTGTAGTTTACAGAGCAACCGAAATGGTCAAATAGACATCGAGCATGACCAAGACTTCAAGTTATTTCTAACACTGCCAGAGCCGGAGTCGAAATAGGAGTCGAAACAAGACTCCACCAAAAATACACACTGTCGGAGTTGGAGTCAGAGACAGAACTGGAGTCGAAACATGACCCTACCAAAATTTCAATTTTAGGAACCATTTTGGTTCCGCGTTCACCCACGGCAAAGGGGAACACATCGAAAACAGTTCTGATTGGGTAAAGTCAACCTGGGGTCAAACCAATATGGGAACACAAAAGACCAGAGTTGGAGTTGGACCCGGGGACGCAACAGGAACAGAAACAAGACTTTACCAAAAGTCCAAGATCACGAACCAGTCTAATTCCGGTTCTGCCTCTGCCAACTACAAGGAACAACAATCCAGAACTAGGACAAGGTGGAGGAAAACACCCTGAGGAGAATCCAAACATCTAGAGGAACTAGATCGTAAAAGCAGGAGTCTGGCTCGGAGTCAAAACATAAACTGAAATAGGAACCTAGCAAATGGACATTGCCAACTTCCAAAATTGGTTCCACCTCTGCCAGAACCTGCGAAATGAAGTGAGAAGAAATAGATGGTAGGAAGCGGAGTCGGAACAAGAACAGAAACCCGAAACTTAGGCAAATAGAACAATTCCAAGTTCCATCCCAGTTCTGCCTTCGCTAGAGACCTGGAACTTAGGCAAACAAAACAATGCCAAGTTCCATCCTGGTTCCGCCTCTGCCAGAACTTTGCAAACAACACAAAAATCACCAAGGCATGAAAATGAGGACTTCAAGCTGGAATTTGAGACATAATTTCTCAATAGTTTCTACCTCATCCGAAGATCAACTCAACATACATCAAGAGTCACTTTTTGATCATGATAAATACCCCTCAACAATATCAAATAATGATCTATTCAAAGGAGTGTTAACATTATTTGATCCTATAATTGGTGATCCTTCCACCAATGATCATGTTGAAAGTGTCTCTACATCACCTAATGAGTTAGAGGACGTATCTAAAGATTTTACCCCAAAGCATGATTGACATATTTCACCAAAGTCTAGCAATGGTCCTTTCCAAGATATACTGACATCTTTCGACCTCATGGTTGCAGATATTGAAGAAATCCTCAACTTAACATTTTATCCAAGTCCACTCAAAGATCAAGAGGATATTGAGCCACTTCCCATGCCTAAATGAAGATATCCAAGAACCCTTTATAAGAAATCCATCCTTTGAAACTGACCCATGTCAAGAACGTGATCCAAATCATTTCAAAATCAATTCTAAAATTAACCAATATAAAGAACTCATATCTCCAAGGTATTACAATTATCTAATGGACACTCTGCTATCTATACAAGATGCCGAAAACGATGATCATATCCATGTAGCACATACCCCTTCATCTACCTATGAGATTCTTTCTTTGGATAACATGTAGATGATCTTCATTCAAAAGAAGAGTCTCACAACCTTGATATCATTATTAAGGAACAAGAGTCTCGTACTCTTAACATTAATACATAAGATCAAGATATAGAAAAATCTAGAGATATATCAGAGATGGGTCATGAAGAAGGCTACTATAGAAGTTATGAATCAGAAACATCCTATGAAGGCATATCTAAAATGAATCATGAGGGAAAATTTTATGTGGAAAATGAATCATCAACACCTTTGGGAGAAGCATTAAAATCTAATACTTCATAAAATCAAGCCAAAAGTATCAATCAGGAAGTTATCCCACTTATGGAGGGTCATATCACTTATAAAATTGGATCACTCACCTTTTTAATGGAAAATTATCTTATCAATGAAGAATCTATCACCTTTGGAGATCCACGATAGAGAAGAGAAGTATTAGCACCCTACTTCTAGGATAAATCATATCCTATTGTAAATAAAAAATTTCAATAGAAGAATTATCAAGGTAGAGGATCAGGCCTACATGAACAGGGTATCCTAGAACCAATGTAGATTATTTGAAATTCTAAGTACCAAGGTCTTGGTTATTCAAAATTTAATGGATCTAAACATATCTGTGATACCTTTATAATACTAGGGGGCAACTTCGTCTTAAGAAAACATCAACAAAGGGAGTACGAAGGATCCATATGATGAAACCAATGCCAATACTACAACCAACCACATCACGAATCTTCATCCACCCATCATCCCATCCATGAATTGGGACCAACATCAAAAGAAATATTTGAATCAAAGCATGAAAGACGTCATCAAAGAAAAATTAGTGAAGCATGAAGGACAAATCAAATACAAGTGGATACCAAATAATACAAAGAATGATTATCCCTATCAAACTCCATTATTCAAAGAAACTATGGGGAAAAATAAAAAAGGGAAAAGTATCCATAAAAGATGTCAACAAAGGAAAAAGAAGGCTTCTCAAGTGACGTACAAAGTATATGAAGCAGCTGGTTCTAATTCCATGCACACTTCTATATCCACCCATTATTGTTAATATTCCCAAGTTTGGAGAGTCAAAGGTTCTAAGCTATCAATCAATCCATATTTTATTCCTAAACACGCTCCACCATCCACACCTCAATGCATAATATCCAATTCTTGCATTGACCATGTATTGGCAGCAACCCTTCATCATAAGGATTTAGAAGGCACTCTATTGCGATGTGTGCACAAAGATAAAGTTAACCTTGGTATTAGCAAAGAAAATCAGGAATCTCAAAAGTTGTATTCACACAATGGGGACTCAACCTCATGGGAAAAATCCATCCCCCATCATCCAACGGCCATAAATTCATTATCACCGCCGTTGAGTATTTAACTAAGTGGATCGAAGCCATCCCCCTCACCTACATCACCGTTAAACAAATTTCTAAATTTTTCTCAACTACATCATCTACTGGTATGGTGTTTCACAGTCCATCATCACAAACAATGACCATCCATTCAAAAATCAAGATGTCCGTGATCTTTTTGAATGCTTCCACATTTAACACCATTTTTCCACCCCATATTATTCGCAAGGAAACGATCAAGCCGAGGTGTCGAATAAAAGAATCCTTCAAATTATTAAGAAGACCGTCAATGATGTTGGTCATGACTGGCATCTCCAACTCAATCCTACTCCATGGGCCTACTACACCAGCATCCACACAACCACTAGAGCCACTCCATTCTCCTTGGTCTATGGATCTGAATCTATATTTCCCATCGAGGTCGAAATTCCCTCTCTCTGAGTTTCCTTGAAGGGATTGATTGATGATGAAGAATATAGACAGTCTCACCTGCATGAGCTAGAAATGTTGCAAGAAAGAAGACAATATTCCTTGAATCATTTATAGGCATATTAGAATCACCTTTGCAGAAGCTATAACAAAAGAGTAATGGTCCACAAGTTTGAAATTGGCGATTTGGTCCTAATACAAAATCCAAGGAATCAAGCTGATCGAGAGAAACCTTGAAAGTTTGAGCCCAATTGGATGGGTCCTTACATCCTCACTACCGCATTTGGTTTTGGTTCTTATCAATTAGCTATGCTAGATGGGGAACAATTGACTGAGCCTATCAACAGTCTGCATCTACACAAGTTCTCTACATAGCATCAGAGAGCTTGGCTAAAAACCTTAAAAATACAAAAAAAATTGAAAAATAAAAAAAATCATCACCTTGATGGAAACTTGGAAAATAGGTGTCTTGGTGACACAAAAAAAAATGACAAAAATAGTAAAGACAAATAAATTTGTCCAATAGTGAAAACCTAGTAAACAGGTGCTTTAGATAAGTACCATGGTGAAAACCTGGAAAAAAGGCACCACATGTGTAGTTGATATTTTCTTCACCATCTAATTTAATTCCATCTATCTCCATCCATAATAAATACCCAATTGTTCGACACCCTCATGACATAAATCCCATCATTTTTGTCCATGGCTAACAATGGTTGACATCATGTTTTGCATATTCCCTACTTTTCATCCTACACATGTCTTTCCCATTCATCTTGGCTAATCCTAGACCTGACCAAGGGCAACATCCGTTATCACACATGGTCCTATCAATCACAAAATGTCTTGGAAAAATACCTAAAAATCAGAAAAAGTCCTAAAAAAAGACCTAAAATCATAAAATGTCTTGAAAAAAGACCTAAAAAACAAAAAATGTCCTAAAGAAAACATAAGAACATTCAGAAAATATCAAATATCTCAAAAAAAGAGTCAAATTTCATCGCATCTAGGTATGTGCAAGATCATCATGGAAAAAATAGGCCCTTAAGTGGCAATAAAATTCAGAAAATCAGAGTTAGGAAACTTGACGTAAAAATTTGAATAAGTTATCTATATTATTTTAAAAATATGTAAGAATAAAATCTATAGAAAATTGAATGTAATTTCTAAACTACTAGGTTTTTTTTTTTTTTAATCTATTTGGTGAAAATTTGAAATTTCAATGCAATAGTACTTAAATTTCAAGGAAAAAATAAGAAGTAGGTGTGTGTTTGACCACCCTAACCACAATAAAATGATAATATTTTAGAAATAAATAGGGGACTCATGTCTCGATGTGATGCATATTTTTTTGTAATTTTTTTCCAAGTAAATAATTAATTATGATTTTTTTATTACAACTTTTGAGAAACATAAAAACTCATATGTCTGACCACCTTAACTTGGTCAAAAATTCATGAAATTAAATTATTTTCTTTTTAATCCTATAGTATGTGAAGCATAGAATGTGATGTATGTTTTGGATTCAAAAAATGTGATATTGTTTGAAAGCTATAGATTTTTTAAAATCAGCCTATCAATCAGGACTTTAGTCGTAATTCAAATAGAAAATGAATAATAATTATTTATTAAGTTCAAAGGAAAGAATAATTTAGATTGGTGGAAAGCTAAGAATCTCCTTTAAAAACCCTTTTCGTTTCATCATTTTTGGGTAAAAAAAAGGTCGGCAGCCACATGGGCCATCATATCACTTAGATATCGCCACTTTTTGGCCCATCATGATCCTGCAGATACCCGTCAGTCTTGTCAGTCTTTTTCATAGTTGAACTATGCTGTCTCTGTGGATTTTCTACATAGGTAGTGCTCACCTTTAATTGGCCCCCAAGACATTAGGTATGTCATTTTAGATGTCAAAATAAAATCATGTCTCAATATTTTGTCATTAAGATAAATTCTTTACTCATGTCGAACAACAAGGTCTCTGAGTGCATGACGTAGGAAAGGCCATCAATCGATGAGCCCCCAAGGCCACACTAGGTTAGTCCATTAGGGTTCATGTCACTACACTTTAACACACATCAAATATGTTCAAGTCAAGCAAACTCTTTATCAATCCTAAAATGGGAAACCTTGCAGCAAACTTAAACAATCATTTCAATCAACATTTTAATCAAAGTGGCATGTTAGCATTGGCATGCAGTCAAATCCATCATCTAGTCAAACTCTATCCAAACAAGTCAACACCATCAATCTCTTGGTTATTCTTTAGATGTTTCCTTTTGAAGAAAAAATCTTGTCATTTATTTATGCTTTAGAATGTGTCCTTCCTAAGCAACATCCTTTATTTATCATTTGGCATCGATCCTCTTGACATCAACATCATTCAGGATGTATCCTTCCTAAATCCAACATCCCCTAACATTCAGAAACTTGGACCTCATCAAAATTGACATCTCGACATCAAAATCCTTGACCTTTGAACATTGGAAAACATCTGACATCACTTGGAAAACACTTGGCAAACATTATTTGTCTCTTCATTTTCATCATGATGCTACTAGTTCCTTACATCAGAGGAACCATGATGTATCATGATGGTTGTCCTTGTCTTTTTTGGTCATCCTACTACTAGTTCCTAGAGGATGTTCTGACATCAAGATTTAGAGGAGAAAAAACATAGTAGGATGATCATCTTTTATTTTATGATTGTCATGTGGCTAGTTCCTCGAGGATGTCCTAACTTCAGGATTTAGAGGAGCAACGACATTTCATGGCTAGTCTTGTCTATTTGTGGTTGGTTGTGACAAAATGACTAGGGGAAATTGAGTTCCTCGTATGAGTCATGATCATCCTTGTCTGTGATTGCTTGTCCCATGTTATAGTTTGACCTTCCAAACTATTGATCTATGTCATATCATAGTGTTTGTTGGCCATTACGACAATCCACCCAATGATGATTAGAGTAATGCCTATTAGTACTTTGGAAAATATTGAAGGGTTATTTTTCCACACTAACATGCATCTCTTTCTCTGCACTAACATACACCTTCATCTAATCCTCTCTCTTCTCTCTCATCCCCTAATGATATCCTGTGACATACAAAAACATAATTGCATACTCATTTAGAAATTGCATTAGCAGATTACACATTTACATTAATCCATTCACATAATAGCATTTACATTCATATTGCATTTCAGATAACATATAGGTCCATCATTTACATTCATCCATATTGCATACATTAAAAAATTATTTTCATCTAATCAGTTGCATAACATATAAACATCATAAACATCCATATCATCCATGCATACATATAGAATCATAACATAAAAGCATCATACATCACATAATCCATACATACATAAAAAATCCATAAATGTATCCATAATCATAAGCATGGAATACATTCATAACATTATCATAAGGCTACATAGTTAGTACATACATCCCATTGTAAAGAGTCATGCATTAATGCATTCATGAACATGATATCGTATATAATATCATTATCATCATCGTATATACATAAAGATCATCACAACATATAATCATAGAAGTAACCATCATAAATACATCATCATATCATCACATCACATCACATATGCATAATAAAATCATAATGCATAAAAAACATAACACAAAGCATGTAGTCCGCATCAAAATGGCGTCATGTATATATATCCCAAAATAATCATGTCATAAGATAGAGTCTTGTGGAATCCAAAAATGGAGCTCGTGGGCTCGATAGTCAATATATAAATGTCTCAACATAAAAATAACATAACATGTGCCCTAGGTTGTGCCCTCTCCATCCCATTGAGGTGAGGAGTGAGATGATCGACGCTCTCTCATGAGCTTAGTCATAACATGCATTGATGATGTGGCCTGAATCTATGATCCTGAGGAGTCAATGACTAGAGGCTAGCTATTCTCTGACCTATGCCCTGATGACACTAACCCATGGCTATGGCTAGACCTATGCCCTGATGAGTTCTGATGGCTATGATATGACCTATGCCCCAAAGACTGCTTTGATAATGTTGACCCACCCACACTAGTGTGGCTCTGACTACTGTTGTGAGTCATGCTGCCACTCCTTGTCCTACTCTGTGTTCTGGATAAACTAGGATCCCATCTCTCTGGTGGAACTACTTGCTCATACAACACTCTGTATCACCCCTAGCTCTTATTGAACCTCACCAAATCTCTGGCTAGGTCTCTTGTTAGCCTTGAACATAACTGGGAAAACTCTGTAACCCATCTCTTAACCTCCTACTATCTGATCACAATCTAGTCTCTCTCCACCTACACCACCTCTAGCTCTACTACTAGTGCCTTGTTCTAAGACAAAGCGAAATCTAATTGGCTATGTAATTCTATCATTCTATGATCTATTATAGCATCTCATGGTAGGGGTTGTGACCTGTCCCCCTCCTTCTCTCCCTCTATCATTTTCTCCCTCAACTATCTCTCCGCCTCATCCATCTCATCCTTCTGCCCACCAATATCTAGAGCCTAATGCTTTGCAAACACATCCTCCTCTCCTGGAACCTTTGCCTTTGCCTCCCCCTCTTCTCTTACCACTTCCTCCTATCTCTACTCCTCCTTTGTCTCTCCCTCCTCACCCTACTCTTAGATGGGGAAAAGTGACACTCCACCCACCCACTGCAGCACTCTTCTGGGCAATCTCCTCCCACCATCTCATCCTCTCCTCCTCCTACCACCCCTACCATCCCCTCCACCATCACCTTCATCATCTCCTCCCCCATATCCTCTCTTGTCTCCTCCACCTCTCTCCCCATCTCCTCAACCACCATTTCTACCTCTGCCTCCATCTCTCCCTCCCCATCCAACTCATCGTACCCATGGTATCACTAACAACCGATCAATCTATGCTGGCCCATCTGGATTTTTAAGTGGCATTGGCCTATGTATCTACCACCAAGCATAAAACTCTATTGTGGTCCCTACATCTGTTGGACCCCCACTCTAGGCCCACTACTATGCAACCAATCCATCAACCTGCTGCTCTGCTAAGAAAAAAGCTATATGAGGTAACCAAATGGTCTCTTGAGATGATCTCACATACTCTATTGTCCCTACAAGAACACCCTGCTTCTCTCTAAACTAACAAAGTACCCGTTGGGGTAGGTACATCTCAATAATGTGCTAAGACTAGACTGTTCATCCAATCAAATATCTAAACTGCTAGCAAATTGTCAAGTGCTCATCCTCTCCCAGCCACTGTTCACAATAGTTATACAGTCTCCACATAAACCCCATCAAAGTATTAATCCTGTGATGCCAATATCCTCTATCCCCCACTTGGGTTTGTGTGACTGAGCCTGCGTACAAATAGACATACAACATCCCCTCACCCAACAACTGAATCTGAACTAGCGAATGAAAGACAAGAATATGCTCCCAAGCCCAGATCATCAATAAAGTTGTCCCACAACTAATACTTTGTAGCCCCTGGTAAGCCACCTTGTGTAATTGGTGATAGAGCATCCCAAGAAAACATGACCCGCATGCAAAAATAGTATTGTATGATATCATCCAAACTAGAACATCACCCCATCCAATGGGAAATCCATGTCCCCGATGATCCAGAATCAAAACCCCAACAATCAAGGTGCATAGCATGGCATCCCATTGAGCATAGTGCTTGGCGACAACCTCCCACCTGATCTTGTATCCATCTATCCCTAGCCTTTCATCATCCACTACCTCATAAAACTCAATCATGGTGTGTAGTCCTCGGTGGGGATCATAAACCACTCGCTCTCCTCTGATCGAAATGCACAAAATCCTGAACACATCCTCCAAAGTGATGGTAGCCTATCCCATTGATAGGTAAAATGAGCAAGTCTCTGAGTGCCATCTCTCAGCCAATGTTTTCAAAAGCCCCCTATTTTCCTGGATAATGGGCATATAGGTAACATGGAATACTCCCAACCACATCATCCGTCTCTGCTCACTATCTTGTAGCTGATTTCTAAAGGTATAGGTCGCAGGTCTAAACTCTCATGTATAGATAGGTACCAATCATTTCTACACATGCAGAAACAAGAGTTAGCACATATTGAACATCATTATTACCATCCATCTAATCAAATGATTCATAGGAAACTAAGCCTAGACTAAGTCAACCCTAGTCAAAGTCAAATGTGTCACGTTGACTTCACTTGCATTGCTCCAAGTCACATGCATTGTTTCATCTTGCACATGTGTCACATTCTAACAATTGTGTCGTTTGACCTAACATTTGCTACACTTCATAACACCTGCATCATTCCACAATTCAATTGCATCATTTTTAATCATTTGCATCTTATAGACCCGCATATGCATTGCAAAATGGTGATTGCATCGCTTGAATTGGCGGTTGCGTTGCATTTTGGCATTTGTGTCTCACGCCCTTGCATTTGCATCATTTTAAACCTAAGGCTACCCTATCCCTTGCACTTGCATCATGACACATAAAATAAATGTAACCTGAATGTGAATGCGGCTTACGCGAATGCATATATGTTGCAACACATTCAATTACCTAGCCTAAAAACCCTAAAAAATGCATGAAAAATGAGAAATGACAAAGCAAGAAGGGACTACTTACCGATGCCTCTGTGCCCTCTATCCATCATAATGCCTACACTTGATAACAACAATGCACTTCTCCTCACTCTAAGCTCTCCAAATTTTAAAATAAAAAATGCGAAAATGACATGTCTTTTACCTTTTCAAACCTATTTATAGGCTGAAAATTAGGGTTTACCCTTAGGGTTATTACTAGAGGCTCATTTGATGAACCTTTTGACTACCTTAACTTTTTTTGAGTTCAAAACTAATTGCATCATTGATTTCTTGGCCCTCGAATAGTCTTATCGGGACACTTTCCAAATTTTTTTGGCCTTGGGCCAAAATTCACAAATTCTCCAGAGGGGGCATAGGCACTCCATACCTTCACTGGGGCACATTTTTGACTTATTTTCTTTGTCACAATGCAGAAAACTACACTATGACAAAGAGGGGCAAATTGTAGAGAGATAAAATTGACCTAGGGCTACGAACTCAATTTTCTCCATAATTCTTCTAAACATAATTAAAATATCTAATTATGGTTTTTTATCCAAATTTGTCTATTAATTAAATAATTCTTAATTATTTAATTAATTCACATCTTTTATTCCTCTTGACTATTTAAATAAATGAATTACATTTATTTTATTTAAATACGCCACTAATTTCTAATGTCCTCTTTAATTAAATAAACTGCTAAAATTATTTAATTAGTCCATTGTTTCTTCTTGATTATTTAAATAAATAAAATCTATTTATTTATTTAAATACATCTCTAATTTTAATGTCTCCTCATAATTAAATAAATTCCCCATAATTTATTTAATTATTGGTCATCTCTATCCCCTTTTTTCTCCATAATTAAATAATTAGAATTAATTATTTAATTATCCCATTGGCATCTCCTCTACATTTAAATAAAATCATTTTTTAAAATTTCCACTTGGCAATTTCCATCTTTCCAAGTAAATAATTTAATTTATTTACCATCATATGGCCACACCACTTCTAAATTAAATTAATTTTTAATTCAAAAGTCAACTTTCCCTCTCATTAATTGAAATTTTAAATTCCCTCCATCCACCTCATAATCTATGTCAAATCTCCTCTTGTCACATGCAATTCTAACCCTTGATTTAATTTTCTCAAAATAAAATCTTTGCCATTCATTTTGAATTGTTGCCCTAACCCTAATTAGGGGTTGTCACATGCTTTTTTGGCCTTTGATCTTAGGGAAACTTCCATCTTTTAATCTTGTCCCTCCATTTAAAATTGGCATTTCTATAAAATGGCAATTTCAACCTCATTTTGACATCTACAACTATCTACATCTCATATCTAGACTTCATCTACATCTTGCATTTCTTGCAGTTCTTGTCATTTTGCTAACATTTTCATGTTGCAAGTTTTTCCATTGCATGTAGAATTTTATTTTTACTTGCATTATCATAAGAATCCTTCAATATTTGCTAGGTCATGTCATAGGTATCTTTGCTCACAAAAAATTGAGGGCAAACAAAACATTTCCAACAAATGGAGAAGGGCTATGGGGGTGATTCATGGAGGTCTTGAGGAGCTTTGGTAATATTGTTCCTTGTTTTTCATTGTTTCCTCCTTTGTTCTTCATAGTTATGCTAGGGTTTTATTTCTTGTTTTGATTTAGAACTAACTTGGAAATTTACCCATAGTTACACCAACAACAAAGAACATCTGAGCATACTTGCAAAAACTCACATCTAAGTATATCATTCTCTCTGATGTTTTGTATCAAAGATCATTCAATGGTCTCTTACTTAGATGCCTAAAAAAATCAGAGATACCCACAACACTTGAACAAGCTCATGAAGGTGCTTGTAGTGGCCATTTTGGAAGAAAAATATTAGTTAAAAAACTTATCCACATTGGATACTATTGGAGACATATGGAAAAAGACTGCTTTGAATATGTAAGAAAATGCCACAAATGTCAAGAACATAGAAATTTGATTCATGCTCCTGCTTATGAATTTCGAGATCAAGTTCTGATTTGGCCCTTTTTGGTTTAGGGTTTGGACATCATTAGAAAGATATCACCACCTTGCTCCACTAGACATACATTTATAATCACTGCAATAGATTAAATTTCACAAAATGGGTAGAAGCTATTCCCCTTCGATCAACAATAACTGATTTGATATGTTGTTTCATATTGGAACACATTATTGCTCACTTTGGACTTCCTTTTGGATTAATTTATGATAATGGTAAACCATTTAAGAATAGTTACATGAAGAAATAATTGGAAAAATTTAACATACAACATCACTTCTCAACACCATACTACCCGCAATCTAATGGTCAAGCCGAGTCAACTAACAAAACTATTGAACAAATCTTAAAGAAAACTATTAACAAGCATCAGAAGGATTGGCATGCAAAATTACAATATGCACTACTAGCCTATCGCACAAGTGTCAAATCATGTACAGGAACTACACCTTATAATATTGTCTATGGCAGTGAGTGCTAATGCCCTTGGAGTTAGAAATTCCTACATTAAGAATTTCTCTTCAAGGACTTATTGATTAAAAAAATTACAAAGAACAATGACTAAATTAACTTGAAATGATCGATGAAGAGTGTGCATCAGCGCTCTTGAGAATCTTCAGGCTTATTATAAAAGAAGACAACGTATTTACAATGAAAATTTCATCCCTCGTGTATTCAACAAAGGTGACCTAATCTTATTTGAAAATCAATGTAATTTCAATGCCGACCCGAATGAAAAAGGAAAATTTAGTCCTAATTGGTTAGGACCTTACATAATCAACAAAATATCTGGGTCTGGTGCATACACGTTAACAAAACTAGATGGAACACCCCTCAAAGAACCTATTAATTCCATTAATTTGCATCGGTATTATGTCTAATCCTTCTGAATAGTATGAATGATAAAGTAGTGGTGTTAGAGTTAGTGGTTAATACTCCATGTTCTCTCACATTGCTTCATTCTTGACAAATAGTTATTTGTGTGTCTTGAATAATAAAGTGATTATTTAATTCATTTTTAAGTGACTACTTTAGGTTTCATGCTATTCAAGTTCATTTTATATGTTGTGTTAGATTAGATCCTTATATGCATTAATGTTCTTTAATTAGATCATAGGTACATTTAATTTAGCATAACATACTTAATCACAATGTTGCATCTAAGAGAAACTGGAGCAAATTTTAATTAGATCACATAAAACATGGTAAATAATGGAGACATTCATTAAATAATCTTACAAAGGTTATTTAATTAATCACTTTGCTAATTAACATTCAACACATTAAGACAAGTAATAAAACATCAAATTCTTATATATATATATATCAAATTTTTATGTATATATCATCAATATATACAATGCTACTAAGGTTTGTGACTGCCAGATTCCTCGGGACTTGGTACTCGCATCTATCTAGTGGCAGTCTATCAGGAGACAATAGTACGTGATCATGATTGTGATCTACTAAGTGTACTAAGAGAAAATTGTAAGACTTGTATCTATCCAAGGGCCTCCCAATGCTCCCCATCTATCTGATCTCTCTTCACTTGTAGCCTAGCTACCTCTAATTGTAGTCTCTGAAACTTTGTTGGATTCCAAGATGACTATGCATTTGTGGTAGCATTAGCTCAGCGGGAGAACTTCCTAAGACTCTCATACGCTACTCATAGTCTAACATATGGCTTGAAAAACTTTGGGTCTTGACCCCTGATGGATGGGGGCACATAGTTTGAATCAGTGGCCTCCTCATTAACAGATGCGGCACTATCTCTGTAACCACCTGATGATAGAGATCATGAAGATCTCTCACAACTATTGCAAGACAAAAACCATAAAAAAATTAGTAGAAATCATGATATATATGTATGCATAAAAATTAAAGAACCAACATAATCATAAATCATAGTAGTAAATAAAATATCATCACCTATCTCTCTAGCATGCTATGTGAAATCAACCTTGTCATGTACAGTGAGCATGGAGGATGTGTTAGCCTCTCCATGACTATGGGTGTTGGTGCATGCAGCAATTGATGCTCGTGATCTAGTAACATGAATGGGAGATGGATCTCCCCACTCATGGTTCACTGGGTCCTCATATACTATCTCACCACTCTCTCATGGGCTCCTCCTCCTCCTGCTTGTCCTCCTCCTCATCCCTCCCCTCTTGGCCATTATAGTCAGGATTTGAAGTCTCATCGTACTCCTCATCTATGACATCTATAAATATGTCTATAGCCTTGTAGCATGTCTCCTCAGCCCTATCCTCTACCACGTCTCCCTCATTTGGGAGTGGCCTAGCATCAACTATTAACTCATCCATCTAGAATATAAGAGTTGGTCATGATAGTGTAAACCACTCCTCATAGTCATTTATGGAACCAACATCATTAGCATTAGAGACAAGAGGAATATTATGATTGAGTACTCAAAGTCACTATAGATAACATCCTTGACAATGAATCATATGGAATCACCGAGTTTTTGGGCACTCTGTATTGACCTCCTAAAAAAGGGTCATGCCTTAGGTGCTATCTAAACTTGACCAAAATATCTCATGACATGATCATAGTAGACATGTCATACTATATAATTGTGTCTTCCAATCAAAAACCTATCCAGTTGTAATCTACTCATCTACCGAGTGTGATCTAGGCCATTAAAGCACAAGCTGATAAGGTCTCCAAAGAATCTCATCCTCCTCCAGTTGATCAAATCGTACTCTCTAGAAGTGCAAATCACCATATTTCTAGAACCATCATAGAGGATAGCTAAAGTCCAGAGGATACCCAAGGCTATCAGACATGGGAAGCTAGTAGGTCTAGTACAAATTATATTCTTAAGGAACCAAACCTATAGAAGTACATTGTACCATACTGTCCACCTCTTGAAAGACAAACTATCCAAGATCATAGTAAAGGTGCACTAGGATGTTGCACCCCCAGGAATATACTGTCATGTGCTCTACCATACCTCATATCAGGTGTACTATTCATCCCTCTAGGTGTGATCCTCGACTGCTAGGGATGACTACTAGTGCCACTGTCAACATCATAATTTGTCTAGCCAATGGGGCCCATGAATATAGTAGCATAGCAAGATATATCCACAACCTCACTCTCTCATCATGCACTGGTCCACAAAGTCAAAACTACATGTCACATTTCATCTTGTGAAATGACCACTCTTCTTGGAAACATACTCATTCACCCTGAATAGGAACTCGAAGCATGCGGTGCATGTCCTCCAAAATTATGGTCATCTCACCATTAGGTACAGATGAAATGTACATGTATTAGTGTACCAATGCTCTACTAGTGCTATCAAAATCAGATCATGGTACCTCATGGCCGGCATGAGGTATGCCTAATATAGTCCTATAGTCTACAAAAGCTTTGTATCCTCCACTAAAAGAGTGGGGGAAAATCTTGAAGAAGACTAATCTTCTTGCCACCCAAATTTTGACATGAATAGGTGGGAACCTGAAAAAAAAGAATAAATATGTCCTATAAGAAGTCTAAAATTTTAAATATTTATGTCAACAATCATAAAAGTGTACTAAACTTGTTTTAGTGTGATTTCCTAGAGGCCCTAGACACTTTAGAACCCTTTTGGGACACTTTGCAAAGAAACAAGACACTTTGCAAAAAAGCGGGACACTTCATGAACAAAAGGGACACTTTGCGAAAAAAGGGGACACTTTGCAAATTTTTTTCCAAGGCCATAAATTAACCTAGAAATGCATAAAAAATTAATAAAATAAATGTTTAAGGACAAAGCGAAGGCAGAAAAATCAACCCACCTCATGATGGCACTCACTATGTGCCAGTTGGTCTCACAAGACGTCTAGTCTCGTAGGCCTGCAATCTTGTCTGCTATGCATGTTTGGCTAATATTCAATCAATTTCAAGCTAAAAAAAGGTAAATGACAAAATAGTTACAACTTACTTCACTTTTTGCTCTTATATAAGTTAAAATTAGAGTTAAAAAGTGCAATTCATTCAAATCAACATAACAAGTGCTAGAGAGGTCCATTTTTGATGTCATGTGTTGCATCGGAATAGTGATTCCACTCCTGACATCATCAACTATCTATCATTATATGGTATGGTACTTGGAAATACCTATGATATGACTAACCCTATTTGATGTGGCTAGAATGCTACCTTGATTCCACCTCTGTTAAGCAAGTAGAATGAAGGGGGGGCATACATCTACCCTCAAATGTGATTTCTTGAGAAAAGTTAGAGGATTTTTGGACAACTAATGAATTCGTTTTGTAGGATGTGGTTCCTAATGTTGTGGTTTTGTAGATAACTACACTAGAGACTTCATTCCCCCATGTTGTGAATGAACATATTTGAGTATCCTTTTATGAAATAAAGTGTACTTTTTGGATTCCTTTAGCTTACATATGCACGTAGAGTCATATGGGTGCTAAAGTGGGTGCTAAATGTGACCACCCAAATTATACTCCCTTCTTAGAGATAGTACAATCCCTAGTCTAATTTGGACCTATCTTGGGTATCCTTGCATTAATTATCCTTTAAATCATCATTTAGAGGCCCCTAAGACCCATTATTTAAGATCTTGAGGCTCATTTCACCTAAAACTCCCATAAAATCATCCAAAACACTAAAAAATCCTAAAAACCTACCTCAAAAAGCTAAGGTGGGACTCATTCACTACCTTGGGAAAATGAGTCCCCTTAGGTGGGACCCATTCGCCAAGGGTGGCAAATGAGTCCCATTTGGGGATTTTTAAATTTCAAGTGGGAAATCCACCATTTTAATTCAAATTTTTGGCGGAAGTTGGATTTTGAGATCTAAATAATGGACAATTAGTTGTTAATGCCTACATAAACAAGTTTCTAAGTCATTTTTATCATCTCTAAGCACTTTGAACAAGCATTTTTCAAGATAAAAGCATTAAGAGTCTTCAATAAATCTTTCACAAGAGCCTTCAAGTTTCAAAAGAAAGCAAAGTTGAAGTCTTGGAGCAGCATTAAAGTGTTTTTGCAGGTCTTCAAGCTCACTTTCATTCAAGATCTAGCATTGTCAAGGGTTTATCATGGTTGTCTATGGTGAATCATGATGGATTCTAGGTTGGGGAGATGCAACTAGCAATCAATCCAAGCCTAAAGACTTGTTTCCTAAGTGATTCCATCCTCCATTATCACTCTAAATTTAGCCTAAGGAAGGTACAAGAATCATTAGGGTTCATTTGGGGTGATTAGAGATCTCCTCAAATGAGTCTTTCATCTTCATATCTCCATTCTTATATCAAATTTTTGCACATTAGAATAGAATTGCATCATGTTTCAGGATTTTTAGTCTAAGACACACTTAAGGCTAGGGTTTTCATGCACATTTCATTATTTCTATCAAGGTTTAATTAACGAACTAGGGGTTTGAACAAGGCAAACCCCCCAATAGAAAATCAAGTTTACATTTTGTTTTGTAGGTATTTTCCCAGATTCAGATCCAAAATTCAAGTTGGAAGGAAAGAGTAGGTCTTGAAGTGAAGATCAGGACTTTCAATTCTTGAAAAATAAAAATGGGACTGATTCACCAAGAGTGGAACAGGAGTCTCACTATAGTTGTTTTCCAGATTTGTTAAAAAAATTTGATACCCTTTTTCCTCAAATAGGCACCCATTCAGAAACCCAGATCTGGGACCGATTCACCCAAGTTGGTGAATGAGTCCTAGTTGGTCAAAAAGTAAAAATTTCCAGTGTTTCAAAGTTGCAAATAGTCACTTCCAGATTCCCAGGTGCACATTAATTATCTTACTACTTTTTTGTGTTATTTTACCATCATTTTTTGGTCATCTTGTAGGTCATTGCATTGAATTAGGGTTTTTCATTTCATCTAGCATTTCATTGTCTATTCCAAGTCTAAACTTGGTGGTGAACCCCTCATTAGATCATATTCAATTCCTAGGACAACCCTATTGCGAGATATCTTTCTCTTTTGCATTGAGATTTGTAGGGTTATATTTGAGTGGAATTACTTTGAAAGTGGGTGTGATAGCACTTAATCATGCATTCCCCTATTTTCATTGATTCCAAAAAGAAGCACATTTATTGGAATACAATCATTAAAAGAACAAAAATTAACATGAAATTCATTGAATTTAAAATGTGATAATGTTCAAGTTCCATGATTTTATGTTGCTATATTTTAAAGTGATTAGGAATAGGAGACATGATATGTTTATTAATGTGAATAGTGATCCTAGACCTACACAGACACAACGAACAAGCACACAATTAGCTCAAAATGCAAGTTAGGAACAACATTCCCTGTAATATTTATTTGAAACACGAAGAACAAGAAATAAAAGAAATAACACAAATGAAAGCAAACTAAATCTTATTCAAATGTTCAAACTCTCAATCCCATGGGGGAAATAGTGCTATTTTGATGTGGAAAATAGCCCTTTCCCAATTCCTTGCAAGCTTTGATGATCATTGATGAAGATTGATGATATTTGATGAGAATCCTCCATAACCTAGCTATGAAAGATGAAATGTGGACGAACATGGGTGAAAATTCCTAAGATTGTGGATTGAAATGAGCATGGTAATCCTACATGGATTGTGGATGAACAAAAGAAATAGAGGATTCCTCTATTTATAACAAAGAAGGATGGAGGATTGAAGAATATGATGAATGTGGGATTAAATATGGACTAATGGAATTGTGCCACTTGTCAAGATTCTAATGGAAGGAGGTGGAGGACATTTTGGTCAATGTGCATGATAAATGCTATTAGATTCAAATTTGAAATTTGAAAGTTGGCTTGTTGGAGGGAGATGAAGGATGAATTAAATGCCACTTGGCTCAAGGAAAAAGGACATGCAAGAGGTTTAAATACCTTGTTGGATGTACAAACCCTTTTGGAGGGATTTTTCAAACTTGGAGAATATTCCAACATTGATGCCTTTTTGAAAGTAATTGAAGATTTAATAAATCAATTAAAATGATATTCATGAGAAAGTTGAAAAATCTAGAGGATTTGAATGATTAGGATTAGGATTAATCAGGATTTGATTAATTTAAGAAGGGATTAGCTGATGTGACAACTTGGTTTAGATTTTTGGATTAATTTAAATCAAAGTTGAGAGGAATATGAATTCAAACTTAATTAAGTAAAGTTTAATTTATTTAATTAAAGGGAATGGTTTTAGTTTTAAATCAAATAAAGATAAATTTATTTAATTCAAATGAGATGACTTTAGAGATTAATTAAATAGAATGAATTATTTAATTAAAAGACAAACTATAAGATTAATTAAATAAAATGATTTATTTAATTAATAAGAGATGATGACTTAATCAGGTAAATTTGATTTATTTATTTAAGAGATGAAATATGATGAATTTAATCAAATAAAGATTATTCAATTAAATTGATTAGTAAAGGAGATGATTCAAGATGAACTGGTGTGAGTGAAATCAGGATCAGGTGCTTGTATATTTTACGTGTCTACATGTTTCCCCTCTTTGAAGCTATGTAACTGTTGCGTTGGTTGAAAAATAATCTCGCCTTCGTCAAATTTTAAAAAAATCTGATTTTTTCGTATGCCATAGTGGAAAGAAGTATACTAGTACACTACCCCCTCGAGAGATTGAGTAAAAAGTTTGATTTCAAGATCGATCTTGTGACAAAGAGGTTCAAGATGGATGTATGAATGGTTAGACTAAAAGATCTATTTGATAATGATGATGCAAATGAGATGCTTTTAAGATGCTTAGAATAACAAATCTATATTATCTTAAATAACTTAAAATATTATGAAATGCATGTGAGATGGATGATTCTTTCTATATGATATGCAGTATGTTATCATTTTTTTGATGCAGGATAGATTCATTAGTGATGATGATTAACTATCATGGTACCTTGTTAGCGCAGAAAGAAGACAGAAGAAAGAAGATCCAACAAGCTTACTTTATTAGAGATGATGATGAAGATGATGTATTTCTTATCAGGAATTTGGATTTTAAAAGGGCTATTTACATTATGTTTGATAACACACATAAGCATGATGGATCAAGGTATAAATAACTAGGATGGCATTGTACTTAGTGTGATGGAATTTGAATCGACAATTAGATAGGAGTAATCGTGTTCGTACCTGACATACAAAACCTCATTCAGAATGCAGTTCATATATTCTAAACATCTCATACCAAAACATAGAAAAGAAAGCCTTCCTATATGGTCAACAAGACACCTAAAACACCCTCTCTATAAACCAAAAAAATCACACATGATGAAGTTATTTTACAAGGATATCCAATAAGCACAACAGATAAAAAGATAATGATTGTTGCCCCATTTCTTTCTCTCTAAATATTTTTGTTTAGACATCATCGAGAGGTCATTGGAATGAGTGCAATAAGATAAATCAAAAGACAAAGATCAAGTAAATAAACAAGCTAATGTTCTTCATACTGCTAGCCAATACTAAACTACGGTGGTGCTTGATGTTGATGTCCATTGTAGGAAGGATGCATCCTAGGACATGTTGTTATCAGATGATTCTGGACTTGATTGGATGATAAGCTATTGATATTCTGAGTTGACTAACTTTCTTACTTACTAACTTAGACTTGAGACTTTGATGACTATTCTTTTACTTTTGAACCTGCTAGACTTGCTTCTGACTGGTCACCAAAGGTTGAGGTTGATGATGATTTATTGTGAGTGATGCTTATTTCAGGTGAAAGTGAGATGAGATGGATAGATTTTTTCAAATATTTGGATTTTTTTGATGTTTTTGAATGTTTTGAGGATATTTTTTAGTAGTTTCATGATGTTTTACAAATGTTTTGCTTTTCAAATTTTCCAATTTTTTTGCTTTTTATGAGATTTATGATTTTTTTTGGATTTTGTCTTAGGGATCAATCAAAGATTAGACTTTCCTACATTTAAGCTCAGAGATGACATAGTTCGGATACCATTTTTTTTATGTTTTCTACTTTTATGAGTGTTTTTGGATTTTCACATGATTTTGACGATTTGGATATGGATATGATATCGATGCTCTATTTTGGGATTTTTGTTGAAAACCAAGCTAGGGTTGATTGATCAGATTGATGGATTGATGATGATAACATTGTTGAGGATACATGACAATGCAAGGATAGTGTTAAGAAACATGAGGATTTGGGAAGGATATCCCGAGATGATGATGGATTGGTTGGATTTGATTGATCAGGATTTTGAAGCTTGATTTGGAACAAAGTTGTTTTGATGATTTGATATGACACTAAAATGTAAATTATATGTGATTGATATTGATCATTTGGATTGTTGTTTGATGAAAGATAAATCTTGATAAGGAATATTTTCTCATCAAAATATGCCATGGGCTAGTGTTTTTTATTTTTTTTCTCACAAATGCTTTGACCAGTTTGATTTTACATTTTCCAATGTTCGGAACACTACATAAGTTGGAGGATATAGATCAATATTTATTCACAAAGCAAGATGTAAATATTTGCCTTGAGTGTCTAGAAATGTATGGAATACCATGGGTGGATGCTTGGATAGGTGTATGGATGGATGGATATGGTAAGAATGCAAATGATGCCAAAGATTATCTTGTGACAAGATAAGGTGTTCAAATAGAGGATGCTCATTTGGATTATGCTTTAAGGCTCATATAACGTTGGATAGGATAGGTTCAATGAAAATGATCCATGTCAAGATGTCTACCATAAGCAAGTGTAAAGTGTGCACCAAACTTGGTCAAGATCAAGATAATTTGGACTATGGATGTAGATGGATGAAAATGGATTGGATAAATGGTTCATGGATGAATGGATTTATTATGGATGGGATGAGATGCTCCCAATTGAACTGGAACTCGCAGATGCTCAATTCTACACATGACGCCTTTTTTCTAGGTTTTCATCATGGTACTTGTCCAAAGTGCCATTGTAGTGGTTTTCATTGAAGGACAATTTTTATTTTTACCATTTTCATGATTTTTTTTATTTTTTTATTTTTTTGAAAGATCTTAAGTTCATGCCGAACCAGCTGGTGGTGTCGATGTAGATGCTTTTGTCATAAGGTTCCATCAATATCCTTCTTGAAGAAGTTTCCTTGCCAAGATACATGCACTTGAAAGTCCAAGGAGAAGTGATTGGTCTAAGCACCTATGTAGGTTCATAAATTAGATTGATGTGCACTTGACATTTTCAACATGTTCTTACAAACTAAAGAGCATCATTTTCCATTGTCGTCTAGTAGTACCCAACTCTCATAACTTTCCTAGCTAAGGTTAGGCCACTCTAATGAGATATGCATGTACCCTCATGTAACTCACATAAGGTTGTTTGGGATTCATCAATGTCGAGACAACGAAGAAAGGTGTTGTCAAAGCTACGATGGTATAAGGTGTTAATAGCAATGGCATAACAAGAGGCCTTGCAGATGAATTATTTTCGTTGGTTTTTGGATTTTTTGGTGGGAAATTTTGGGACTTGAGGTAGTCATATATGCCCTAATACCAAGGTGAACTGGGACCAACAAACTCACAAACCATTTTTGACTCTGGAACCATATGTGGCAACAAAAATTTGTTCCACTAATAACTCAAATTATGACACATTGTTGGGATTGTCCAAGAGAGATCCAATTATCGCCATCACATTTTTTGCCTTATTTTATGCCCTAGGAATCTATTCAAAGGTGATCAAGTGGAATTATGTCATAAAGCTATCAACCATGCATTTTTAAGGCAAAAAATTTCCATCCTTTGTCTCATAATCATCATTGACCTGGTTAATCACCAACTAAGAATCTCTGAAAAGTAGAAGTGTCATGATCTTCCATTTTATGACCATTCAAAGTCCTATGAAAAGTGCCTCATATTCTGCAATGTTATTGGTGCATTGAAATGCAACTCAAAATGACTTATGAATAGAGTCCCCTTGCGGTGAAATGAAAAAGGTACCTAACCCTGAGCCATGACTAGTATGGGATCCATCAAAATAAACTTTCCAAGGTGATTCAGGTTATGCGTGAAAGATGGACTCATCCGAGAAGTCAGCTACCAATGGATGATGGCCTTGTACCAGTGGATCTACATGCTGATTGATGATTACCTCTCCTTTTATTGCCTTATGTTCAAATAATTGTATGTCATATTCACTCAATATCATAACCCATTTTTCTAACTGGCCTGTCAATGTTGCTCGACTTAGAAGGTATTTCAATGGATCAATCTTTGCCACTAAATTTGTCTGGTGGTTCAACATGTAATGTCTTAACTTCTGAGCTGTGGAGACAACTAAGACATGTGTGTTCAATGGATGTGTAGTTGAGTTCATATTTGACCAATGTGTGACTGATATAGTATATTTCTCTTTATTTTTCCTCATAGTCATTTTGTTCAAGCAATGCTCCTAGTGTCGAAGTGGTTGTAGAGACATATAGGATCAAAAAATTTCCCTCAATTGGTGGCATTAGGACAGGTGGAAACAATAGATAGTCTTTGATCTATTGGAAGACCGTTTGACACTTTTCAGTCCACAAAAAGGGGACGCTCTTGTGCAACGAGTATTGAAATGGTTGACATTTGTCTATTATTTGTGCAATGAATGATCAGATATACTATAATATGCCTTGCAATGTCCTTAGCTCACTGATCCCTTTTGGTGGAGGCATTTCTAGTATTTCTTTAACCTTTGTGGGATCAAATTCAATGCCTCGTCGATAAACTATGTATCTCAATAGTTTTCTTGAAGTTACCCCATAAACACACTTCTTCGGGTTCAAACAAACCTTGTATTCTTTCAACCTCTGAATAAAAGTATCTGATACTTTGAGGTGATCGTTGTGCATCAAATATTTTTCCAAAATTTCATCCACATAATCTTCCATCAGTGTGTGCATGAGATCATGAAATATCATTGTCATTTCTCATTGATATGTGGTGCCGACATTCTTGAGGCCAAAAGGCATGACATTCCAGCAGTAGGTTGCCCAAGGACAAGTGAACATTGTTTTGTGCTAATCCTTAGGACCGATGTAGATTTGATTGTAGCTCAAGAAACCATCGATGAGGGATAACATCTCATATCATGTTGTGAGATCAACAATGATGTCTATATTTGGCAATGGAAATTCATCTTTTGGGCATGCTTTGTTAAGATCATGGAAGTCAATGAAAATGTTGATCTATCCATTTGGCTTAGTAGCAGGCACAATGTTGGAAATCCAATCATCATAATCTATTGATCTGATAAATCTGACATCCAATAGCTTCTTGAGTTCATCCTTCACAAGCAATGCCATATGTGGGTGCATTTTTCTTTACTTTTGTTTAACTGGTTTGGAATTTTGAAGTAAAGTTAGATGGTACAAAACAAGTTCTTGATCCAATCCTTTCATATCAGCATAATACCATGCAAAGTTAACCTTTCATTCTAAGAAGAATTGTCAGAATTCAAAATTTTCTTCTTCTATCAATGATGCAACCAACAGAACCATTTTGGGATCCTCTGGTGTTGCTACATTAACTTCAATAGTTTCCTCAATGAAAATTGCCAATTTTTCCTATTTCATGGGAAGAAATTCCAATCCTCCATCCTTGGGCGCCTCTAGGAGGTTTTCACCCTCAGATACGTTCTTTATTTTTACTTATGTATTGTCAAAAGGTGCCTTGTGGTTTTCACCTAAAGACATGTATTTTTTTGTTTTATTCTTCATATTTTTGCGACTGGAGGATTGCACAGTCTCCTCAAAGTATCCTACCAGTGTTGTTTATCCCAAGGCCACTAGTTCCATCAAAACCTTGTGCTTTCAATATGTCGTAGCCTTTTCCATATATGTGTACTGGTAGTTGGGGTAGTCCTTCTGGGTCTCTATAGATCCAATCGGATAGATCTACAATGTATTCATCATTCATGTCCCCCCATAGTGTGAAGATCATCGTCGGAGGAACCTTAAAAGTCTTTTTGGGATTTATCATGAAACAAGGTTGACCATAGATTTTTAGTGGCTTGGGTATTGTTGTGATACAATAGGTTGTGTTCAATTTGAATTCTTCATAGCCAACATCCTAGATCTTAAGGTTAGTTCTTGGTATGGTGGTAGAGGATTGTGTGGTGGAGGTTGAAGGAGTGGTTATGGATGGCTTGGTGAGTGTGGATAGGTCAATGTATTTGGATGAGGTGAATGTAGAAGCCTTGCAGTTGATAAGCACCTAGTACTCAAAAGTAGCTCTCAAATTGGTACAGTATTGGAAAGGGTCAGGATCTCCTGGTATAATGATTTCAATGCCATCAAAGGGTAACTTCAGACATTGATGGTAAGTGGAGGGTATGGCCTTTAAGGCATGGATCCAAGGTCAACCGAGAAAGATGTTGTAAGGTAGATTCACGATCTAGGATTTGAAATGTTGTATCTATGATGACCAGACCCACACGAATTGGAATTGTGATAATTCCCTTAGAGGAGTGTTCCTCATCATCATATGCCTTTATCACAATAATTTTTGTAGTGTCCACACAAGCATCAGAGAAGCTGAGAGCTTTAACTAGGTTTAGAGAGAAGATGTTCAATCTTACTCTACCATCTACTAAGATTCATCTGACCTGATGTTTATGGATGAAGACTTCGATGTGCAATGCATCATTGTGGGATGGCTTTGGCGAGGAATAATCCAGGTCTGAAAAGGTGATGTAATGGGGGAAAGTCAAGTATCTGACCATGGTTTCAAATTGGCTGTCATCAATGTCAATTGGGATGAAAGATTCCTACAAGACTTTGTCCAATATGGCCTTATGTGCAAGTGAAATGCGAAGCAGCTCAAGGATGGAGATTTAGGCGTGCATTTTTTTCAATTGTTCAATAAGGTTAAATTATCCATTAGGTTGTAGAGGTTTGGTAGATGGACCAAGGATTGTGATTTTAGACTATCTAACAGAAGGACCTAGTATTGTAACCTTGCCTCTGTAGGTAGTGACATTACACTCTGAAGTTTTCTCGATAGTGATGGTATTGACGTACTCGTCAGAATATCAGACGTGGTTTATGATGGGTCCACTGGAATAGTTAAAGGAATCATAGGTTTAATTGGCCCAATTTTCATTATTCTTCATACTGAATGTTTAGGGGTTACCCAAACCATGATCCTGCAATGGGTTTTTATGAATTTTATGGTCTAAATTAGACGCAAATTGCTGAGCATCGAATTCAATGGTATGATTTTTGGTAAGATCATGTCTAATATTGTGCAAAAAATTTCTATAGGAGTAAGTCTAATGCCCTTTTATGTAGTGATAATCACAGAATGCACTATCATCCCACCATGATGGTTTGAACTGACCAGGGTCATATGGTTTAGGGTTCTCTAATGTGATGAAACCATTTTGGATAAGCTTCTTGAGGACAACTTCAATGGGTTCACCTAAGGGGGTGTATGTGCATTTTTGAAATTGTCTTGTTTGGTGTGGTTGTCTTTGATTTGGTTGGATGGGATTGGTTTGGATGACATTAACAGTGGGAGTTGGTGTGGTTACTGGTGCAGTTTGGGATTGAACTCCTTTAAGGGTAATCACAGGACCTGTCATATTTACTGTTTTTGTGTCAACAACTCCATCATTAGTGATATGTTTATTCTTGACCTAGTATTATTTTTGTCCATGGTAGTAGTTGGGTTTATTCTTGTGCTTGTGTTGGTGGTTTTTCTACTATATTTGAGTTTGCCTTTAGCAATTAGGGGTTTTTTGAGTTGAACTCATTTTTCAACAAGGTCCATGAAAGTAGTACAGAAATGGACCTATAAACCATATCACAATGGCCGAAGGAGATTTTGCACAAACATGGTGACTTTTCTTTTTTTGGTATCTCCATAGGACATCGACTTGATAAGGTTATCCATCTTTGGAAAAGTGGAATAAATGTTTGACCGGTTTCCTCTTGAGTAAGTCTAC
The DNA here is from genome assembly GCA_007115665.2 of Sequoiadendron giganteum. Classification (NCBI taxonomy): domain Eukaryota; kingdom Viridiplantae; phylum Streptophyta; class Pinopsida; order Cupressales; family Cupressaceae; genus Sequoiadendron; species Sequoiadendron giganteum. Next base: position 555,529,996 of record CM021108.1, read on the forward strand.
ATAGTGAGGCAATGTCAATGTTTGTGTCAATGTTATAAGCATAATTTTCAACAAACTTGTTGGCTTATTTTTCCCATGATTTTATTCCTTTAGGCAACTGTATGAACCATTCAAGTGCGTGAACTACGAGACTCCTAGAAAAGAGTCTCATCAAATAAATGTGTTCATAGGAAACGTCCACATAGATGGTTGTGAATTCTTTGATGTGTTCGATGGGATTAGTTTTTCCTCTGTATTTAGGAAATTATGGCACCACATATCCTGGTGGAAACGTTGGCATGTACAACAAATTTTCAAAAGGATACGAACATGTCATATGATGTTCTTTTGTACATTTTCAAGCTTTCCACTTGTGTTTGAAGGGAAACAAGTTTAAGTGTGAGTAACTCCACTAGATAGGGTTGTTTGTAGCATCACACATGTTGGTGAAGGGTATGGATTGTGTCCCACTTGTTGTGACGGTATGTTCTATTGTGAGATATGTTGGTGTTGAGAAAATTGTGCATTTTGGTTTGGCGGCTGTTGGTAATGAATATTTTTATTTGGGATATGTTGGTGTGTGTGGACTTGAGATGCATAAGTGGGAATGTGTGTGCCAGCTGTGTTGGATTGTATTTTTGGAACTTGTTGTCCTTGAACATTTTGATGACCAAATGGGGCCATATGTTCTGTCACTTGGTTGCCTTGTCCAAATTGGTAGATGTGACCATGTGGAATGTTTTTTATTTTGTCTTTGGGGAATGTTGGTATTAATTTGTGATGAGTGAGGGACATTAGGTTGATGTCCTTGAATGACAACTCGTCTTTAGTTCTTCTCAAATGGGTTTAATGAGTTTGTTCCCATTCCCTTAGTGGAGGACCCCAATAAAAGGTTTGTTGATGTCATTCCCAATGTGTTAAATGAAGCTCCAAGGAGATTTGTTGTATTGATTGCCATTGTGTTAGATGAAGCTCCAAGGAGGTTTGATGTATTGGTTCCCATTATGTTGTTTGAAGCTCCGAATGTTGCTCCAATAGTTTGTGATGAAAATGTGGACATTTTTTGTGGAATTGAATGTGATGTGGTGTTTTTTAGGGTTGATGTTCCCCTAATAGACATTTAATTAACCACATTGCATATTTTGGTTGTTGTTTGGGTGATGGTAGCACCAATGGAAGTAACATTGATGGTATTTGTGGCACTTTGTGTTGAGATTCCTATGGAGGTATTGTTTGCATCATGTGGTTGACTTGTTTGAGTGGTATGATCAGGGGATGCTTCTCTTAAGGTGTTAATGTCAAATCCTCTTGGAAATCTAGCCCCTTGGTCTAAGAGCATGGCTAGATATCTATCTGAATCTTGTAGGATTAATTCTTCCACAAAGGAGGCCACTTCAGGATTTTGTGCAACAACTTCTAGGTCTTCCACAAATACTTGTCCATTCACATCTCTGTGTATAAATAGTTCAAAAGGGTTGTGCGAGGAAGATGGAATGTTCATGTCACTGAATGGATTTATCAAAGATTTCCCCATGTCCGTGTTTGCATTCATGTCACTAGGAAGATTATAAAATTTATTGTGTTGTCCAAAGGGATCCATTTCTCTCCTTTTTTTGTGTAGTCTTGTTTCAACCATATAATTCTTGCTCAAATGGGGAGGGATGGAGAATGACGAAAACTATGTATGCAAAGGATATGACACTATGTAAATTGGATTTTTTCTTGAATAAGGATGGTTATAATGATAGTGGTGTCTAAAATGTAATAAGACTATTGAGGAATAAACTAAGGTAGACTAAAGGTGTTTTAATGCAAATGTAAGGAGGTCTATGATCAATGCACTCAATATTGGTGGACTTAAGGAAAGGTATACTCAACCATTCAAAGTTGGGTCAATGTCTGCAATTTTGGAGTGTCAAGGGACTTGTTTGAAGGACTAAATGACAAGGTGACAAAGTGAGGTTTCAACACTAGACTAATGAGTTGGAAATAGCTCACAAAAGGACAAAGACTAAAAGAAATGATGTTGATTAAGTCCAATGACAACCTAATTTTGAAGGAAAATATTTGGCAAAGTATGGCAAGGATTCATATTCTAAAGTCTACAAAGTGAGAGCTTATGAGTTTATGTATTATAAAATGATAGTGAAGCCTAAGTATGCAATTAAGAAGGTGTAATGGTAGACCTATGCCAAATGTAATGCAAGCTAAAATGAAAAGATGGAGGATTTGACCAATTCTATTTCTGGTTTTGGACAGAGACATCAGAGGAAAAGTGTCTAGAAGTTGTTTGAAAATGTTTGGTCTTAGTTTTTGACAATTATAATGATTTTTCCAGGTGATAGGAAGTTGCATCATTTCAGGGGTCAAATGCATTGCAATGGATCAAATGCATCTCATATTTAGCAAATGCAGTGTTTCAGGTAATAGATGTGGTTCAAAAAAGTGATTGCGGTTCATAGGAAAGAAAATGCATTGCAATGCAAGTGAATGCAGTGTTTCAAGTAGAAAATGTGGTTTAACAGAGTGATTTCATCATAGGAGGTAGAAAATGTGGTCTAGTATGTCAAATATGGTGCAAGTTTAGCAAATGCATTATATAGTCTGGTTTCTTGGTAATTTTGGCAATTTTTTGAGGATTGTTTTAGTTTGAGAGTGTTTTCTATATTTTTCAAGGATGTTTATTTGTTTGTTGTTTTAGAAAACACTTAGCAAACATATTGTCTTTGCAATGTTTTGAAAATAAGCACAAAGAAGACAAGAACACTCCTATGGTTGGCAAAGACTATATTCTCTAGATTCCACATAGATTTTACTCCAACCACACTTATTCTTAGCGGATGATTTAGAAGCTTGGACACACAAGCTTCCCCTTACATTGTACCCACTTCTTGGGTCAAACAAGCTTTAAGCCCCCATGAATCTCCCATGGAATACTTTTCACCTCTACTAAGAACTGTGAGAATGTGGATGCCTTGGCAACGACCATTATTGCACCAGTGAATAGATAGGGTTTTTAGCTTCTACACAAGATTTTTTAGTTCAGACACCCATTCAAGGGGCCACACATGAGGCAAGATCAGCTTTGAAAAGGAGGAATTATAGCTTGAAGAGGTTATGCTCAAGAAGGTTTTGGGGAATTCACTGGTCTGTGTGACACATTTGCACTCGTAATCCTAAGTTTTCCATTAGGATTCACATTTGTATACCGATCGGGAGTAGCTTCGCTAAAAATCTTCATTGTCAATTTGAGTCGGCTTGGGGTGAGTACTTTTTACCACCAAGGAAGGCCCAATTTCTAGAGTCAATAATAGTTTCTCTTGAACCTAGGATCGCACAAATGGGAAAGGGGAGAGGATTTTTCTATTATTGAATCGGGTTACAAAGTAGAGACACTTGTTTATTTTAGTTATTAAAGTTGTAATGTGAAACAAACACCTCAAACACTTTGTTCTTTTTAAACTTTTAAGCCAATGTGAAACAAACAATGTTCATTTTAACCCCATGTCATGAAAATGCATTGTTCATTTTAAGCCTTATGCATTGTAATGCAAGATTGTGTTCATTTTAAACCCATGAGTGTGCATGCATGTTCATTTTAAAACCATGAAATGTAAATGCAAGTTGTTTGTGATTTGTTTGTTTGACTTAAGATAGTGAAAATATTTAAAATACAAATAAACAAAGGTTAGACTCCATGCCACATGCTGCAAATAGAATATTAGTAACCCAAAAATCCCTAACTTATGAAGAAAAAAGTAAAGTATAGAAAATTAAGCAAAATATGAAAGAAATTTTTTACCAGATGAATGCTTTGCAAGAGAGAAAATGTGTATCGAGGCCGAAAGGCTTGAATGCACAGGCAGATGCATCATTCAGGAAGTGAATGTGGCTCAACAAAGAAAATGTGTTGTTTGGACTAGCAAATGCGGCTCAACAGAGAAAATGCATCTCAAAAAATTGAAATTGTGATGTTCCATACATGTACCTACAAAAAAAAGTCTAAAAATTCCACAGAAAAACTTCAAAAAACGAGTGTTGGGTTCACCAATGTAGCTATGGGTAAATTTCTAGGTTAGTTCTAAATCAAAATAAGAAATAAAACCATAGCATAACTATGAAGAACAAAGGAGGGAACAATGCAAAACAAGGAACAATACTACCAAAGCTCCTCAAGACCTCCATGAATCACCTCCATAGCCCTTCTACATTTGCTACAAATATGTTGTTTTCCCTTAGATTTTTGTAAGAAAAGATACCTATGACATGACCTAGCAAATATTGAAGGATTCTTATGATAATACAAGTAAAACTAAATTCTACACGCAATGGAAAAACTTGCAAAATAACAATGTTAGCAAAATGACAAGTGCAAGAAATGCAAGATGTAGATGAAGTCTAGATATGAGATGTAGATAGTTGTAGATGTCAAAATGAGGTTGAAATTGCCATTTTACATAAATGCCAATATTGAATGGAGGGACAAGATTAAAAGATGGAAGATTCCCTAAGATCAAAGGCCAAAAAAGAATGTGACAACCCCTAATTAGGGTTAGGGCAACAATTCAAAATGAATGGCTAAGATTTGATTTTGAGAAAATCAAATCAAGAGTTAGAATTTCATGTGACAAGAAGAGATTTGACACAGATTGTGAGGTGGCTAGAGGGAATTTAAAATTTGAATTAATGAGAGGGAAATTTGACTTTTGAATTAAAAATTAATTTAATTAAGAAGTGGTAGGGCCATATGATAGTAAATAAATTAAATTATTTACTTGGAAAGAGGGAAATTGCCAAGTGGAAATTTAAATAAATGATTTTATTTAAATTTAGAGGAAATGCCAATAGGATAATTAAATAATTAGAAATAATTATTTAATTATGGAGAAAAATGGGGATAGAGATGACCAATAATTAAATAAATTATGGGGAATTTATTTAATTATGAGGAGACATTAAAATTAGAGATGTATTTAAATAAATAAATAGAGTTTATTTATTTAAATAATCAGGAAGAAACAATGGACTAATTAAATAAATTTAGCAATTTAGTTAATTAAAGAGGACATTAGAAATTAGTGGCGTATTTAAATAAAATAAATGTAATTCATTTATTTAAATAGTCAAGAGGAATAAAAATGTGAATTAATTAAATAATTAAGAATTATTTAATTAATAGACAAATTTGGATAAAAGGACATAATTAGATATTTTAATTATGTTTAGAAGAATTATGGAGAAAATCAAGTTCCCAAGCCTAGGTCAATTTTATGTGTCTATAGTTTGCTTGGCAAAGATACCATCTTTCAAATAGTTAAATATTATATCATACCATTCACTCGAGTCTTCCTTGGTTTTTGTTAATACTTCTAATTTATCTTTGATCGATGGTTTCATGACCGTATGCATGATGAAGGTCAAATATTTTGAAGGATCCTTAGGGGAAATAAGAGAAGATGCACTTGCCATTGCATCTGCATGTCGATTATATTTTCATGGGATGTTATCAATTGTAAACGACTCAAACTTATCTAACAAAGTCATTGTGAGATCCTTATATTTTGATAATTTTTCATTATTTGCTTGATATGTTCCATTTATTTGTTTAATGACTAATTGTGAATCACTAAATATCTTAATGTGTTTTGTATCAATAATTAAAGTGGCATGCAATCTAGTGAGTAACGCTTCATACTTGGCAATGTTGTTTATACATAAGAAATTTAACCGATACAAGGGAATAGGTTCTCGTATGGGCGGTATTATTATAACTCATGTGCTAGAACCTGTTCTACACTTTGATCCAACAAAATATGTTTCCCATGTATTAGCTTCAATTGTCAACACATTGTCATTGGGGAAAGAGTCATTACTAGGTAATGCTAAAGGAGAAGGAGTGTCGACCAATTGGTCAATCAAGGCTTGACCCTTAATTTCTTTTTCTAACATTAAATTAAGGTCAAACTCAGTCAACAACATTACCCATTTAGCTAAATGTCCTGATAAATATTTAGTATTAAAAATATGTTTGAGAGGATCAAATTTTGTCATCACATGTATTTCCGCATTTAGTAAATAATGTTCCAACTTACTGGTAGTGAATATAAGATCCAATTTTTTTTTTTGTTATTGTGTATCATTTCTCATAATCAATCAAGGTTCTAATAATGTAATAAACATGATACTCTTTACCAATTTTGTCTTGTTGAGCCAACAATGTTGCGATAGCATGGGATGATGCAGTTGTGTAAAGGATGAATGATTTTATTTGCATAGTGGGTTCTAAAATAGGTGGAGTTGCAAGGTACTCCTTCAAACTCTTAATTTTTTTTTTACAATCCCCATTCCAATCAAAGTGCACATCCTTTTTGAGGAGATGTGTAAATGGCAACATTCGGTCTGCTAAAGATGCCACAAAACAATGGATAGCTTGAATTCTTCCATGTAATGTGTGAAATTGAGAAAAAAAATTAGGAGGTGGCATGTTAATTATGGTGTCAATTTTATTAGTGTCCACCTCAATGCCTCTATGAGATATGATAAAACCTAGAATTTTCCCACTATCTACACCAAAGACACACTTTTTTAGATTCAATCTCATGTTGTATTTTTGCATTTGCTCAAATATTTTCTTAAGGACATTCACATTATCTTATTTTGTTAAATATTTGGCTAGAATGTCATCAACATAGTCTTTCAAAATCTTATGTATGTAGTCATGAAATATTAATGTCATCAGCCATTGATATGTTGTGCCCGCATTCTTCAATCCGAAAGGCATCATAACCCAAAAGAATATGCCCCAAATAGTTGTGAATTCTTTTTTTTACTGATCTTGAGGGTTAATGAAAATTTGATTGTATCCAAAATTTATCCATAAATGATAACGAAGCATGTCCCACAGTTGAGTCCACTATCATATCTATATTAGAAAGGGGAAAATCATATTTTAAAAATTTTTTATTCAAGTCATGAAAATCCATACACATCCTAATATGATTGTCAGGTTCTACGACTATGACAATGTTTGAGATCCAAGGAGAATAATCTATAGGTCTTACAAAACCAACCTCAAGGAGTTTTGCAATTTCTCCTTTAACGAGCAAGGCTATCTTAGGATTCATCTTTCATATCTTTTGTCTAACTGGCTTAGCATTTTCAGCAAGTACTATATTGTGTCTTACAATATTAGGATCAATTCTCGGCATATTTGAATAAGTCCAAGCAAAAAGTTTGGGAAATTCATGAAGAAAACTAGCAATATCCTCTTGTTCTCCATCATTAAGGAATTTTCCTATCTTAATGACCTTATCCTTATCATTGATTCCCATTTTTATTTCAATTGTATCTCCTAGAGGAAGTTCCCTTGGCTTTGGAAATTTAGGGTTGTATTCTTCTTTAGTCATATCTATCTCATGGTTTTCCTCTTTTCCATATTTTTGCTTGGTGCTAATCATCACACATGTAACTTTTTTCTTTTGAGGAGTACTAGGTGATTTTTTATAAACTCCTAGAATTTTCTTCAAGGATTCATCATCCTCAAAGTAATCCCATAATGGTTCAAATTTCATATCGAGCAATTCAGGATGTTTCAAAGTGAGGTTGATTTTTGGCTTGCATATGATAGTGTTGATGTTTAATGAAGGTCTCTTGTTTTCTTGTGTTATCTTAGAAGGATAGTATCCCAAACCATTTTTTATTTCTTCTGTGTTAGGTTCTACAGGAACACAAATTCCTTGTTCTTTCTTTCCAAATCCTTTTCCACTATAACCCAATTGCTTCATAAGTTCATAACCTCTCCCATAAAGTTTTTTTATTTATTTCAAGTTTGGTGGTTGTTGATATTCTGTCTTATCAAATTTTGTTGTATAGCTTGTGTCTTCTTCAAGAGTGTATAAGGTAGATGCTTGTGAATTTTCTTCTGAATTCTGAGTTGACATGACCATTGGTTGCTTTTTTTTACATCTTCTTTTCTTGTGATGATGTATTCTCCACTAAATGAGGGTGTGAACTCCAAGGAACCCAAATCATCATCTAATAATTTTGACACTATTTGCACTTATTTCTTGTCAAATTCTATAGGTTCTATGTTGGATGTTTGAATCAATGTGCTTAGAGGACTTTTTGTTCCTTTTTCAACTTGTAATAAACTTTTAGGATCGGGGTCTATTTCAACTTGGTATACCTTTTTGTTATAGACATATTTCATGATATGATGAAGGGTTGAAGACACCACATGCATCTCATGAATCCATGGGCTTCCCAAAAGAAGATTGTATGGAAGGTCATGAGGTGTAACATGAATAGGAGTTTGTAAGGTATCCTTTTCGACTGTAATAGGTAAAGTAATGACATCGAGTGGTTGCTTTCCTACATTGTCAAATCCTCAAATTGATAACGAGTCAGGTTCAATTTTTTATGTGTCCACGTGTAATCTATCTAAGAGCTTCACACTGCACATATTAAGGGATGAGCCATTATAAACAAGGTTTATTTTATGACTATTCTATTTAATTGGGATATTATCATGAATGCATCATGTCTCTTTCTCATCTCCAAAGGAGGGAGCTCATGTTGGTGAAAGGTAATGTCTACATTAAATGTATTCATTCCTTGTATTAGAGCTGCCACATCATTTTCAATTTTGTATCAGGAGGAACCACTACTTGTTGTAAGGTTGTTTGAAGCATAGTGTGATAAGTGAATTTTGAATTAGGTCCCAAAGAGATATCTTTGGAGGATTATTCTTAAGTCTTTCAATAAGATTGTACTCCTTCCCACTATGGAGAGGAAAACAAGGAGAACTAGGCAATATGGGATTAGGAAAAGCTAAGGTTACCAAAGTTGGTTGTTGCAGTTGTGGATTATTCCTAGTTTTATATGTGTAAGCAATGGTATTATGAATCGGTTTCTACAAAATATTATGCTTAGGTGGGTAAAGGATAAGCTCAGGTTTAGTTTGAGTTTGAGTTTTGTGTGAAGGTGGGTAAAGGATGAGTTGAGGTTGAATCACATTAATATCTCTTATTTTTGGTTTCTCATAACAAGCCTTAGTGGATGAGCCTCGTGAAATGAAATCCTCAAGGGCTTTATCTAACCTGTCAAATTCATCACTACTAAAAGGCTTGAGGGTTAGGTTAACTTGGAAAGAGAGATTTGACATAGTCATATAACTATACTTTCTCCAAGTGGCTTAGGTGTTTGGGTTTTGTTTTTGGTTTTGTTTTCTGATCTATGTCTAGTGTAATCTAATCTAAATACTAAATGAAAGTTGCCAAAATCTAATTCTATCCACAATTATAATGAATGCAAATGATGTTATTTCTAATGATTTCAGTGTAACAAAAAGTAATCCAACTGAAGCAAAAAAGTAACAAAAACAAATAGAAGCTTGAAAATTGGAAATTTAAATCTATAAATAATAGTTTTGAATTTGCATTGGGATTGATTCACCCAAGGTGGTGAATGAGTCCCAGTAGGGATTTTTTTCATTTTATTTTTATTTTTTTGGTTGGTTTTTATGTTTTCTCTATTGTATGACCTAGATCAAAGATGAAAATATAAGTGTTGAATGATTTTCAATGAAATTAGATTCCAAAAATGAAAGATAAATGAGCTTTCACTAATGCAAAATTTGAAACCCTAGAATGCAAATTAACCAATGCAAATCCTAATGCAATGTTAATGCAAGCTAAATCTATGATGTAAATGCACTCCAAATCAGAATTATGATGTTCTAAGGGTAGGTTCACCAAAATGGAACTAATGAAAATGGGGGAATGCATGACTAAGTGCTATCACACCCACTTTCAAAGTAATTCCACTCAAGGATAACCCTAGAGATCTTAATGCAAAAGAGAAAGAGATCTTGCAATAGGGTTGTCCTAGAACTTGAATATGATCTAATGAGGGGTTCACCACCAGGTTTAGAATTGGAAAAGACAATGAAATGCTAGATGAAATGAAAAACTCTAATTCAATGCAATTGCCTACAAGATGACCTAAACATACTAGTAAAATAACACAAAAAAGCAACTTTGAAAGCTGATTCGACTCTTCTTTGTCTACTTTGCTCTTCCTAATTGGTGTTCAGATCTGAATCTCTGATTTGAAACCTATAGGTGATATCAAATGTTATGTAAGGCTTGATGAACTTTTGTATATCACATCAGGTTCACCAAAATGGAACCAATGAAAATGGGGGAAAGCATGATTAAGTGCTATCACACCCACTTTCAAAGTAATTCCACTCAAGGATAACCCTAGAGATCTCAATGCAAAATGGAAAGAGATCTTGCAATAGGGTTGTCCTAGGAACTAAATATGATCTAATGAGGGGTTCACCACCATGTTTAGACTTGGAAAAGATAATGAAATGCAAGATTTAATGAAAAACCCTAATTGAATGCAAATTAACACTAAATGACCTATAAAGGTGAGTCAAATACAACATAAAACTATAAAATAGAAAGTGTGCACTTGAGAAATTGGAGAAGGTTGAATGGAGGTTTGAATCACTGGAAATTTTTCTTTCAAGGCTAACTAGGACTCATTCACCAAGCTAGGTGAATCAATCATGTTTCTAGAAAATTGGGCAAGAACAAGTTTCTACCAAAAGGGTGTCAAGATCTACAAAATCTTAAAAATGTACTAGAACTGGGACTCATTTGATAGAAGTGGTGAATCATTCCAATTGGAATTTTCTATAATTTTAAAAGTTGATTCTTCTCTTCTTTGTTTTCTCTTCTCTTCTTGATTGGTTTCTAGATCCGAATCTTTGATTTGCAACTTATAGGTGATCTCCAATGTTCTCTAAGGCTTGATGACAAATTTTCTCCAATATTTCTCCTTATGAAATATGTAACCTAGACCTACAAATCACACTCAAAGGAGAGGGAAAATGTTGGAGGGTTAGTGGATAGGGGTTTTCCTTGGTCAAACCCCTTTTTGGTAATCAAACATTGAAATGAATGAAAATGTGAATGGAGAATGATGAAGAACAAAAGAAAATGTTGCAAGTCACCAAATCCTAGCAATAAGGTACTACAAATATGCTTGAAATTCCTACAATGGATGTGGTTCTTGACTCTTCTTGGATTGATATTTATCTTTCTTGAAACACTTGCTTGGAACATAAACTCTACATCACAATTGTTAGCACAATAACAAATATGATATATAGAATCCTTGACATGATGATTGACACTTGAATGCTTCTCTAAAATGCTTGATAATATTCCCTTGAATTCTCTTGAATTCTAGGTATGAAAATAAGAGAAAGAACCTTGTATTTATAATTAATTATGCAAGAATTCCTGAAATTACAACACTAAAAGCTGACATCAAATATCAGATAATAAAATCCCACTAGAATTTGAATTGAATTTTGGATTTGGGCCACACATGACTCATTCACCCAAGGTGGAAAATGAGTCCCATCAAACATAATGTATGGGACCAAAAACCAAAACTATATAGAAATGTGTGAAAACTAGTCTGGGGCCAAAAGATCTAGGTTGGACCCATTCGCCCAAGGTGGAAAATGAGTCCCAAATCCCTAGATCTAGGCCACACAAGCCATAAATACCTAAATTATGATTGGCTACTAATTGGTGTTTGAATTATCCTAAAAAAGATGCAATAAATGAGGCTTGTGGATGCAAAATAGGGAAAATTAAAGAAAAAGAAAACCCAATTATTAATGAAAATCCTAAAGAAGTGTGAAAGTGTGTTACAACACTTTAAAATACTCCATATAGTGCAAGATTAAGATTTATTTTGTTTAAAAGCGGGTTTATTAGGTTGATAAGACATTAGAAAAGTGTGAGAGTGTGTTACAACACTTCACAACACTTTAGCAAGGTACCATTAAAATCCATTAGTTCATAAGGGCACAAGACTTAATGTGAATGTGTCATCCACATTACAACACTAAATCAAGGCAACATTAAGCCAAAATCACAAGGAGGGCACAAACAAGCTAGAAAAAGTAGAAGGGTTACTTTTTTGGTGACTCCATCTAGCCCCCACTTTAGTGAGAGGATGAACTTGCTTCAAACTCAAAATAAAGTAGACCAATGTGTATTAAGAGGGGTCCATGTTTACCAATTCCAATAAAATGGTATAACAATCAAGAGGGGTGATTAAGCCCCTAGGATCAAGATACCATGAGAAACAAACATATGCACAAAAGAACACACATGAGAATGATATAAAGAGCAACAACAAAGAACAAGCATACACTGTAAAATATGAAAGAGAGAAAAGATTAAAATAAAGTTAGATCAAGCTTAGAACTTTTTTCCATCACGATTTGGATCAGATCTAGGCTATTTTTCTGAAAAATGCATACTCACTTTGTGGCAAAGAAACTCTCGATTGTCTGCTAGATGAGAAGTCCAAAAAGGTGAGAAACATACACTCATGGTTGGTATTCAATCACACACACACAAGTGGTTATTGGGAAGTTCATGCCTTGGATTGGGCTTCTCGCTCAAACCACACCAAATTTATACCTCTTGATAACTTTAATAAGCCACCACACAAAAGAAATGATTTTTGAGCTTCATGAGACAAGAAAAACTTTGTATGCTTGCAGCTCATGAACAAATAGGACTGATCTATAGGAATGCAAGTTGTGTTATGCAAGGTGGCCATATAACAAAAAATGCAAAATTCAACATAGAAAATATTCAAAATGAGTTTTTCTTAGTTCATGTGAGGTCTTTAACTTAGGGAACATTATTCCTAATATCTCTAAGAGAGGACCAATCAAAGAATAGAAAATTTGTGACTTAGGGTATGCAGTGTGTCACATCAAGCCACTAGAAGGAATGTAATATGCTAAGATAGAACATTCTCTTGAACGAAATCACACCCAATGTAATCCACAAAGCGAGAAACACATCATATGAAATAAGAAAGCTGCACCGTGAACCATGAAAAAGAAAAATGCCAATGTATACCCCCACTTTAAAGAATTTTCTAAACACCATCTTGTAAAAAATTACTATAAAGTAGAAAATAATAAATGCAAACAAAGAAGACATGAGAGACAACCTGTAAATCCTTATGCCAAGTCATATGTTTCCATTTAAAGCCATGTCATGTAAGAGAAAAATAAAAGAGAGGGGGTTACCCCCAAAATGAAGACACAAAACACATAAGGAATATATGGATTTGGGGTCACTATGTTCTTGCTGCAATGTTTCTAGGGAGCTCAAAACTGTCATCATACCCCAAATACACACAGAACTGGAAGAATGACACAAAGAGATTGAAAACAAAGAAAAATATTTTGGGTCAACATGGAAGAGACATGAATGTCTCGACGCCTTGTGTCATCCCCAAAAGAGAAAAACAAGACAACTAAAAAAGAGATAAATAAATGGAAATAAAAAATATTTTGGGTCAACATGGAAGAGACGTGAATGTTTCAATGCCTTGTGTCATACCTAAAAGGAAAACACAAGACAACTGAAAAAGAGATAAAGAAAGGAAAAGGAAAATATTTTGGGTCAACATGGAACAGACATGAATGTCTCGATAGCTTGCATCATCCCCAAAAGGAAAACACAAGATAATTGAAAAGGAGATAAAGGAAAATATTTTGGGTCAACATGGAAGAGACATGAATGTCTCAACGCCTTGCATCATCCCCAAAAGGAAAACACAAGATAATTGAAAATGAGATAAAGGAAAAGGAAAATATTTTGGGTCAACATGGAAGAGACATGAATGTCTCGATGCCTTGCGTCATCCCCAAAAGGAAAACATAAGACAACTGAAAAAGAGATAAAGAAAGGAAAATGAAAAGCTTTTGGGTCAACATGGAAGAGACATGAATTTCTCAATGCCTTGCATCATCTCCAAAAGGAAAACACAAGACAACTAAAAGAGAGATAAAGAAAGGAAAATGAAAAGCTTTTTGGTCAACATGGAAGAGACATGAATGTATTGAAGCCTTCCATCATCTCCAAAAGGAAAACACAAGATAACTGAAAAAGAGAAAAAGTGAAAATATGGATGACATAGAGAAGAATGAAGGTACACATAGAGGAATGTCATAAATATAGAGAGATAAATAAAATAAAATTCCACAAGGGAAGCACATTATGCACACGCAATCAAATAAAAAGAAAATTAAAAATAAATAATGCAAAAGACTAGTAAGGCACATGCAAGTCAACCTATGAGTAGGTCATCCACATCCCAATCATATTCGTTGTATACCAAAGGTGGGAAGCTAGCCAGAGGGACAGGAGAAATGACCGAACTAGGAGAAGCACTAGGTTAAATAATCTTTGTGGGATATTTTTTATTTTAAGCTCACAAAAGAGGAAAAAAATGTATTCAATTCGTAATACACCTCTTCATCAATTTTAGTAACCTCATCATCATCATCCAAGTTAATCACAATAGGAGGTCGAAGGATAATGTCCATTGAAAATTTCAACTCTTATTGTGGTTTTTGTATTAGATTATTTTTTGTCAAGGTGGGAGTAGAGCCATGTTGCATTGCTTCAGTCAAGTTTGGATCTTGATTTTCTTTGTTTAATTCTTCAAGTAACCTGTGAGCAATAGCACAATGTTTACACCTATGCTCTCTAGCACCTCTATTTATTTTAGTATTTTTTTGAAGTTGTGTTTGTGTAGGAGTGGGTTGGTCAACCATAGGTTTATTTTCTTCCCTAATGGGAGGAGCAGAAGGAGCCACGAGAGGATGTTTGACCACTTTATTTTTGACTTTGTAAACCTATTTTATTGTAGGAGGTGTGATGGGGTTGTTTTCATAGTTTCTTGGTCATTTGTAAGATGTAGGTGAAGGTTCGATCTTAGGTTGGTTTGGCTTGTTTGGGACTTCTTTAGGGTTAAGAATGGTTTCATCAAGGATGGTAGGCTCGGTGGTGGATGGGGACATGTCTCGGAGGGATAGCTCTACTATTTTCTCTGCCTTGAACTTTTGATAAGACAAGAAAAAGAGTTCTTCTCAAGGTTTTATAGGTTCCATAGGCTCGAGCCAAAAGGCATATAAGGAAAATTTTCCTTTGGAGGACAAGGGGTTGAAGCAACTATGGTAGAAAGTGAATATTTCATTTTCATAGGGAAACTTTAAGCATTTATGCACAACCGAAGGGACAAATTTCATGGAGCGAAGCCATGGATGGCCTAGCTTCACACAAATTAGTCTGACTGTGGGATGATGGAGAGTGAGACATCTAGTATCTTTTTTCCTATTTGAAATGGTAAGGTGATCAATCCTATCATAGGGAAAGAAAAACCATTGTGTGTCTTGATCCATTCTTTTAGTTTATCATATAGATCTTGATAGAGTTCATGCAAAATTAAGAATTCATCGGTGATGACATTCTCTCCATAGGCGGGATATATTGGTATCCCATTAGTGGGCTTGTCATAGATATGACCAACTATGTAAAGAGGACCATCGGTTGAATTTTTAAGCATATCCTTAGAGGAGAAATAAATTTCAAGAGGATTCTTAGTTAAACCCTTATGAGGAATGATGTCTATCACTCCTACAATTTCATCTTTAGGATTTTTATTGATAGCATCATTTTGAATAGAATCATCGTTATCATCATCTATGTCCACATTCATCACATCATTAGTTTTGGTTTCACTAGCTTTCACAAATGAAATATTATGTTTTGGCATGGGGTTGGCAAAAATTTAAAAAAATTGGTTAGGAGGGGCAACAAACTTGTTTCCTTGATCACTAACACCTCCAATGGAAAGACAACTAGAATCAATGAGGTCTTGCACAAGATGTTTAATATTCTTGCAATGTTCCATGTCATGTAAATTTTTTCAGTGATAGTGGCAATAAATATTTGATCTAAATATCGAGGGTAAAGGATTATAAGGGTCAAGTGTTTTGATGGGAAGTAAGGTAATCATTTTCTAGTCTAAAAGTTGAGACATTATGTTATGAAGGGTATTAGATAAGGGAGTGAATTGTCTTTTCAAGTTCTAATAGCTAAAGGGTATTGTGGCTCTAATAGTAGCTACTTGGTTATTGGAATTTTGAAAAAAAATTAGGGAGACTGAATTGAAGGAAGCCTATATTCTGTCTCCTAAAAGGTTGGGGATTGTTTTGGTTTTCAAGTTCAGATTTCTCAGTTCAGATAGAAGTGGACTTTGTATCTTGACTACTAATCAAATTTTGATAATCATGGAGGGAAATACACAAGTTCATGAAGGATGGAAATTTCATCATGGTTAGCTTGTCTTGGATCTTACTTTGCAACTTTTCTATGAACATCTTTTGAAGGTGAGGGTTGAGGTCCTTGACATCGATTTAGGAATAAAGTGTTTGATAACATGAGATAAAATTAGTTAAATTTTCTTCTTTTTGCTTACATCTCATCAAACCGTCCAAGGTCATCTTAGGGGTCATGTGCACTTGGAAATGGTTCACAAATGAATCAACAAGTTCATTGAATGAACTAATTGATTTTTTTGGTAAAGAGGAGAACTATTCCAAGGCGGTGCCTTTTAATGATCTAGAAAAAGGCTTAGCCAAAAGTTTATCATCAACGACAAAGTCACTACATAGGGCAGTATAGAAATTAACATGGTCAGAAGGATCTCCGTTCCCTCCATATTTCTCAAATCTAGGAACCTCCACACCTTGTGGCATCAATGTTCACAATATCTCCAAGGACAATGGACTACTTTGATATAATACATAGGTGGACCATTTTGATTTTGATTGATGTTGTAAACTTGCTTTTGGAAGGATGAAATTGTTTGAAAGAGTTGGGATATGAGAGGGTCATTGTTTGTGTTATGAGATGGAAGTGACAAAGGTGAAGGGGTGTATGTGTTTGTGGGAAAAGTGAATGGAATTCTTGTGGGTGGTAAAGTGATAGGCGATATAACATGCGATGCCACATAGAAACTAGGGATGCTAGAAATAATACCTAAGGAAGGAATCACGTGACTAACTTTTTTCATTGTTGTTGTTACTTGAGGGTTGGTATAGGTAGGTATTAAGGAATTTTTTTTGGGAGGAGGAATTTGAGTTCCTCCTCGACTTGTGACATTGCGTGTTGGTAAAGGACAACTAGTGGTTGAGGAGAGATGTTTTCCATAGAATTGAACTATGTTTTTCACAAGGTCAAGGCCATCTTCATTTTCAAGAATATGATGAATGTTATCTATATTAGGGATGGACGTAGTTGAAATTTTGTCATTTTTCACTTGATGTTGTAAGTTTGCTAGGTCTCATGAATATGAATTGTGTTTTCTTATGGGACACTATCACTCTTTGTTTTAACTTGCATACTACTTGAAGGTAAAGAGTTTTTAAAGGTATTGTCCATATCTAGTGTACTAGTGTCAATACCAGGAGTGAAAGAGATAGACAACCCAAGATCCACAAAGATTGTGTTATCGCAAGATGACATGAGTCTCAAAATTTGTCTCACTATAGTATTAGCAATAGGACACCAAATAATCATGTAAGGTCTACTAAATGCAAGGTGAATGATAATGTAATGTAAGCGAAGAAAAATAAAATGCTTATAACTAAAATTATGGAAACTTAAACAAAGAAAAAATAACAGAAAACATAAACTCATAAACTGAAGTGTAAATGCCAAAAAATGAAGTGCAGTATGTTCAAAGGGACTGATTCGCCTAAGGTGGTGAATGAGTCCCAATGATGATTTATGTTTTTAAATAGAATTTTTGAATTGGATTTTATGTTTTTTATGTTTTTTATGTTTTATGATCTATGTCTGAGATGCAAATGCAAGCTAAATAAACTTTAACTAATGCAAAATTTGAAACCCTAGAATACAAATTAACCAATGCAAATCCTAATGTAATGTTAATGCAAGCTAAACCTAGGATGTAAATGAAATCCAAATTAGAATTATGATGTTCTAAGGGTAGGTTCACCAAAATGGAACCAATGAAAATGGGAGAAAGCATGATCAATTGCTATCACACCCACTTTCAAAGTAATTCCACTCAAGGATAACCCTAGAGATCTCAATGCGAAAGGGAAAGAGATCTTACAAAAGGGTTGTCTTAGGAATTGCATATGATCTAATGAGGGGTTCACCACCAAGTTTAGACTTGGAAAAGATAATGAAATGCAAGATGTAATGAAAAACCCTAATTGAATGAAAATTAACACTAAATGACCTAGAGAGGTGAGTGAAATGTAACAAAAAATTATAAAACAAAAAGTGTGCACCTGGGAAACTAGAGAAGGATGAATGAAGGTCTGAATCATTGGAAATTTTTCTTTCAAGGCTAATTTGGACTCATTTTTGAAGCTAGGAAAATTATTCCTATTTCTGGGAAACTGGGCAGGAATAGGTTTCTACCAAAAGGGTATCTAGATTTACAAAATCCTAAAAATGTACTAGAATTGGGACTCATTCACCAAAAGTGGTGAATGTGTTTAGTTGAAATTTTTTGCAACTTCAAAAGTTGATTCTTCTCTTCTTTGTCTTCTTTTCTCTTCCTGATTGGTTTCTAGATCCGAATCTCCAATTTGCAACCTATAGGTGACCTCCAATGTTCTCCAAGGCTTGATGAAAACTTTGAAAACTTTGAATGCTTGACAACTTTTCTATAATCTTTCTCCTTAGAAAATATGCAACCTAGACCTACAAATCACACTCAAAGGAGAGGGGAAAATGCTGGGGGGTTAGTGGATAGGGGTTTTCCTTGGTCAAACTCCTTGTTGGTAATCAAACCTTGAAATGAAATCAAATATGAATGGATAATGATGAATGGACAAAAGATAATGTTTCAATTCACCAAACCCTAGAAAGAAGGTGTTGCAAATATGCTTGAAATGGAACTGATGAAAATAGATGAAAGCATGATTAAGTGCTATCACACCCACTTTCAAAGTAATTCCACTCAAGGATAACCCTAGAGATCTCAATGTAAAAGGGAAAGAGATCTTTCAATAGGGTTGTCCTAGGAACTAAATAGTTATAAAAACCTCCAAAAAAGAATTATAAGGTTAAAAAACCTGATTTGGTGCAAAAATTGTACCATCCAAGCACCATGATCTTCAGGGCACAAGAATCGACATAAATTCCAAGCAAAAACCACATGAGAGACATTGACCACTGTCATGTGAGGTTTGTTCATAGTTGATATGTGATGGAATAGGCTATATCAATAGCCAAAAAAATGCATAGCACCACTAATGTGGGACTAAAGTCCCTATGGACTTTTTTGAATCTGCAACATTGGCCCTCCTTCAAATGCTACATAGAAGATGTAATCCTAAATATTTAGGGGAAACTTTATAAATTATAAAGTTTGAAATTGCAAATTGTGTACTCCCAAGATAAAATCCTCCACCATTAATGTACATGTTAATCTTCACGCCCAAATGTCGTACTCCAAAAAGAAAAATCATTCTACCCTTTGCACAGTCATTTTTCCCTTTAGATAAGGAAAATCTCCCCTCTCAACAAATAATTGAGCTTTAGAATAGAAAATCAAGTCTCCAAACTTGAAAATTAGGCCTCTAATTACAAACAGTGGTACTTTGATTGAAGACCACAGTGCCTACAATTTTAAATCATTCCCTTTACTAGTGATGCACTAATTCATTGAGCAAAAAGATAAATCATAGGTCTACAAGGGATGGGGGCATGGTTGGATAATCACACAATCACAAAATTTTGAGCATAATTGGGCTACTAAAAATGAACCTCTCTTCAATAGAAAAAATTGAAAATATGGCAACATTGAAATTTAATAAATTTTAAATGCCATAAAAATTCTTTAGCAAATAAATGATTTCACACTCCGATGAAAACTCTTAGTGGAAGGAGTTGCATATAGTTGACTCTAATACCATGATGGCACAAAAACCACCAATCCCAGGATCAACATCTACAATATAAACCTTCACAAATACAAGAGAAGCAACATGCCATTTCACTAGAATGAATGAATAAACTGAGATGAAGAATAATGTACATTGGCCTTGCTTATAAAAGCAAGGGGAAAGTGGGGTTGGGGCCCTAGCTCGGTTGGCTAAATCTTTCTTGTTGCAAGAGGTTGGTCATGAGGTCTAGTCTCCCCACCCCCCGTGGTACTGGAGGGCATGTCACACCAGTGCCGCTGGTCACGTTAAAAATTTTACCAGGTGCACTACAGTTTATAGGGGGTCGTGCTACCTGATTCCTGTAGTCTAATAAAAATATATAAAAAAAAAAGAAGCAAGGGGAAAGCCGATAAAAATGTAACCAACAACAACTAACAATAAAATACACTAATAAGCTATAATACATTATTCGGAATTGAACTTAAGCAAGTAAATATCCTATTTACTTTTACATTTCCATCCTTATTGCATGTGCCTTTATCCTTGCAATATTATCCTTATTTGCACTATCCTAGTCTACCTTTCACACCTAATCTTTGATCTCTACCTTAAATACCATGGCCTCCTTTGCTTCACCCTCTATTTATAATAATTTGATTGACTCTAATTTTTTCATTGACTATTTCCCATTAATTATAATATTATAACTTTCCTAACATTTTCCTTACCTCTCACTTCTTCTAACTAAATTTTCTCTTATTTGGTAGTCAATTTTTCTTTCATTTATTAATCACTATCCTAATTCTATTTTACCCCCTTCACTATGAATTATATCCTAAAATTTTCCAATAATGGAAAAAATAATCCCCTCCATGACTACACGATAGTTTTTCCTCTATATTGCCTTCCTTACCCCCTCCACTAGATCCTAATGCTTCTCATTCTTGGAATTAGTACTCTCATTATATTACTAATCCTAATGTACTTTAGAGTTTCCTTTATTCCTAGCTACTTACTCTCACTAAAATTTCTAATTTCTATGGCATCAATCTATCCATACACTCATACACTCCATTCCACTAGTAGAATTTGGCAGATAAATGACTACTTGACTAAAAAAATTAATCACAACAACTAAAAATGACTAGATTCTAATCATTTTTTGCAACACAACTATAAATGACTAATTTGATCATTGGGTAAAAAACATAACTAAATAATTTGTCACACAAATAAAAATGACTAAATTTAATTAGCCGAACAAACAAGAATTGGACAATATGATATTGAATTTTAATAATATGTATGCAATAATATGCTTATTTCTGCATTATACAATTTATGGTATTTAATAAATCATTCATGTCATATAAATGAAAATTTACTACTAAACTAGTAGTAAATATAATGATTATGTAATTAATAAATAATGTATCAATAAATTTGTAATACATTTTTTCATTAGTCTTAGGTAGTTGATTAAAATCAAATTTAGATATTTGATTTCAATATTTTTTGTAGATTAAAGTCTTTGTTCTAAGGGAGGATAAAATGTTGACCTTTTATTTAGAATTTTTTTAAATTTTTTTTTTTTTAAAGGTATTAGCTTCACATAAAAGGTTTCAAACCATAAGGAAATAAAGAAAAATAAGGGTTTGGCACTAGAATTTGAATGAGAAAAAAATAAAAACTAAAAGATACCACCAAGTTTCAAGGAAAGGGTAGGAGAAGCTTACATTGCGAAGCAATTTTAGGGTTAACTTCATGTTTGAACAACATTTGTGGAGAAGGGTAAATCTGAAGAGAACTCCATGTTGAATATGAATACTATGGTTTTTATCCTATTGAAGGTGAATTGAAGAGATGGTTTTCTTGAGGATTGAAGAGATATATATGTGGTTCCTAACTCCCAAGCACCTCCCACACTACCAATTGAGATATCTGAAGACTTTGCATGCATTTTCCATGCATAATACTACTCAGTACGCCTCAAATGATTTATGCTATTAAGAAGTGCTTGTTTTCTTCTATTAAAAGAGGTTACATTTAGGCTGTTGAAACCCTAGATACAATGATAAATTTTCAATAGGATATTTGAAGTAGGGTTAATAGGTAGTCCTTTACTAAGGAGTGACATCAAACAATGCATAATAGACCATATTGAATGGAATCAAATAGTGGCACACTTTGATCTTTATGATAGTCATGAGATATGCCAAAATGATAGTGGGTTTCTTTAGTAGAAACCTCTACAAACCTTAGGAGTGTTTTAGATATATTAAAGTAGAGATAGGATAGTTTTTGACTCAAAGAAACATTAAAACCTAAGTTTATTTTCTATGAGGAGGCAACAAACCTTGCTTAGGGTTCACTATCAAGAGTTTGATGATGGTACCTTGAGACATTTGAGACAAGAGGACGATAAAAGTATGCAAAGGCAACCATCTAAAAATCTAGTGCAATGAAACAATGCCCTCTGATGTAGGGACTATCCTCTTCATTTTAGATGTTTCCATCCTTAATTACTTCACTTCATAGTGTTGTTTACTTGTAGTCACTAATATGCCATGTGAACCTCAAGACATTGTCATCAAGCATTGACATTGAAAGCTTGAGCTATGTTTACTATCAATACATAGAAGATAGACCTAAATTTCAAAGCATTCGTCTCCAACATGCCTCCATTTTTATAAAGATTATCACACTTTTTTAAGACTGTCACCTTATATTGGCTTTTATTGTTAATTTACAAAGATACTATCCTATTCTCATTTCATATGAGACTCCTTATGTAATTCCATTATGATAGTCATCAAATATTCCTTGATCTAACTAACATTGCATTATCCTTCACTGTATAGGGTTTGGCTTCACTACCTTATCATTTACTTCCATTCCTTTGCACATAGAAAATTGTCCCTTGAAGGCTACACTACAAACACTCACGTGACTTTTTGCAATCACAATACAAAATTATCATGTGAAAACTCAAATGGAAAAATAAAATAGGAACACACCCAGTACTCTTCTCAAAGCTTTAACAAAATTTATGAAATTCCAAAAACAAAACACAAGATACCTAGAATATATTATGCCCTTGTAATTTGACTGCAATACTTATCCTATGAATTTTCCTCACAAGAATATCACTATTTTTGAATATTTCCCTTGATTAAAACTACCAACCCTTATCCCTAACCATGATTGGATGCATGTTGACTTTTATATACCCCTTTATTGATAGTCACTTGAAAACTTCCCTCTCCAAACTCTTCTAGAATTGTCCACACTGCATTGAATGTGAATGTACTGATTGTGACCTTTACACTACCCCTTTGGACTAGTGCATGTTATAGAAAAGAGTATAGGACTACCTCCTATATTTGTTTAGACTAAAATGAAACTTCCAACGACTACTAAACAAAGGTTTGGAAAATATTGAAATTTGAAAGAAAAGTATATGCTGAAACTCCATTATGCAAATCTAAAATATAGAAAAAATGGCATGGTGCTTTTGTATGGTTTTAAGACATAGAGCACACCCACTTTCCAATTTCATTCAAGGATAGTTCCCTAGAGATCTCAATGTAAAGGAGAACGAGATCTTGCAATAGGGCTATCTTAGGGGTTGATTGTAAGCTAATATGGGGTTCACCAACAAGTTAAGACTTGGAAAGATAAATGGAATGCAAAGTATAATGCAAGATGAAAAAAAACACTCTAGTTCAATACAAAGATTCACTAGATGACCTAGAAATGCAAATGAAACAAAACAAAAAGCTACAGAATGGAATGTATGCACATGGAAATATGGAGATAGATAAATGGAGCTATGAAATGCTAGAAATTCCATCTTTAATGTTGAGTAGGAATCATTCACCATATTGGGCGAATTAGTCCAAAATCTAGGTTTCTGTGTGGAAACATGAATCTGCCAAATGGGTATTCGAATCTACAAAAATCTAAATTTTGACAAAAACTAGGACTCATTCACAAGAAGTGGCGAATCAATCTAGTAGGGGTTTTTTGAAACTTTAGGATATGAATCTTCTCTTCTCAGTTTTCTCAATTTTCTTCCTTAGGTTTTCAGATCCAAATCTCAATAAATCAACCTATAGGTGTTCTCCAATGTTCTCCAAGGCTTTATGCACTTTCACAACTTCTTCAAATCACACACAAAAGAGAGGGAAAAATGTTGCTTTGTTAGTGGATAGGGGTTTGCATTGGTCAAACCTCATTCTGGTAATCAAACTTTGAAATAGAGTGGAATATGAATAAAGAATGATGAATGAACAAGATATGATGTTACAACTCACCAAACCTATCAATGAAGTGCTACAAACATGTGTGAGATGGCTATAATAGATTTAGACCTTGACTCTTTCTTGAATAGGATATATCTTGAATGAAATGCTAGCTTGAATCATAAAACCCTACATCATAGTTGTTAGCTAAAAAAAAAACATGATGCATGAAGTCTTTGACATGATGCTTGATGCTTGAATAATACTCTAGAAAGCTTGATAATTTTCCCTTGAATTCTCTTGAATTCTCTTGTGAATATTTGAATGCTCTTGTGAACTCAAATTTCCTATAAGAATGATCATTCAACTTGATAGGTGTAAAATGAGTGAAAGAAACTTGTATTTATACTTAAATATGCAAGAATTCTCAAAATTACAACACTACAAGACAAAATCAAATCTAGGAGGATAAAATCTCATCAAATATTTGAATTAATTTTCATTTTGGGACACATGGGACACATTCACCCAAGGTGGCGAATGAGTCCCATTAGGCATAATTTTTGGGACCATTTTTAAAAATGCTTAGAAAGGTGTGAAACCATGTTCAGGACCCAACAATATAGGGTGGACTCATTTTCCCAAGGTGGTGAATGAGTCCTAAATCACTAAATCTAGGGCCATTCAACTTGAAACACCTAAATTTATATTGGGTAATGATTTGTGTCAAGATTATCCTTGAAAAGATGCATTAAACGGGGCTTGTGGATGCAAAATAAGACCAATTAAAGCATAAAGAAGTCCAATTATTAATAAAATCCCTAGAAAATCATGAGAGTGTGTTACAACACTCCAAATACGGCACCGATAAGCTCATTTAGTTCACAAGGGCCCAAGACCTAATGTGAATATGTTAGACACATTACAATAGTAAGTCAGGGCCATGTTATGGGGGTCCTTTTTCCATCATTACATCTAGCCCCCACTTTAGTGAGAGGAGGAACTTGCTTCCAACTCACACTAAAGTAGACCAAATGCAAAAATGCTAGTACGATAAGATGGCCATGATCAAGAGGGGTTCAAATTCACCAATGCTAGTAAGATAGGACAACCATGATCAAGCAGGTTGCACAAACCCCCAGGACCAAGGTCCTATAGAAAAGAATCATAAACACAAAAGAACACACATAAAATGATAAAGAGAAATAATAAGGAACAAGCATGCATTGCCAAAGACATAAAGAAAATGAAACAAACTAAAAAATAAAAGGGCAGATCAAGATTTGATCGTTTGTCCAATGCAATGTAGATTAGATGTAGGTTGTTTGTTTGATAAAAATGCATACTCACTTTGAGGAAACAAAACATTAGGCTATCTACTAGGTGAGAAGTCCAAGAAGTTGAGACACATACAGTCATGGCCAGTATGCACTCACACAAACACATGAGTGGCTAAGGGAAAGTCATGCTTGTCGTGCAATTTTTTCACACATGCCCCACCAGAGGTGGGGACCTTCTTTTTCTTTTGCATCTTTGCACCTTGGCTTTATCAATTTCAGTTTTTCTCTTCTTGGGAGGTTATTTTGGGATTAATTCAAGACTTGGTTTGATGAAGGCAATATTCTAAGGCTCTAGGGGCTCTTCACTTGTCTTCAAAATTGGAAATGGGGATTTTGAAATGAAATTTCAATTGTATGTGTAAATATTTTTGCACCAATGGATAGAGGACAAAAACTTAGGCCAAGTTGCTTTTTGAACTTTTCAAAAATTTCTTCTAGAAAAAAAGTTATGAGGTTTAGAGGATTTTGACCTTGCTTGGAATTTCAGGATTTCCCTCCCTAAGCGGAAATGCCCGAAAATTCCTTCAGGCCCTCAAAATCCTGAAATTTCCTTTTTATGGAAAATTCCTTCAAGCCTTCAAAAACGCAAAATTTTCCAAAAATGGAAATTTCCTTTTTGGAAAATTCCTTTAATCCCTCAAAATCTCAAAATTGTCCAAAAATTGAAAATGGAAATTTCTTCCCGAAATGCAATTTTTTAAAAAAAATTTAAAAAATTCAAAAATGTGAGCTACTAATGATGATATCTGTTTTTCAGGATTAAATAAATAAAAAAGAGGACTTGCATATGGATTCATGCCAAGAGGGAAAATCTGGAAAAGTTCAACTCAAATATTCTATGCCACCAGCTATATACCAATTGGAGAGGTGCATTTAACAAGGAGTGGAGCTGTATTTATTCTCCAATGAGGATTTTCTCAAAATTAATGTCATTGGGCCATAATGCAACTGAATGCAATTGATTGGATGATGATGTACCATGAGCTCCCAAATTAAATGTAATAGATGGATGCTTCTAGAAGTGTAATTTATGCCATTGGATGAATTAAATCCTAGCCATTGATTCAAAATGTAATTTTCTATAAAAGTCTAGTGCCTTCTCATTTGTAAAGGGGTTAAACTGGGTTAGAAAAGTTGATTAGAAGTTGTAGAAGGCCAGAATTGGCAAGTAGATTTCAGAAAATAGCTATAGGATAGGAGAGAGCTGGAAATTATTGTGTAAATGTTGGAGAAGTAATGCAACTGAGTTGTTGATTTGAAAAACTTTGTATTTACCTTTGACAGTTTATGGTTTCTTGTTCTCAATTCTCAGTGTTAGAGTTCTTTCATGTCAATGGTGAAATGTTAGTGATGTTGATCGATCTCCGGTCCATACTTTTAGCAATTTTTTGATTGTAAGTTGCTATGTAAACTTAGTCTGGGCCTTATTTTGTGCTAAGTTCAACTGTGGATACTTGTTTACATTGCACCATTTACTAGATATGTGGATGAATGTTCATAGTCTAAAAATCTCCAGTTTCCTTAGAAGATTACACTATTTTTTGGAGTTGTGGGCTTGTCCTTGATCAAGCAGAGATTGGTTTTATTGGGGATCTATCCATTTGCAGCATTCATCATTGTTGTGATTGATCTTAGGTGCTAGCACTAGGATCTCTTTGAGACCCTTATCTCTTTTGCTATTTATTTTGAATCTGGGTTAGTTTTAGGATTAAAAGCATCACCATATTGTTGCATCTGATGAAAGTAAACTTCCAACATTGTTCATTTGTAAGGTCCCCTTGTGATTACCAACATTTCACATTTTATCACTGAGTTGTTTTATTGAATTATCAAGACCTGACATTAGAGACCTTGGGGTTATCTCTTGAGGCTTGCTGAAAGAGATTTACCTTTCAAGAGAGATAGGATATCATATTTTGTTTGAGTTGTTATTGTGTAGAAAACACCATCAACAATGCCCTCATTCGACTTCCTCTCAAACCATACCAAAGTTATTGTTGGATGTTTTGGTTGATTTGTTGATATGTGGTTGTCATTGATGTCAACACTATTAGCATAAATGTCTTTAAGGTTGTATATGTTGAGGATATTGAGAAAATTGTAATAAATATGTTATAGATTGTTTGTGAAGCAGGGAAGATCAATATGGAGGAAAGTCTAGTATGTTGTAAACTAGATGTTGTGGATTAAAGGGTTTTTTTTCAAGCCTATCTAGTTTCTAATCCATAAGTTTTAGAGGTGTGCATGAAGATTTGAGGAAGTTATAATTTTTTGTGTTCTGACAGCTATTATGTAATTACAAATGGTGTTCATGGAAGAAGACAATATGATCTTGGTAATATGAATTGTTTCATATGTTCCTGTGGTGTTCGTGGATGTTTCTAGATGATGTTCTATCTATGTTGCATGTCCACATTGATCATTGTGCTCGTGATCTAATATTTTCTCTTGTGTGTTCATGTTTTTCATGTTCATGGTCGAAAAGGTGGGTCAAGCATGTTGTGGATCTTTGAGGAAAAATCTTTGAAGGTTTTTTGTGTTTGAGGATTTTTTTTAGGTCACTACTATGTTCTTACCGACTTTGGTTGATGTGCATTGATAATATTTATTGTTTTGGGCTGACATTTTGCATTCATTCTATTATTTTGTTGAAGATGACATAAATTAATATAATTTATTGTTGCGGATATATATAAGCAATTTTTTATCTCATTTGAGACATGTGTGATGCGAAGTGTGTGAATGCTATGTACGAATAAGGTTTAGATCATTCGAAGGTAGAGAAGAGTGTGAAGAAGAATGAAAGATAATGAAGAAGTGTTCATGTGCTTAACCAGAACTATACTCAGGAATTAGTAGATGCTACTTTCTCAGTTCAAATTCTTCAAATGGTTTTAATTTGAATATTTTATGTAAGATAGTGAGTCTTCCTTTGAACAGTGAGCTCTAGGCAATGCACTTGAATGCATGTGCATTCCTCTTATATTCTTCTTATAATTTTAATAGGGTATAACTTATGGATTAACCTCCACTGTGGTTTTTCCCCTAACAGGGTTTCCACGCAAAAAACCTTGGTGTTATGTGTGTTTCTAATGTGTTTTTGATTCATGCTTTCACTGTTAATAATTAGATTTGAGAATTAAGGTTAATAAGTTTAATAATATTTAAATTTTGTGACAATTGATTCACCCCCCCCTCTCAGTTGTCTTCCCTTGCGTTTCCAACAATTGGTATCAAAGCAGGTTCCTTGGAAGAATTTTAACAACTTGAGGTGATCTGAGATGGAAACATACAAGAAGGATAGTCCAAGATTTGATGGAATAAATTATTCTCTATGGAAGACTCAAATGGAGTGTCATCTGAGATGCATTGGTGAATCCTACTGGCACATTACATGCAATAGGTATGTTATCCCTCCAAATGGTCCTACTACTGCTGAGATTGGGGATGTTGAATATAACATCAGGGCTAAGTAAGCATTGTTGAGTGCTTTGACTGATAGTGAGATGCAAAAGTTATGGATTTGAAAACTGCTTATGAGATATGGAAAAAGTTGGAAACTTTATATGGAGGTGATGTTGATGTTAATGTGAAGATGGCTAAGCTATAGTGTCTGAAAGTAAAATATGAACTGTTGAAGATGGGAAATGATGAGAATATTGTTACTTACATGTAGCAAGTGAATGAACTTGTGTGTGGTCTCAGATGTGTTGGTGCACAAGTGGATGAACAAGAGATTGTTGCTAAAGTGCTTAGATCTTTGCTTGATGCATACAAAATCAAAGTTGCAACCATTGAAGAGCTCTGAACTATGACAAATATAACCAGAGATATGTTGGTTGGTAAACTTACTACTTTTGAGTTGAGTGAATTCAATGATGCCCTTCCTAAAACATAATATGAATTCAAAGCTACTACTTCTAGGAAAGACAAGAAGAGATATGATCCAAGTGAAATTTCTTATAGGAAGGTATTCAGATATGAGGAAGAAATGAGATAGATTGAAGAAGAAGAAAGAGAACTGAATGAGCTTGAATCACTTATTGTCAAAATTGAAGCCAAAGGAGAAGGTAAGTATAAAGGTAAGTTTCCCATTAAACGTTTTTCTTGCAACAAGATTGGTCATTTTGCATCAAGGTGTCCTGAAAGAGTTCCTAAGCCAATACCTTACAAGCCTAAATTTCAGAAGAAGTGTTACTATGTTGCTGATGAAGGTGTGATAGATGATGAATTTGGAAAAGGGAATACAAGTGAAGATGACTTTGTGTTTATTTCTATCAAAGAAAATAATTATGTGTGAACTGAATTTGCTAGTTGTACAAATGTAGAGAAAGCCCTAACTGCTCGAGTTGAAGAAAAAGATGAATGGGTAATTTCCAGTGGATGTTCGCATCACATGACTGGTGATAAGAGTAAATTTGTATTCCTGGAGAAGTATGATGGTGGTGTTGTAATATTTGGTGATAACAATGGTGGTATAATCCGTGGTAGAGGATGTGTTTCTTTTGATGGTAAGCATAATACTGATGATGTTCTTTATGTTGAAGGTTTGAAGCATAATAATTTGAGTGTTGGACATATGTTTAATAAGGGATACAATCTTCAATTCAAAGATGGAAAGTGTAGCATATTTTGAAGTTCTGGAAGCTTAATTGCTTCAGGTACTAAGATAAAAGATAACATCTTTCATTTGAATGTTGGTAGTAAAAGTTTTCTGATTGCTCAAATTCATGAAATTTGGTTATGGCATAGGAGAATGTGTCATGTAAACTTTGGCAGTATTATCAAGATAAGTTCATCACAGGTAGTGAGAGATCTTCCTAAATTGGTGAAGCCTACTAATACCATATGCAAGGAATGTCAATTGGGGAAAAAAACTAGAATTTGATTTCACAACAAACAACATTGTTCAAATGAATTTTTGGAGCTTGTGCATATTGACTTATGTGGTACTGCTAGAATCAAAAGTCTACAAGGTTACAAGTAATTCATGTTTCTTATTGATGATTACTCTAGGATGATGTGGGTTACTTCCTTAAGGGAGAAATCTAAATCTCTAGAAAATTTTAATATATTTAAGGCTATGGTTGAGACAAAGATAGGTCTGAAGATTAAGTGTCTTAGATTAGATAGAGGTGGTGAATTTACTTTCGATGAGTTTAATTCTTTTTTTTGGAGAGAATGGGATAAAGAGGAAATTATCTATACTATGGACCCCTCATCAGAATGGAGTTGTGGAAAGAAGAAACATGACAATTCAAGATGCTGCTAAAACTATGATGTTGGAAGGAAATGTCCCTCATATCCATTGGAGAGAAGTTGTGAGTACTATTGTCTATATCCTTAATCAAGTACAAATCAAAGTTAATACTAGTAAGATTCCTTTTGAGCTATGGTTTAGTCATAAGCCTACTGTTAGATATTTCAAAATATTTGGGAGCAAACGCTATATCAAGAGAGATGAAGATATAGGAAAGTTTGATGATAAAAGTGATGACGAAATCTTTCTTGGTTATTCTACTAAGAGAAAGGCCTACCAATGCTACAATGAGAGACTGAAGAAAATGGTTGAAAGTGAAAATTTTATGGTTGATGAAGACATTGCTATTCTAATGATCAAAATGACAGTACAAAAAAGAGTCAGACTTCGAATCAAGTTTAGATCATTTTGGTAAATCAAGAAGAACAAGAAGAAGTAGAGACTAGTGAAAGTACATAAGAGAGACCTCAAAAGCCTGAAATTCAAGAACACTCTAAGACTACAAGGTATGTGAGATTGAATCATTCAAAAAATTAGATTATATGAGATAAGAACAAAGGTGTTCATACTAGGAGAATAATTGAAAAATAGTACTGTTTAATTTCAAAGGTCGAGCCAAGTAATGTCAATGAAGCATGAAAAGATGAACATTGGATTGAAGCTATGAAAGAAGAACTATAGAAAATTAAGAAGAATAATACATGGATTCTTGTTCCTAGACCTAAATACAAAATTGTAATTGGAACTAAATAGGTCTTTAGAGACAAACTGAATGAACAAGGTAAAGTTATCAGAAACAAAGCAAGACTAGTATGTAAAAGATACTCTCAGATGGAAGGTATTGACTTTGAAGAAACCTTTGCTCCTGTTGCTAGAATTGAAGCTGTGAGATTGTTTCTTGCTCATACTTCTTACAAAAAATACAAA
Organism: Sequoiadendron giganteum; assembly: GCA_007115665.2. NCBI lineage: Eukaryota > Viridiplantae > Streptophyta > Pinopsida > Cupressales > Cupressaceae > Sequoiadendron > Sequoiadendron giganteum. The sequence continues at coordinate 555,561,577 of CM021108.1, forward strand.
TTTTTTCAGATGGATGTGAAGTCAACATTTCTAAATGGTTAATTAGAAGAAGAGGTGTATATTGAACAAACTAATGGATTTCAATTGACTGATCAAGGAGATATGATTTGTCGATTGAAGAAAGCATTATATGGAATCAAACAATCCCCTAGAGCTTGGTATGCCAGATTGGATAAGTATTTGTTCAAGCATGGATTTAACAAAGGTACTGCTAATAGTAATCTGTATTTCAATATTGATGAAGATAAAAATTTGTTTTTGGAAGTCTTTGTTTTTTTTTTTAAGTAAAAGGCTTTTGGCTGACATAATATATTAATATAATAAAGAGTTTACAAAATATATGCCTATGTCTGGAATTAAAAGATCTTACTCCATAATATGCAACTATGCTATCTATGTCTATTATTTGATCTTTTGCAATATTACATCTTGTTGCATAGGAATTGTTTTAGCAAAATATATGTCACCTAACTATAAGTTGACATAGCTATTACAAAATTTCAGCTATAATGTTTGAAAATAAATTGAATTTGTCATATTTGTAGCCTATATGTTGTTATATTTTGCTAATTACATTCATACTACCCAAGCTATGCATCTTTTCATAACATATCAGTTATTGCCAATTGATGAGCTCTCCTTATTGTCCTTGTACATGATATGTTGTGTTGGAGGAGTGGAGGTTGATTTTGTTGTGATTTTCATATCTGTAATTTCTTTATTTGGCTTGTTACGGTGTTCTTATTCTTTTACCTTCTCTACTTTTGACTCTACAAAATCCAGCACTTCCTTTTGTTTTGAATTTTGTTTGGTCTCATTCTCTGCTTGGTGACAATGGTGTGAAAGGAGGAAGGAAAATGCATGATATTTGGCTTTAAAAATCCTTTCCATCTCATCTCCAATTTCCTAATGATGTCGTTCAAGTGCTCTATACAAGTGGCTTGGTGTGTCATATTCCAGTGACAATTTTAGTGCTATGTAAATATTTCTATAGCATACCTTGTGATGAGGATGATGCCTTGGGAATATTTCCCCTATATATGTTTCTCCCTTCCAAAAATTATACTTTTATATGGTTTTGAGCAAGGCATTATCTTGCAAAAAGACTTCTTGGATAACTAAGTTTGCAATTTTTACCATGTCATGATAGTTTGGAATAAAATCGAGCACATTTGACACAAATATTGAGACCAAGTCTAGGGGGAATAACAACCTTTGTGCTGATGGATGGAAGATTTCATCTCCTAAACAGAGTCTTCAGTGATCTATACATGGGAGATCAATGATTGGTGGATTGTTGTATTTGACTCAAACTAGACCTGATATCATGAATTTTGTATGCATTGTTGCTAGATTTCAAGTTGATCCTAAGGAATCTCATATGACTGTTGTAAAGATAATTTTCAAATACTTGAAGGGAATAGTTGATTTTGGCCTATGGTATCCTAAAGATGATGATCTTACTTTAAGTGCCTTTACTAATGCTGATTGGGTAGGAGATGTGAATGATAGGAAAAGTACTAGTGGTGGTGCATTCTTCTTGTGAAAGAAATTGATTTCATGGTTAATAAAAAAGGAGAATGTTGTTTCCTTATCTATTGTAGAGGAAAAATATATTGCTGCTCCTAGAAATTGTACTCAAGTATTGTGGATGAAATAGATGTTGAAAGATATCAGAGTTGTGTATGATGAACCTACTACCATATTTTGTGATAACTCAAGTGGTATAAACATTTCTAAGAATCCGGTGTTGCATTCAAAGACAAAGCATACATCTTTCAAGTACCACTTTTTGAGAGACAAAGTGAGTGATAAGGATGTCGAACTTGAGTATGTGCCTACTGAGGAATAGATTGTAGACATCTTTACTAAGCCTTTTCCCAAGGATAATTTTGAGTATCTCAAAGGGAAGTTAGGGGTGATTACCCCTACTAATCATAACTAAGATGCATAGTCTTTGCATCAGTCTGTGCATTCACAGTTATATCTTGATTCAGATTGATGTTGTGGTGGCTGCTACTTAGGGGGAGTAGTTAGATGATTCAAATATGTGGTTCAGAGCTTGTGTACCTTTGTCATTGATGTCAAATGGGGAGAAGATTAATGTGAAAAACTATGGAAGAGCTAAAAGTAAGGGGAGAAGAACATTATGTGAAGAGCAATGTGTAAAGGGGAGATTGTTGGAAGAATTTTTGGTTGCGTTCATGGTGTTTTTTTCACAACATGTGTTGCCATCAATTCCAAAGGGGGAGATTGTTGGATTTTTTGGTTGAGTTTCTAATATGTGGTTGTCATTGATGTCAACACTATTAGCATAAATGTCTTTAAGGCTATATATGTCAAGGGGTATCCAGACATAATAACCCAGCCAAATTAACCATGGACACAATAACCCTGTCATAGTAACCCAAGGACAAAATAACCCAAGGTCATAATAACCCATGGATGAAATAACCTATGGTCAAAATAACCCATGGACAAAATAACCTACGGTTAGTTTATAAATTATGTTTTCCTTTCTCTATATTCTTACAAGGATAATTTATCCATGGTTTATTCTGACAATGGGTTATTTTGGCTTGGGTTATTATGACCCTGGGTTATTTTGTCCTTGGGTTATTGTCATTGGGTTATTTTGTCCAAGGTTATTTTGGCCGGGTTATTATGTCATATAACCATGCCGAGGGTATTGAGAAAATTGTAATAAATATGTTACAGGTTGTCTGTGAAGCAGTGAAGATCAGTATGGAGGAAAGTTTAGTATGTTGTAAACTAGATTTTGTGGATTAAAGGGTTTTTTTTCAAGCCTATCTAGTTTCTACTCCGTAAGTTTCAGAGGTGCGATGAAGATTTGAGGAAGTTATAATTTTTTGTGTTCTGACACCTATTATGTTACTGCAAATGGTGTTCATGGAAGAAGACAATATGATTCTAGTAATCTGAATTATTGTGTATATTCATGTGGTGTTCATGGAAATTTCTAGATCATTTTCTATCTATGTTGCACGTCTACATTGATCATTGTGCTCAGGATCCAAGATTTTATTTTGCATGTTCATGGCTGACAAGGTGGTTGAAGCGTGTTGTGGATCTTTAAGGAAGAATATTTGAAGGTGTTTTGTGTTTGAGGATATTTTTTTAGGTCTTTACTATGTTGTGGCCAACTTTGGTTGATTCACATTGATAATATTTATTGTTTTGGGTTGACAGTTTGCATTCATTCTATTATTTTGTTGAAGCTAACATAAAGCAATATAATTTCTTGTTGTGGATATATAGAAGTGATTTATTATCTCATTTGAGATGTGTGTGATGCGAAGTGTGTGAGTGCTATGTGTGAATAATGTTTAGATCATTCAAAGGAAAAAAAGAGTGTGAAGAAGAGTGAAATATAGTGAAGAAGTGTTCATGTTCTTAATAGAAACTATACTCAAGCATTAGCAGATGCTACTTTCTCAGTTCAAATTCTTCAAATGGTTTTAATCTGAATGTTTTTTGTAAGAAAGTGAGTTTTCCTTTCAGAAGTGAGCTCTAGGAAATGTACATCAATGCATGTGAATTCCTCTTATATTCTTCTTATACTTTTAACAGGGTGTTGGTTTTTTATTTTTCTAGCTAAGCTTTGAAACTCTCTAAGAGGTAGCCAACCTCTTTGTTTAAGAATTCTAAAAGTTAGTAGCCAACTAACAAGATTCAGTCAAAGATTGGCATCTCCTACACTTCTAGCTCCGCAGGACCAAGGTGGGTAAACCTATACAATGTCTAAAACTTAATTCAACCATACACACTGACATTGCTTTTTATAGCAGATAATTCTCAATAAAGAAACTAAGGAAAGAAACAATAACCTCAAATTTGGCTACATTCTCAATAACTCAACACTCACTTAGCAATTGGGAAGCAGAACACTAAACCACACAGTAAGATTAAGAATGATTTTCCATTTATAAAATGTTTCTGAGATGCATAAAACTGAATAATAGATCAGTGCCAATTCTGGGCCATGGAGTCAAACACATAAAATGAATTCACCAGCAAACAGACTTCAACTAGTGGATTTAAATTTATAATGCTTTGCATCAACTGTTAGTGTCTTGCACCAATAATCCCTCTCTTATTATCAATCAAATTATCATTATCAAATCCTATCTACACACCTGAAATCACAATCATCTTCTCAAAGAATTTTAACCATTTCTTTGAAACAAAATAGTGGACAGACAAAACAAGCTCATGAAATTTGAGATGATAAACTCAAAGATACTTTTTATTATTGAATTCATATGACTAAATGTGTACAAATATGGAGACAATCTAAAGATATCCATGAATGTGCAAACACCTTCATGATTTTATTTGCATAAACTAGTTGTATTTTCTCATGAAATAAAAAATTTACAACTTACAGACTCAAGAAATAACTCAAAATTTACAATTCTCTATCTACCCAACCCCATACTGAGGTTTAGAACCCTTTACAAAGAGAGAACAAGAGAAGAAAAATAAGAATGGAAGCAACCCTAACATGCATCCATAGCTGACAACTAGCAGCCTCATCCTTTGTTGAACAACAACAAGAAGCTGAAAATAGCTAGAACAACTTCTCTCTTCTCTCAACATTTGCAGAAACAAACTTTGCCTCCAAATCTGTGTATGCTTTGCAACAACCAATTCATCTTGTTTGGAAACAGAAAATCTCCCCATCTGAAGAAATCTCCAATTTTACTTGCAATGTGAAAAACATCTCCGCCCTTTGTGAAAGCTTTATTTTTTCCATTTATTCTCAGTTGCATTTTAAATGTTTTGGATGCACTTTATTTTATTCACTTTCAGTAAATAAAGTCTTCAAGATAGTGAATATTCATTCACTTTATAAACCATTCCCTATGCCACTTCACGTGCACTATTAAGATATTTGCTTGTAATATTTTATTTCACTTTGCAAAAGTGAAAACCCCTTTAAAACTTATTTGGAAAATAAAGATTTTTCCCGTGTTGCAAGGTATATGCAGGATCATCATGGAAAAAACAGGCCCTTAAGTGGCAAAAAATTCAGAAAAATCAGAGTTAGCCAACATCACATAAAAATTTGAATAAGTTATCTATATTATTTGAAAAATATGTAACAATGGAATGTGTAGAAAATTGAATGTAGTTCCTAAATTATTAGATTTATTTAGAAAAAAATAAAATCTATTTAGTGAAAATTTGAAATTTCAATATTGTAGTACTTAAATTTCAAGGAAAAAATAAGAAGTAGGTGTCTACCTAACCACCCTAACCACATTAAAATGATAATATTTTTTTATAAGATTTTAGATATAAGTAGAGGACTCATGTCTTGATGTGATAAATATTTTTTTGTATTTTTTTTCCAAGTAAATAATTATTTATAATTTTTTTATGACAACTTTTAAAAAATATAAAGACACATATGTCTAACCACCTTAACTTGATCAAAACTTCATGAAATTCATTTTTTTATTTTTTAATCTTATAGTATGTGAAGCATATAATGTGACACATGTTTTGGATTCAAAAAATATGACATCATTTGAAAGCTATAGATGTTTTTCAATCAACCTAAAAATTAGGACTTTAGTCGTAATTCAATAGAAAATGAATAATAATTATTTATTAAATTCAAAGTAAAGCATAATTTATATTGGTGGAAAGCTGAGAATCTCCTTTAAAAACCCTTTTCATTTCATCAATTTTGGGTAAAAAAAATCGTCAGCCACATACCCATCATATTGCCACTCTTTGGCCCATCATCATCCTGCACATACCCTACACACACTTCAGAAAAGAATCTCCTTGGACAAAAAATATTTTACCAATGCTTGGCTTTACCATTTGGAGCATATTTAATTCACCATATCCTTTATATTTAATGGTGAAACATTTTACCCACTTCGATCTTTACTCTTCATTTAAAAAAAAGAACAATTACCTTTTAAAAGAATGATGGGGAAAATTCTAATCATTAAATATTTTTCCCTTTGCCATTTCAAAAGACAATGGCCTTTTAAAATATTTCCACTAGCCACTTTATAAAACTTCGCCTGCACACTGAAGACTCTACCTGGGCCCACTAACCACATGCTTTAATCTCACGGGCCTTGCAGGTTTTTTCCAATGTCACCAATATTTGTGCGACACTCGCAATCAAGGGTTGAGATTTGGTTGCATCGAAATCTCTTTTCTCCACCGTTGATTGAAGTTTTTTCCCTAACTTTCTTTTCTTGTTTTGCAGCTTCCTCTCATCAATCATGGAGGCAGAGGGAAATGAAGCTTGAAAGTCTCTAGAGTTTTTTACCGCATCCATTTTTGTGAATGTCTTGTTTTCACGACATGAGATCACATTCTTAGAAAACTCCATCATACAATATGTGTGTCTCCTAGATGCATCACTGGTCACACCCTTTGCCAACACCAGAGGATGCCCCCCACTGCTGCGAAGACTACCTTGGCGAGAAATCCTTCTCATTGCTGCACAAAGAAATTTGGATGAAGTGCCTCTATCCTCCATGTGCATTGTGCATCCTCTACTTGGAAGTTTCTAAAGATTTTTCAACAGACCCATTCTGAAAATGGATGTAGAGAAGATATCATAATTTTCTACTATGCGGTCCCCAAGCCTCTAACTTCCAATCATTGTATTCCTACATACCAAGAACTCAAAGAATCAAGGGCATCGCAAGAAATTTCTCATTCAGTCATGCCATTGCTTATCCTTTCTCCAAACTACACCTCTACAAAGTGCACTTGTCAAAAGTTTATAATGCCTTGTTATGGAAGCTCCAAACCATGCATACCCCTACTCCAAAAGTGAGCTTACAAGGTATCAAAACCAAAAGATTAACATAGCAACCAACACCGGTTGTATGGGCAAGATGAATGCACCAAGCAATGCCTTTAACAATGTCCCTCACACATATTCTAATCTTTGCGCCACATAAAAAACCTATCAACAACTTCATCCTATGCGTACAAGTTGCAGTCTCCATGGTGGCATTGTGATTCCCCTATCAACATATACTCCCAAATCCTATATGAAATGACCCTCCTTTATGATTTCATGGTTGTCCATAGACGCACCATAAATCACAGTCGACACCCTCCTGCAAATCATCTTTGCTTGGAAATTTCTAATGCCCTTTCATCATCTATTTCAAATACTCGAGCCCCCCTTGCACAACATGTTGGGTGCAGTATTGCACATGCTAGAAATCTTACGAAGCCTTTTATTTAGGATTTCCTCAAACAATTTTAATACAATTTCCTGTGAGCACTTACTGCCTTGTCTATGTTAAGTGAAAATAGCTACCAATCAAGGCTTTTAAGTTGCATGTCTATGAAAGGCATTCTAAAGGAAAGATTAATTGAGGTTTTTATGTGAAAATATCAACATGCTACAGCTGAATCAGCATTGGATTCTACAAATATGATCATCATAGCATGAAGGGGCAGACTCAAAAAAGCAACTAGAAATTGCTTTCTCTTTTTGAGAAATCCTTTGGAAATTTAAGTGAGACACCATTTGTTCTATTTGAAGTTGCCAAACAAACATAAACCTTCGGTGAATATTTATCCATTTAGAATTACATCCCAAATTAATTTTGATGCTATCCATTGTAGAATATCTTTTACCCCTTTGATAATAGAATGTTCAAACTCCATATTGAAAAAGTGGATTTCACTTTGCAATTTAAAACTTGGAAGAAATTATAATTATGTGCCCCTCCACTTGATGACCAAACCAAAGTAGTTCTCATGAAGTAATTGCCATAATGCAACATTCACAATTTTACAAAGGTGTAAAGCTTGTCGTGTCCCCATGTGGGCCCGACTAAATTTTTTTTCATTTTTGAATAAATTTCCTCCCCAATTGACCCAACACTACCTTCCGAATGATTCAGATGTGAAAACATGAACTGGGTCATGATTAAAATTTGTTTTCAGGCACTTTTGCAGAATGGTCAAAACAGGCCAAGTGAGCTCTGGAATCAACTTGGGAAACTGGGAAAATGACCACCTAGAGCTATGAAGACTCATAGGTGCATAGTCATTTGACCCAAGAATGCATAAGAACAAACAACTCAGAAAAAGGACACCTGAGGTGAAAATTATTAACTATCAAAGTTGCTCAGTCAAACTTTCTGTAACAACTTGTTCAGATTTAATTAAAACTCACCCGATTGCCAATTTGAAAAACTAGCAAAACAACTCCTAGGAGGCCGCCACTAGAAAAATAAGCATATTTAGGTACCATGAGCATGTATGCAAAATTAATTTTCATGAATCATCTCCCATTGAAAGATATTGACGATCAAAGTTTACCTTTCTGAAATGTTGTCAGGAATGCAGATGCAAAACTTAACAAATTGCATTTGGTTTTGATCTATTAAAAATAGTACACGAGGTCATGAGGGTTTGAAAAATGACACATGATCTCATTTAGGTGGGGATAATATATAAAATCATTCATTTTGACATGATATTCAACCATTTGCAAAATGCAAGCTCAAACAGGAGGCTACTTTGTAAAACTGAGTTTGCAAACAACAAAACAGTGCCAAAAACCCTCCAGCTTCACTTTTTCAAAACTCTGACAAAAATCATCGTGGGAAGCTGAAAACTGAAATTCACATTCACATATCTCAATTGAATATGTTTGCAAATAGGATTTGCATAAAAATCAACAGGCTTCAAATTCTGACCCTCCAAAGTGGGTCACTTAGGAAGATTCTTCAGGTGCACTTCTGAAAAATGCAGAGGCAAAATTTTGAAATGGGCACCTCAAATCTGTAAAATTTGAGATTTCCATTATAGGGTATAACTTGTGGATTAACCTCCATCGTGGTTTTTCCCCTAACAGGATTTCCACATAAAAGTTCTTGGTGTTATGTGTACTTTTGATGTGTTGTTGATTCATGCTTTCATTGTTAATAATTAGATCTAGGAATTAAGGTTAATAATTTTAATAGAATTGAAATTATGTGACAACTGATTCACCCCCCCCCTCTCATTTTTCTTCCATTGTGTTGCCAACAGTTATACCTCTAGATAACTTTAATAAGGCACCATGAAAAAATGTTTTTTGAGCTTAATGAGACAAGCAAAGCTTTGTATGCTTGGAGCCCATGAAAAAACAAGATGGCTTTACAGGCATGCAAGCTGTGTTATGCAAGGTGACCATATAAATAAAAAATGTAAATGCAACAATAAGGAATGCTCAAGGGAGTCTTGCTTACTTCATGTGAGGGTTTTAACTTAGGGAAAATTGTGCCTAATGTCTCCAAGAGAGGACCAATCAAAGAATAAAATATTTACAACTTAGGGGATGCAGTGTGTTGCATCAAGCCACTAAGAAGAATGTAATATACTAATAAAGATCACACTCTTGAAAGAGATCATACCCAATGTCATCCACAAAGCGAAAAACACAACATATAAAGTAAAAAGACTACATCGTGAACCATGAAAAAGAATAATGCCGATGTATGTTCCCATTTTAAAGAAATTGCTAAACACCATACTCTCAGCAATTACTTTAAAGTAGAAAATAACAAATTCCAATAATAAAGAGGACATGAGAGCCAACTGTTGGTGTTTTTTCCCACATAGGATTTGCAGTTCTCTAAGAGGTAGCCAACCTCTATATTAAAGAACAACAAAGGCTAGTGGCCAACTGATAAGATTCAGTCAAAGACTGACATATCCTACACTTCTACCTCTGCAGGACCAAGGTGGGTAAACCTAAACAATGCTCAAAACTTAAAACACTCATACACTGATATTTCTTTACAAAGTAGATAATTCTCAATGAAAATACACTAAAGGAGGCATTAACAACTTCAAACTTGGCTAAATTCTTAGTAACTCAACCCTCTCTCAACCATTGGAAAGCAGGACACACAATAACATAGTAAGATTAAGAATGATTTTTCATTTAATTTTGTTTCTGAGATGCACAAAACTACATAAAAGATCAGTGCCACTTCTAGGCCATGGAGTCAAACACATAAAACAAATTTCTAGGCAAACAGTCTTCAACCAGTGGATTTAAATTGTTGATGCTTTGCATCAATTGTTAGTGTCTTGCACCAACAATCCTTCTCTTACTATCAATCAAATTCTTCTTATTAAATCCTATCTGCACACTTGAAATCACAATCACCTACTCAAAGCATTTTAACCATTTCTTTGAAACAAAAAAATGAACAAACAACACAATCTCATGAAACTTGAGATGATAAACTTAATGAAACTTTGTATTATTGAATTTACATGACTCAAAGTGTACAAACATGGAGACAATCTGAACACATTCATGATGTTATTTGCATAAACTGGCTATATTTACTCATTAATTCACAAAATTACAATTTACAGACTCAAACAATGACTCAAAAATTACAATTCTCTATCTACCCAACCCAATACAAAAACTCAAAACCTAATCTCCACCCTTTACAATGAGAGAATAATAGAAGATATAGAATAAGAGAAGCAAGCAAAGAGCAGCCCTAAATTCAATCTGCAATTGCTATCTGGAAGCTCCATTTACCATTGATCAAACTTAAAATAATATCTCCTTTCCTTCCTTTACAACAACAAACATATTCCCTCAAAAAAAATATTTGCTAATGATTGCCCAGAAAGCATGCCCATGTGGAGAATCTCCAAATTCACTTAGCTAGAAAATACCTTCTTTCCCGTGCACAAACTGTTTCTATTTTCTGCTCTTCATTTGCTGCAGCAATACTTTAGCAAATATTTTCCTTTTGATTATAAAGTGAATAAATTCACCTTTCTTACATCATTTGCATCCAACATTAAAATATTTCACTTCCAGCCAATAAAATAATTTGCATAGTGAATATTTTATTCACCTCATGGAATTCCCCTATTTAAAATTTAACTCATTTAATAAACAGCTCCAGGAAAATAAAGAATTCCACACCCCTAGCATAAAATATTCCCAAATAGTGAATATTTTATTCACTTTCCAATTACCTGGGCAAAATAAAATTTACCCTCGGGCATCATTAAAATATTTCACCTTTGAAATATTTTACCTTTGAAATATTTCACATTTGAAGCATTTCACATTCTACCTCCTTGGGAAAATTATTTTATGTCCTTGACCTCTTTATCATTTAAAATATTTGTGTTGGGCCCACCCCATTTTAATCAAACACCATGTAATCTTTAAAAATAAAAATAAAACAGGCTCCTCCTGAGCATTCTCGACAACCTCACACCATTTACCTGACGTCACCAAATTTATTGCGAGGCATGCAAGGTTGGGTTCAAATTGCTTGTGCCTTTGCATTTTCCAATGAAAATGAGAAATCAGGCCCACCTATTATGCTCTCAAACATTTAATTTTAAATGTTTTTCGTTCCATTCTCACCAACCTCGTAGCACATTCCATGATGTCATCAAAATCCCGTGAGGTCAGTGAGGTTGGCCCTAATTTTCAATTTTTGTTGTGATCGGGCATTCCTGGGCTGCATTTGGCTTTGCTCCTATTGCAAACCATGTCATCTCTTGGTCTTCCCCTTACTCGCACCCCACACTTCCTCTCTGGCTGGCTGTGGGCTTCCTCACTTCAAATGTGCGGGCCTTTTCTTTTGTTTGGTGTGGGCCTCTATGCCCTTATGCATGCCTCTCTCTATTGTGCCATCCTCCTCACCTGCTCCCCGGTGCACCTACGCACTCTCTCAAACAACACACTAGCTATACGGTGCAGGCCCAATGTTTCTCTATAGATGTGGCCTCCATTCTCCCAATATGATTGAGCCTCTGGCAATTTTGGATGCCCATACCTCAAACTTTACTTTCTGAGTGTGGTGGCACAGGCCTCTCACCAATATTTTCCCTGTTGCTCCATGTACTCGAGCCTCCAATGTTTTAATGGATATGCATAACCTGTTCCAGACTGTGCAACTTCTCCTCACCTGCAAGTTGTATTCATTAAAATTTTATCCTTACTGCCTTGATGGATGTGCACACTGTTTAGCAGGTCATGCACCCATTCCTCTTGCGTTGATGGATGTCCATTCTTTGTTCAGGCCGCACCTCTCCTTGTGCATTTGGCCACACACCATACTCCAATGCACGGGCTTCCTCACCAGGTGCGGGCCTTATCCTTCCATTCTTCATCTCCCTTTGCACATTGTTGGATCTCCTCCTTACTTGGCACGGGTATTTGTGTTTTCTTTACTGCACAGGCCTCCATACTTCCTTCGTGCTTGGCCTGGGTTTCCCATCTCTATAGTGTGCGCCCTTTACTAGTGTTAATCAAATAGAAAACAAAACCTCCAGGAATGCGGTATATATCTCTATGTTTCAGGTCTTGTTCAATTAAATCATTCTTATGAACCCATCCAAGTTTTGTAGAACCTATCTCTACAAAAAAGACTAAGTCTAAATTGAAAATGCGAGGCAAAAAGAAGGACTTTTGTTCCATTGTTATGAAGCCTATTTCAAGGCGGCCTCTTCTTATTCCTCCTTGTATCCTCTTTGCAGGATTCTAACCTCTCCTATGTGGTTGCTTATCCCAACACTTTTGAGAAAAAATTGTCCCATGCTTGGTATCACTCAAAATTTGATGGAATAACCTTCAAACATCAACATAAGATTGTGATATGACTGCCTTGTCACTTGCTAGAAAGTTGTTTTATGAGACTCCATTTATACTCATCTTTTACACCTCACTAGAATGAAAGATAGACCCTGCTCCATATTCAAACCTTTGAAGGCAATTATAATTTTGCACACCATATGCCAATCAATATAAATCAATTCACCTGATGGGATTAGAACATTGAGATCATTATAGGATCATGACCATGCAAAGCATGTCGGGCCCCATGTGGGTCCGACTAAAAATTTTTTTGTTTTCAAACAAGCTTTGAGCTCAAATTGTCTGACACTGCCTTTTGAATACTTCTGAAGTTGAAAAATGAATTGGGTCTTCATCAGAATCTGTTTTCTATCCTTTTTGGGAAATGGTCAAAACAGGCCAGGTTGACTCTAGAATCAATCTGGGAAACTGGTCAAACGACCTTGTGAAACTAGAAAAACTTGCAAGAATATAGTCATTTGATCCAAGAGTACATTACAAAAGACGGCTTAGAAAAAAAAAATCATGAGGAATCAGATATTAATCGACAATGTTGTCCAACTAAACTTTCTTGAAATAGCAGTTTTGCATGAATTGAAACTCATTCAACTACCAAGTTGTAAAAATAGTGAAACAACTCCTCACAACCTACCGTCAGACACAATGGAACATTAAGATAACTTGAGCATGTGTGCAAAAGGAATTTGCTCGAAACATCACTGATCGAAAGTTATTAACGATCAAAGTTGATCACTCAGAAAGGCTTTCAAGAATGCAGAGACAAAATAGAACAAACTTCATTCAGTTTTGATATGCTAAAAATAGAAAATCAGATCATGAGGCTCTGAAAACTGACACGGAAGATCATTTAGGTATGGAGAATACAGAATAGCATTTTTTCTGACTTGATAGTCAACTGGTTGTGAAATCCAAGCTCAAACAGGAAGCAACTTTGTAGAACTGAACGTCTGCACATAGCACAACAGTGTCAAAACCCTCTAGCTTTAGTTTTCAAAACTCTGTCAATACTTATTATGGGAAGCTGAAAACTGAAATGCCTACTCACATAGGTCAATTGAGTATGTTTTCATATGGGTTTTGCATGAAAATCAACAGGCATTAAATTACAAGCCTCCAAAGTGGGTCCCTCACACTGATTCTTCAGGTGCACTTCTGAATGTGTAGAAGCAATTTTTTTGAAATAGGCATCTCAAATTTGAAAAATTTGAGAGTGCCATCAGTGGCGCTGACTGGGGATGTATGCCCCCTATGGGCATAGGAAGATTCTAGATCTTTGGAGAGTAGACCAAAAGCCGAGTCCATCAGGGGTCCCCAAACTGTTCCTTTATTTAGCCTTATTTTTTAAACTTCATTTGATGACCACAAGTCACCAAATGAAAAAGGGGAGTCAACTTCCACCTCTGTTAAACACAATTCTATAAAAAGAGTTGATCTCCCTCAACTTATGCTTATCTCTATCAAACCACAACAACACTGGTGAGTGCATCTTTGCAAACAACAATACCAAACTGCCCTTGTGCAAATGTGAACTTTCTCTTTGTTTAGCTTTGTTATCAAGTGTCAACCAAATCAGATATGTCACATCACTGCCATTCCATTAATTCTTTGATCTAGTATCAAGTGGTAGCATTTGAAAATAGGGATCAAGACCATATGAAAGCATAATCTGATCACAACCATCTACCTAATGAAACATGTCAGTATCTCCTAATAGGAAATCACATTCAATATCATCAACATGTTCACAATCACTATGCATTTGAAAGTCAGAGATACTTTCAAAATGTTGATTATCATGTGGCAACAAGTGATCATATTCATCTTTTAAATCATTCTCAAGCTAAAAAAAACTTGCTTCAGTGTTTTTCACATTGCCACATTCTATGAAAACCTCTTCTAGCTGACAAAAATAGAACTCACATTCTACCTTGTGGCTAGGACTGTTAGACTCAAACTGATTACTAGTTTGCACATCAAAATTAAAAATAACAGAAGAACTTACCAAAATATCTTGCTCATCATGCAAACCGTTTCCAAGTGTATGCAAATAAATACACTCATTTGTCGGCACACTTTGTAACTATTCTTGTTCATGTTGGTATTGAGAGTCATCAGAGATTTTTGACTCATCATCATCTTTAATCATATAGTCATCTTATGAACATAAGGTATCAACCTCTTCAATATCACAAGCTTGCTCAACAAGCAATTCTAGTTCAGAAGAATAATCTGATTTTTGATCGAAATCAACATCTTCATTCTCACTCAAAGACTCATGTCTAGGCTCATTCAAGTCAGCAAAAAAAGACTTGTCCAAATGTGCATTATAATCTTCAAGATTTGACTCATTGGATATATAAACCTCATGGTTATCTGCTACTTCAAACTCATCAAAAGAGATTTATAAACTTACATCAGTGTCCATATCTTCATATTCATCATACATTGCATCATTACAATCAATTTTTTCATCATTGGAAAGAGAATCAGAGTCACTTGCATCATACCTTGCATCTTTAAGGTCATCACCACTGTCAAAATCAATAGGGGTTGCACACAACAACAAAGAGTTGTCCTCATGTGCACATTTCTAATATCCTGTGGTCAATAGATTTGAAATTTGTTCACAACTCAATAGATCATTGTTTTGATCTACTGTTTCAACCACTTCCTCTTCTTTACCTTCACTTGAATTGGATGCAATATCAAATTGCAAATTAGGGCATATCAAAGGATTCTCATCTTCAAACTTTGAGAATTCAATGGGCTGATCATAAACTATATCTCCCCAATCATAGGAGGCATAATTGTTGACAACATGGTCAAAAGAATGGTCATAACCAATCATAGTGAATAAACTATCCACTTGTTCATTCTTACTCACTTCTAGGCTGTCATAACAACAATCCACATAACTTTGTAATTCAACATCAGATTGGGTATCATCACTAAACTTTTCATTTGCAACCTCTTGATGGTAATCATAAACATCTTCTTTATCAAGCTGAAAACCAGAAATGGTCTCCTGATTGCACTGCTTGTGGCTTGTCTTTCAAACTGACATTAATCACATACTTTGTCACCAGCAGCTGATACACTGATGTTGTCAAGAGTATTTCCTAAATCAGAAAATTCCTTTATCTCACTAAGCAGACTTGCATCATTGCTACACTCAACGCATGTAGGCTTGACTTGATCAATTGTATCGCAAAATTGCTGATCACCTATCTCTTCTTCAAAGAGTAAATCCAACTCATATTCTTCTTTAGGTTCTTGGCTCGGAAGACTCAACTGCTGATTTTCAATTGGGTACATTTCTTTTGTAAGTTGTTCAAAGACAACTTTCTCATCATCTGATGATGCATTCTTCTCATCTTCTACCTTTACAAGTATGCACTTGTCTGAAAAAATATGATCATTTAAATTCACAAAACTATTGATTCCATCAACATGTTTTCCTATAACTAGAGACAACAAACTTTGAACATATTCATTCCTTTGTTTCTCCAAATTATCCAATACTGTGTATGCCATCTGCATGCTCAATATTTCAAAAAAAATTAACAATGCACTAGACCCTTCTTCATAAGTTCAAAATACATATGGATACAATTTGGAGTATAGGGTCTAAAATTTTCTGGGATTAATGAAAGAGCAACAACAAATCTATGATTGAAATCAACACTTGACTCTTCATTTTGTTTCTTGATCTGCTTTAACCTCACAACAAGGTCTGAGGGATCTCTTACAAATTCTTCTCTATAAGTAGTTACTAATTCATCCCAACAAGGAAATGAATTATCAAGAAAGCTTAGATACCAATCTTGAGCTCGTGCTTCAAGAGATCTGACAAAAAATCTCATCCACATATCTTGATCTTTGAATGAATGTTTCTCCATGAAGATGGAAAAACTTTGAACATGTGCATCTCCTTCACATACGGTATACCCATCAAATATAGGCATCTCCTTATAAACTTGAGCTGACATACTTTTAGTTTCATAATCAACCCATGAAAAATCTAACTAAGCATACAATGGATCAAAGGAATTGACAATGGGTGCAATGACTTCACAAGTAGACATAGTTTGATGGTCTCTTGATCAGGCTTGTTGAAACAACTAGTATCTTTCATCCATTTCTTTAAGTCCTCTTTCAAATACATCATTCCATTCAGGACTGAACCTAGGCTTAGTACAACTAGTACTAGATGCTTGAAGATTATTATACTTTTGACACTTCTTGACAACCTGAATCAAAGTGTTCATTGGTATGGCTACTTTACATTGGTGATCCATGGATATTACAAATTGAGGCTCACTAATTGTGCATAATTACAAGCCTAACCAAATGATGGACAATAGGGATAATTATTGACATAATGACAATTGGGCTTGAAAATTATGACAATACAAATGGATGGAAACCCCTAAGATACATGAGTGCATTCTAATCATCCAAACTAGCAGATACTTGAGCACTAAACATAATTATTTCAATGGAACTGCAATTACATTCAACAGATCCAACAAATAGAAGTGTGCAAACTTAAATTTATTGTTCTTTACCTTTGTTAGTGCTAACTCACTAAATAGGGAAGCAAAGGTTCTTCTAAGAAGTTCAAATATGGTTTTCACACAAGAGTTTCTTGAAAACCAAGAATGAGGAATACCTAAAAACTTTGCAGCTGCTGCAAATTGTCTTCTTGACTGGTAATATTTGTAGATCTGGAACTTTCTTCAAATTTTTAATAGGTTCTATCAACAAAGTTGCCACCTCTTTTCAAAGAGGACTGAACTTCAAGTAGTATGAAGCTATTTCACATGTAAACTTCTTTCTAAGTTCCTTTCCACCAGCAAAGCACCACAGATTACACAACTGTTCAGGTTCACTGGAACAAATTCTTGTCCAGGGTTGAAATCCTTCAAACTTTGAACTAAAATTAGAATGACAATAATAATCTGACTATATAATCGTTTGCAACTAGAGATTCATAATCTTCCCCAGTAGAGTCGCCATTCTGTTGTTGTTTTCTTCCACATAGGAATTGCAGTTCTCTAAGAGGTAGCCAACCTCTATGTTAAAGAACCACAAAGGCTAGTGGCCAACTGACAAGATTCAGTCAAAGACTGACATCTCCTACACTTCTAGCTCTGCAGGACCAAGGTGGGTAAACCTAAACAATGCTCAAAACTTAAAACACTCATGCACTGACATTGCTTTACAAAGTAGATAATTCCCAATGAAAATACACTAAGGGAGGCATTAACAACTTCAAACTTGGCTAAATTATTAGTAACTCAACCCTCTCTCAACCATTGGAAAGTAGGACACATAATAACATAGTAAGATTAAGAATGATTTTTCATTTAATTTTGTTTTTGAGATGCACAAAACTGCATAAAAGATCAGTGCCACTTCTGGGCCATGGAGTCAAACACATAAAATGAATTTCCAAGCAAACAGTCTTCAACCAGTGCATCTAAATTGCTGATGCTTTGCATCAACTATTAGTGTCTTGCACCAACAATCCTTCTCTTACTATCAATCAGATTCTTCTTATTAAATCCCATCTGCACACCTGAAATCACAATCACCTGCTCAAAGCATTTTAACAATTTCTTTGAAACAGAACAATGAACAGACAACACAATGTCATGAAACTTGAGATGATAAACTCAAAGACACTTTTTATTATTGAATTTACATGACTCAAAGTGTACAAACATGGATACAATCTAAAGACATTCATTAATGTGCAAACACCTTCATGATGTTATTTGCATAAACTAGTTGTATTTACTCTTTAGTTCACAAAATTATAGCTTATAGACTCAAACAATGACTTAGAAATTATAATTCTCTATCTACCCATCCCAATAAAAAAAAACAGAACCTAATCTCTACCCTTTACAATGAGAGAATAATAGAAGATATAGAAGAAGAGAAGCAAGCAAGAGCAGCCCTAAATTCAATCTGCAATTGCCATCTGGAAGCTCTATTTACCGTTGATCAAACTAAAAAGAATATCTCCTCACTTCCTTTACAACAACAAACATATTCCCTCAAAAACAACATTTGCTCATGATTTCCTAGCAAATGAAAACATGCCCATGTGGAGAATCTCCAAATTCATCCAGCTGGAAAATATCTTCCTTCCCGTGCACAAACTATTTATGTTTTCTGCTCTTCATTTGTTGTAGCAATACTTTAGTAAATATTTTTCATTTGATTATAAAGTGAATAATTTCACTTTTCTTACATCATTTGCATCCAACATTAAAATATTTCACTTCCAGCCAATAAAATAATTTGCATAGTGAATATTTTATTCCCCTCATGGAATTCCCCTATTTAAAATTTAACTCATTTAATAAACAGCTCTAGGAAAATAAAGAATTCCATGCCCCGAGCATAAAATATTCCCAAATAGTGAATATTTTATTCACTTTGCAATTGCCTAGGCAAAAGAAAATTTAGCCGTGGGCATCATTAAAATATTTCACCTTTGAAATATTTCACATTTGAAGCATTTCACATTCTACCTCCTCGGGCAAATTATTTTACCTCCTTGACCTATTTATCATTTAAAATATTTGCACTGGGCCCACCCCATTTTAATCAAACACCATGCAATCTTTAAAAAAATATAAAAAATGGGCTCCTCCCATGCATTCTCACCAACCTCACACCATTTACCTGACGTCACCAAATTTCTTGTGAGGCATGCGAGGTTGGGTTAATATTGCTCGTGCCTTTTCATTTTCCAATGAAAATGAGAAACTAGGCCCACCTATTATGCTCTCAAACATTTAATTTTAAATGTTTTTCGTTCCATTCTCGCCAACCTCGCAATACATTCCATGATGTCATCAAAATACAGCAAGGTCAGTGAGGTTGGCCCTAATTTTCAATTTTATCTATGATCGAGCAATTTCGGGCTGCATTTGGCTTTGCTCCTGTTGCAGGCCATGCCATCTCTTGGTCTTCCCCTTACTCATGCCCCACACTTACTCTCTGACTGGCTGCGGGCCTTTTCTTTTGTTTCATGTGGGCCTCTGTGCCCTTATGCATGCCTCTCTCTATTGTGCCATCCTCCCCATGTGCTCCCCAATGCAACTACGCACTCTCTCAAACAACACACTGGTTAGACCGTGCGGGCCCAATGTTTCTCTGTAGATGCGGCTGCCATTCCCCCAATAAGTTCGAGCCTTTGACAATTTTCGATTCCCATATCTCAAACTTTACTTTCTGAGTGTGGTGGTGTAGGCCTCTCACCAATCTTCTCCTTGCTACTCCATGTACTCGAGCCTCCAATGTTTTAATGGATATTCATAACCCGTTCTAGACTATGCGCCTTCTCCTCACCTGCAAGTTGCATTCATTAAAATTTTATCCTTACTGCCTTGATGGATGTGCACACTATTTAGTAGGTCATGCACCCCATTCCTCTTGCGTTGATGGATGTCCACGCCTTTTTCAGGCCACACCCCTCCTTGTGCATTTGGCCACACCCCATACTCCAATGCACAAGATTCCTCACTAGGCGTGGGCCTTATCCTTCCATTCTTCATCTCCCTTTGCACATTGTTGGATCTCCTCCTTACTTAGTAGGGGTGTTTGTGTTTTCTTTACTGCGCAGGCCTCCATACTTCCTCCGTGATTGGCCTCGGTTTCCCATCTCTACAGTGTGCACCCTTTACTATTGTTAATCAAATAGAAAATAGAAACTCCAGGAATGTGGTATATATCTCCAAGTTTCAGGTCTTGTTCAATTAAATCATTCTTATGAACCCATCCAAGTTTTGCAGAACCTGTCTCTACAAAAAAGACTAAGTTTGAATTGAAAAGGTGAGGCAAAAAGAAGGACTTTGGTTCCATTGTTATGAAGCCTATTTCAAGGTGGCCCCTTCTTATTCCTCCTTGTATCCTCTTTGTAGGATTCTAACCTCTCTTGTGTGGTTGCTTATCCCAACACTTCTGAGAAAAAATTGTCCCATGCTTGGTATCACTCAAAATTTGATGGAATAGCCTTCAAACATCAACATAAGATTGTGATATGACTGCCTTGTCACTTGCTAAAAAGTTGTTTTATGAGAGTCCATTTATACTCATCTTTTACAGCTCACTAGAATGAAAGATAGACCCTACTCCATATTCAAACCTTTGAAGGAAATTATAATTGTGCACACCATATGCCAATCAATATAAATCAATTCACCTAATGGGATTACAACATTGAGATCATTATAGGTTCATGACCATGCAAAGCATGTCGGGCCCCATGTAGGTTTGACTAAAAAAAATTTCATTTTCAAACAAGCTTTGAGCTCAAATTGTCCGAAACTGCCTTTTGAATACTTCTGAAGTTGAAAAACGAACTGGATCTTCATCAAAAACTGTTTTATGTCATTTTTGGGAAATGGTCAAAACAGGCCAAGTTGACTCTGGAATCAATCTGGGAAACTGGTCAAATGACCTCATGAAACCATAAAAACTTGCAAGCATATAGTCATTTGATCTAAGAGTACATTGCACAAGATGACTTAGAAAAAAAAATCACGAGGAACTGGATATTAATCAAAAACATTTCCCAACTAAACTTTCCTGAAACAACAGCTGTTCTGTACCAATTGAAACTCATTCAACTGCCAATTTGTAAAAAGAGTAGACAACTCCTAGTGAGCTGCCATCAGACACAGTGGAACATTAAGATACCCTGAGCATGTGTGCAAAAGGAATTTTCTCGAAACATCACTGATCGATAGTTATTAATGATCAAAGTTGACCACTCATAAAGGTTGTCAGGAATGCAGATACAAAACAGAACAAACTTCATTCGGTTTTGATCTGCTAAAAATAGTAAATCAGATCATGAGGCTCTAAAAATTGACACTCGAGATCATTTAGGTATGGAGAATATGGAACATCATTTGTTCCAACTTGATAGTCAACTAGTTGTGAAATCCAAGATCAAACAGGAAGCAACTTTGAAGAACTAAACGTCTGCACACAACAAAACAGTGTCAAAACCCTCAAGCTTCAATTTTCGAAACTCTATCAAAACTTATTGTGGGAAGCTGAAGACTAACATGCCTACTCACATAGGTCAATTGAGTATGTCTGCAAATGGATTTTGCACAACAATCAATAGGCTTTAAATTACAAGTCTCTAAAGTGGGTCCCTCAGACTGATTCTTTAGGTGCACTTCTGAAAGTGCAGAAGCAACTTTTTTGAAACAGGCATCTCAAATTTGCAAAAGTTGAGAGTTCCATCACCAACTTTGAAATCCCTATGCCAAGTCATATGTTTTTTAGTAAATCTACATGTAATGTAGAAAAATTCATACCTTTGCATTTTCACACTTAATTTAGACCTATTTTAGCACCTCTTGCATTAAATTCCCTTTAACTCATTTGTTATCGGCCCCTAGGACCCCTTTTCATGCATCCCGAGGCATATTTCAATCATAAACCTAACCAAAACCCATAAGCAACTATTAATCTTGGTAGCCCACCTTTCAAGGTTGTAAATTAAGCTTTATGGGACCAAGACTCCCTTGGTGGTGTCTTAGTCCCACCTTGTGAGACCAAGATTCCACCTAGGGCATCTTAGTCCCAAGGGTTTTATTTTTTGGGAATTAAGAGTAGGAAATGAAAATATTTGAATTTATTTGGCATTTTGTTAGCCTTTTGGATCTAATAATTGGGTTATTAGATGGGAATGCCTATAAAAGTATGATTCACACCCCATTTTCATGTAAGCATGTAATTTGAAGCAAGCAAGTGATAAGATGAGATAAGTGAAGCAAAGTTGAAGGAGAGTTTCCAGTCTTGGAGTAGCCTTCTAGTGTTTTTACAGGTTTTTCAAGTCTATTTCCAAGTCAAGATCTAGCATTGCCAAAGTCTAATAATGGAATCCTACTGAGTATCATGAGAGATTCCAAGTTGGAGATGCAACTAGCCATTCTTCCAAGCCTAAGGACTTGTTTTTTGATTGATTCCATCTTCCATTTTTATTCTATTTTCTACCTAAGGAAGGTACATTTGATGTTTATAGCCTATTAGGGTGATTAGAGATCTCCTTTATAGGTCATTTTCATGTGCATTTTAGGAATTTTATTCTAATACACTAGAATAGGGTTTCTCCATGTTCTATCTTGCATAATATTAGACACACTTAAGATTAGGGAACACACACATTTCCATTTTCAGATCTATTCTTTTTCATTAAGGCTTAATTACCAAACAAGGGGTTTGACCAAGGAAAACCCCCATTAATAATCAATCCAATTTCCTTTGTTTTGAAGGTCTTTTTGTAGGTTCAAAATTGAAGAATTGGTAGAGAAAAAAGTACAAACCTTGAATCTCAAGATCACACTCATAAATTTTAGAAATTCAAAGTGAGACTAAGTAGCTACCTAGGGTGTCTTAGTCCTCCAAGAGGAATTGTGCAGATATTCTTTCTAATCCTTGTCTGACATTTGAAGATTCCGCATTTTCCCCAAAAGACAACAGCAAGACTAAGACAATAGTAAGGGTATCTTTGTCCTCCATGACATATTTTGACAACATTTTTACGTTTCCAGAATCCTCATTGTGTTTCTAGACTTCCCAGGTACACACATCCTAACTCCCTGTTGCATAATTTCATCATTTGCATCTCTCATTTAGCTTGCATAACTAGGTTTTGTGAGTTGAATGTTTATTTTTCTTTTCCAAGAATTTGCTTGGCAATGAACCCCTAAAAGCTTAAAGAACCCCTTCCTAGGTCCTCCTCATTGAGAATTGACTCACCATGTGAGGTTGATAGCCAATTTAATTATGAATCCTAGGACATCCTTGAATGATTACTTGGAGAAAGAGTGCCATTTTTTGTCCATTTTTCCACCAATTATTTTGGTGTACCCGACCTTGTTGAACATTCATTTTCTGATTTGGAGTTCATTAAAAGTCTTAGATATATATTGCATTCAATCTTGCATTACATCTACTATTTTTCATATTTAGTGAAATTTCATCTAGGGTTTCTCATAAATGCATTAGTGAAAGTGCATATAGGTTGCAAAAATTTTTTTGCATCATTTAATTTCATTCAAAAATTGAAAAGTACATTGTTCATCATACTAATTACATTCTTACTGCATTCAACTTTGCACTCAATTTCTTATTACTAGTTAATTTTTCTTGCACTTATTTACATAGTTTTATGTTTCTCACCATTAGACCCCTAGGTAGGAAACCTGGGAACATAGTTATCAACACATATATTGATGTTTTTTTCTGAAAAAACCTTTACTAGGACTAAAATTCCCTTACTAGCATCTTAGTCCCTCTCAGGGTTTTTGATTTAGGATCATGTATGAGTTGTGTGTTGCCTGTTCTAGTCTTTGGGACCTTCAAATTTCATTAGAAGGACCGAGATGCCCTTCTTTGCATCTCATTCCTCGTGTAGTTTTAGGTTATAGTTTTTGGGGTTAAGCAATGCATTTTTGTGCTTCTATTTGTTGTAGTTAGTTTTTTGTTTCAGTTTGCCAATTTACTGTTTCATGAATTTTCATAGTTAATGTTTACAATTTCTTGATAAAGATAGATCATTACATTTTCATATTGTTAGTTGTAGACTCCATTTTCCATTCATTACAAAATAAAAACACAAAACCAAAAACATTAAACTTAAACAATCATAGATGTATGATTATTTAAGCATGTTAACACCCTTTTTCAAAGTAAGCTTAACCCTCAAGCCTTTTAGTTGTGATGACTTTGATATGTTAAATGAAGCCCTTGGGTACTTCACCTAGAAAATTTTGTCCATAGGCTTGTTAAAACAAACCTAAACAAAGACAAGTAAATTTTATCGAACCTCAACTTATTAACAAACCCAAGCCTTTTAGTAGTGATGACTTCAATATTTTAGACAAAGCCCTTGAGGACTTCCTCTTTCAAGGTTCATCCACTAAGTCTTGTTCAAAAAACCCTAAACAAAATGAAGTAAATATCATTCAACCTCAACTCATCCATTATTGAGCTTCAAACAAACATAAACCTTCCAACAAACCTGTTCTTATCCTTGAAGCACCTGGAGACAATGTGTTGCAACAATCGAATTATAACATTGTTGCTCATAAATATAACACAAGGAATAATAGACAACCTCAACCTAATCCCATTTTTCTACCATTTATGAATCTTGTGTTGCCTAGTGCTCCTCATTTACCATCGCATAGTGGAAAGGAGTATGATCTTGTTTAACAACTTAAAAATACTCTCGCTAAGATTTCCTTATTTGATCTTATTCAAGCTTCACCTAGCTACCACACCATGCTGCAAACAAATTTATAGCAAGTTGTGGTTCCTCCTAATACAAATGCAAATGATGTGGTATCTCTAATACAAGGAATGAATACAATTAATGTAGACATTACCTTTCACCAACATGAGCTCCCTCCCTTGCAAATGCAAAAGAGATATCATGTATTCATGATCATAGATAGATACAACACCACAAGAATAAAAAGGACCCTTGTTGTTAATGGCTCATCTTTGAATGTGTTTAATGTAAGTGTTGATAAGTTGGGAGTATATAAATAAAAAATAAAACCTAATTCCCTATCGATTCAAGGATTTGACAATATAGGAAAGAAATCCCTCGGTGTGATTACTTTTCCTATTTCAGTTGGAAAGGCTACCTTACAAATTTCTATTCATGTTATGCCTCATGAAACTTCTTACAATTTTCTTTTAGGAAGACCATGGATTCATTAGATGCATGTGATTCCTTTGACTCTTCATCGCATCATGAATTATGTCTATAAGAACAAGATATACCAAATTAAAATGGAACCTGAGCCTAAAATTTTCTTGCAAATTGAAAAAGTAACTACCAGTCCTCTGAAAACATTAAATCCAACATAAAAAATAGAGCCTATCACAAAGGAAACACAAGAAATGGAAATAGTGTCAAAATTATAAAATGATGCTTGGGGTTCCTTGGAGCTCACTCCTTCATTCATGGGAGAATATATAATCACAAGAAAAGAGGATGAAAAATAAAATAAACCAATGGTTATGTCAACACAGAACTTAGGAGAAAACTCACAAACACATACCTCATCTACTCCTGAAGAAGAAACAAGCTACACAATGAAATTTGATGAGATAGACTATCAACACTTGCCAAACCCGAAAGAAATGGAACAACTTTATGAGAGACGTTATGAACTTCTAAAACATTTAGGTTATAGTGGAAAAGTATGTGGAAAGAAAGAACAAAGAATTTGTGTTCCTGTAGAACCTAACACACAAGAAATGAAAAATGGTTTGGGATACTGTCCTTCTAAGATAACTCAAGAAAACAAAAGATCTACATTAAACATCAACATCATTATGTGTAAACCAAAAATCAACATCACTATGAAACATCTAGAATTGCTTGATATGAAGTTACCACCATCATGGGAGTACTTTGAAAATGATGAAGCCTTGAAACAAATGCTAGGAGTTTATGATAAACCATCTACTCCTCCTCACAAGAAAAAGGTTACATGTGTTATAGTAAGCACCAAACAAAAATATGGAGAAAAAGAGAACGATGAGACAAGCATGAATAATAAAGAATACAATCCTAAATTTCTAAGATCAAACACACTTCCTTTAGGGGATATAGTGGATATAGAAATGGACATCAATGATAATGAGAAAGTCATCAAGATAGGAAAATTCCTTGATGATGGAGAACAAGAGGATACTACAACCTTGCTTCATTAATTTCTTGAAATTTTTGCTTGGAATTACTTGGATATGCTAGGAATTGACCCTAAGATTGTAACACATAACATAGTTCTTGGTAAAAATGCTAAGCCCATTAGACAGAAGATTCAAAAATGAATCCTAAAATAAACTTGCTAGTTAAGGATGAAATTGAGAAAATCCCTGAGGCTAGTATCATAAGACCTATAGATTATTCTCCTTGGATCTCAAAAATTGTCACAGACATAAAACCTACCAATCGTATTAGGATGTGTATGGATTTTTGTGATTTGAATAAAGCATATTTAAAAGATGAATTTCCCCTTTGTAATATTGACATGATAGTAGACTCGACTATGGGAAATTCTTTGTTGTCATTCATGGATGGAATTTCTAGATACAATCAAATTTTCATCAACCCTCAAGATCAGTTCAAAACAACATTTACAACTATTTGGGGGACATTTTGTTGGGTTATGATGCCTTTTGGATTGAAGAACATATCAAAAACATATCAACAAGCTATGACACTGATATCCCATGATTACATACATAGTATTTTGGAAGATTATGTTGATGATATTCTCACTATATCTTTAACAAGACAAGACAATGTGAATGTTCTTCAGAAGATCTTTGAGAGACTTCAAAAGTACAACATGCGATTGAATCTGAAAAATTGTCTTTGGTATAGATAGTGGAATTTTTTTAGGTTTTATTGTATCTCATAGAGGCATCGAGTTCGACACAAAGAAAATTGATTCTATAGTTAACATGCCACCTCCTAGAAATATCTCTCAATTATGTACCTTACAAGTAAGAATTCAAGTCATTGAACAATTTGTAGCATCGTTAGTAGATCGAACGTTACCATCTACACATCTTCTCAAGAAAGGAATACAAGCTTTTGAGAGTTTAAAATATTACCTTGTCACTCCACCTATTTTAAAACCTGGTATGCAAAAAAAACCATTCATCATTTTCATATCAACTTTAGCCCATGCTCTTGCAACATTATTGGCTCAAAAAGATGAAAAAGGTAAAGAACATCTTGTTTATTACATTAGTCAAACATTGATTGATTATGAGAAATGATACACAGTAGAAAAATGATGTTTGGCTCTTGTATTCACTGCCAATAAGTTGTGACATTAATTATTGAATTTTGAAATACAAGTAATGACAAAGTTTGACCCTCTAAAACATCTTTTCACTAAAACAGCTTTATTCGGATGCTTAGCTAAGTGGGTAATGTTGTCGACTGAGTTTGACCTTAAATTTGTTTCACAAAAAGCCATTAAGGGTCGAGTTGAATGACCAGTTAGTTACTTCTACTTATCCTTTAGCATTACCTATTAATGATTATTTCCTTGATGATAACATGTTTACAATCGAAGAAGATACATGGGAAT
This sequence comes from Sequoiadendron giganteum, assembly GCA_007115665.2. Classification (NCBI taxonomy): domain Eukaryota; kingdom Viridiplantae; phylum Streptophyta; class Pinopsida; order Cupressales; family Cupressaceae; genus Sequoiadendron; species Sequoiadendron giganteum. The sequence goes on from CM021108.1 coordinate 555,589,399, forward strand.
TGTATTTTGATGGATCTAAGTGCAAAACTAGCTCTGACGTGGGGGTTATAATAAAACCACCCACAAAACATCCTATTCACTTATCATATCGGTTAAAATTTCTATGTACAAACAACACCATTGAATATGAGGTGTTACTCACTAGATTGTGTACTGCTCTAGAGTTATGGGTGCTACAGACATGAAGATATTTGATGATTCACAATTAGTCATAAAAAAAAAAAATGAAACATATCAAATGAAACATGAAAAATTATCAAAATACAAGGATATCACAATTAAATTGTTAGATAAGTTTGAATCATTCACCATTGATAAAATCTCTCGAAAATATAATCGTCAAGCAGATGCAATGGCGAGTAAAACTTCTCTTATTTCCCCTAAAGATCCTTCAAAACACTTCACTTTTATTGTCCATACAATTATGAAACCATCGATTGACGATATAATAGATGAAGTGTTTACAACAAAAATCCAAAAGTTGAGTGAATGGTATGACACGATATTCAAATATTTAAAAGATGTTACCTTTCACAAGCCAACAAATAAAAACACTTGCTCTCATCTTCAAAAAATTGCATCTAGATATATCATCCTAGCATAGATCTTATATAAGCGGTCCTTTGACGACCTTTCGCTTAGGTGTCTTAAACAATCCGAAATCCCTATAGCACTTGAACAAGCTCATGCAGGTGCTTGTGGGGGGCATTTTGAAGGAAGATCATTAGTTCAAAAGCTAATCTGCATAGGGTATTACTGGAAGAATATGGAACGAGATTGCTTTGAATACGTTAATAAATGTCACAAGTGTCAAGAACATCAAAACTTAATTCATGCTCCCGCCTCTGAGCTTCATGCACACGTTCCTATTTGGCCATTCTTGGTATGGGGTTTTGATATTATAGGAAAAATATCTCCACCCTCATCCACATGACATACATTTATAATCATGATAACATATTATTTCATGAAATGAATAGAAGCTATCCTCTTGTGTTCAACAATAGCTAATGTAATATGTTGTTTCATATTGGAACACATTATTGCTTGCTTTGGACTTTCTTATGTGTTAGTTTCATACAATGGAAAAAAATCTAAGAATAATGATGTGAAGAAGTTCTTGGAAACATTTAATACACAACACCGATTCTCAATGCCTTACTACCCACAATCTAACGGACAAGCCAAATCAAGTAAAAAAACTCTTGAGAAAACCCTAAGAAAAATAATTAACAAACATAATAAATACTAGAATACACAATTAACATATGAATTATGGGCTTATCATACTAGTATCATAACGTCAACCAAAAACACACCTTAAAACCTTGTTTATGGGATCGAGGCAATTATGCCACTGGAGTTAGAGATTCCTTCCTTAAGAATCGCTCTTCAAGGGCTAATTGATGACAATACTTATAGGGAACAATGATTACACCAACTTGAAATGCTCGATGAAAGGCACATAAATGCCCTCAAACAAATTAAAGCTTATCATAATAAAATGAAATGAATCTATAATGACCATGTCATCCCTCGCTCATTTAACAAGGGCGATTTGGTGCTATACGAAAATCAGCAAAATTTCAATGCCAATCTGATAGATAAAGTAAATTTTAGCCTTAATTGGTTAGGACCTTATGTAGTTCAAGAGATCTATGGGTCTAGAGCATACTTGATATCTAACATGGATGGTACAACTCTTCGAGAACCTATCAATGCTACACATTTACATCGGTATTATATCTACTCTTTCTAAATAATGTGAGTCTTTAAAGTAGTGTTGTTAGAGTCAATGGATAGTATGTCATTGTCTCTCACACTTGATTCATTCTTTGTGTCTTGAATTGTGGGGTAGTGGGTCCAATATGGTTTTGGATTCTTACTTTGGGTATCATGTTATTTAGACCTTATGGTGTATGTTATGTTATGTTAAATCCTTATTGGTATTTAATTTTTTATAATTAAATTGTAAGTTCATTTAATTTAGCATAACATACTACCCCATAAATTTAAGAAAAATAAAAGACATGTTAGATCATGGAGACATATATTGAATAGTCTAACAAAGATTATTTAATAAATCACATTTCAGTCTAACACATAAACATAAAATTCAAGCATGCTCATATATATATCACAAGTTTGAATACATCTCGTCAATAGTACAATGTCATTGTGGCCTATGACTATTGGATCCCTTGGGATGTGGTGTCTATTCTCATCAAGAGATGGTGGTGTGTGACTAGGATATACTCACGCTATACATCTCCCACATATTCTATAGTGACCTGCATAACTCACCCTCGCATATTAGTGCCTCCACACACTGTCACTCTATGTAGTCTCTATCAGCCTGGATTCTGACATTCTCTCTCTATGGCCACTTGACCTCTAACTATAAGATAGCCTCTCTAAGATCATTGATCTTCTCAAGCCTCCTCTAACTCTACTACTAGTGTTGATACCTAACCCTCATCTAGATCAGTGTGCTTGGATTTTCTGACGTATGCTCCCCTAAGCCTCACATAAGGCTTGAATAGATCCATGCACTCCCCCAAAAAAGGTGGGGGCATGTACTCTATGGTGGTAGCCGCATCTATAGGAAGGGGAGGCACTATCTCTATAGCTGCATGTTGGAAGATATCCTTGAGATCTACCACGGGCCCTACAAGATAGATAAGAATAATTAGTATACATCATCATAATATATACATATACATGAGCATGATATACATTAAAAAAAGTATAACAATAAATGTCATCACCTGGGTCTGTAGCATGATCTGTAGGAATATCGAATGCCCTACTACTCTCCATGTTCTCTCAAACACTGGCACATGCAGACTATGACCTCGTAACCCATATGCGAATTGTATCTCTCCACTTGGTCCTAGGAGGACTAGCCTCACCTCTATCACTTTCCTCACTCATCAGCTGACTCTACTCATCCTTTCTCTCCTCATCATCATCATCTCCATAATAATCATTTTCCTCCTCTAACTCATCATCCTAAGCCCATAAGATAGTCCATAGGAAAAATAGCTCTTGGAACTTGCAATATATGGTGCACATGCTCTAGTGTGACTTTCATCTCTCTTGTCAGTAGATGGAAGGTGCAAGTGTCTATGTCCCACCTCTCTACTAGTGCCATCAACATGGAGTCATGATACTACATGGCTGGGGAAAGGTAGGCCTAGTAAAGAACTATCTCCTAGAGGATCTACACATCTTCCTTAGGTAGTTGATAAACAAGCTCACAAAGTTAGTTGAACGTATAGCAACCCAAGTGTTGGCATCATCAGGGTGCAGTCTGCCATAAGAAAAAATAAGAAAAATGTTACTTTAAACATCTTAAAATCTTAAATTTATGTTTTAACAGTAAAAAAGTGTGCTAAATTTTCTCTAGGATATCTTAATTAAGTATTCTAAACACTTTATTCGTTAACTAGGGCACTTTACGACAAAGTGGGGAACTTTGCGACAAAGTGGGAAGCTTTATGACAAAGTAGGGCACTTTGTGACAAAGTAGGGGACTTTGCGACAAAGTGAGGCACTTTGCGACAAAGTGGGGCACTTTGCAACAATCTAAAAAATTGAAAGAAAAACCCTCCCTAGCCTAAAAATTCATCTAAAATTTTCATTAAAACATTAAAAATTGATTAATCCAAAGTACAAAGAAGGAAAAATCCACTCACAATAGACTATAGCTCTCCCTATGTGACCGCCTCTTGTAGAAGCTCGATCCATGAATGGTTGGATGGAAATTTGCTTGGAAAGGTGGCTCACTCTACTCCAAGCTTACTCTACAAAAGGTAAACGATAAAATGAATGTAATTTACCTTCTCTTTTATCTTTTTCTACATGCATTTATAGGTCACTTTTTGTTAAAAATAAAAGAAGTGATTTTTATTTAAACTAACATATTTGGAGCTAGTGAACTCCGTTTTAAATGCCATTTGTTGCATCAAAATTGTGGTTCCTCTCCCATTCTCAACAAATTTCTATCATCAAGTGGCAGGGTACTTGGAAATTCCCTATGATGGACTTTTCATGGTCGATGTGGTTGGATTTCTACCTTGATTCCACCTGCCTAAAGCAAGCCAAATCAAGGGGGGCATACATCTACCCTTGAATGTAATTTTCTAGGAAAGTTAGATAAGAGGATTAATTTTGAGCTACTAACAAATTTGTGATGTAGGATGTGGTTCCTAAAATTGTGTTTTTTTAGGTAACTATAGTGGGGGCATAATTCTCCCTAAAAAATTCTTATGAGTATCCTTTTATAAAGTTACTTATTGAAGCACTTTAGCTTGCATATGCATGTAGTGTCATATGGGCGCTAAATGTAGCATAAAAAAATGCACACCTTCTCATTTTCACACTTAATTTGGACCTATTTTAGCACCTCTTAGATTTAATTCCTTTTAAGTCACTTGTTATGGGCCCCTAAAACCTCTTTTTATGCATCCTGAGGCATATTTCAATCACAAACCTGACCAAAAACCAATAAACAACCATTAGTCTTGGTAGCCCACCTTTTAAGGTTGCAAATTAAGCCTTGTAGGACCAACACACACTTGGTGGTTTCTTATAACCACCTAGTGGGACCAAGATGCCACCTAGGGCATCTTAGTCCTGATGGCTTTATTGTCAGGAATTAAGAGTGGGAAATGAAAATATTTGAATTTATTTGGCTTTTTGTCAGCCTTCGGCATCTAATAATCAAGTAATTAGATTGGACTGCCTATAAAAGTAATATTCACACCCCATTTTCACCTAAGCAAGTAATTTGAAGCAAGCAAGTGATAAGTTGAGACAAGTGAAGAAAATTTGAAGGAGAGTTTCAAGTCTTGGAGTAGCCTTCTAGTGTTTTTGTAGGTTTTTCAAGTCTATTTCGAGGTCAAGATCTAACATTTCCAAAGTCTAATAATGGATTCCTATTCAGGATCATGAGAGATTCTAGGTTGGATATGCAACTATCCATTCTTCCAAGCCCAAAGACTTTTTTCTTGATTGTGTAGATACTGAAAATTGGTCTAGGCCTACGAGTACACATTCGACATAATTTTCTATAGTTTGTGGTCTTGATTAAATAATGTTAATTATTTAATTAACCTTTCTAACACAGATTTCTTCTATTAATTAAATACCCCTTTTTAATTAATTTATTAATTCATAAACACCCTTTTATTCAACTTGATTAATTAAATAAACCATATTTATTTAATTATGTTGCGAACTGATTAATTCTTCCCTCTTTATCTCTCAATTAAATATTTATTATTTAATTATTTATATTATCCTTTTCAAACAGTCAAATTAAATAAATTATCTTTATTTATTTAATTAAAGTCTCTTATTTTTGAATATTGAATTAAATTAACATTGAATTCATTTACTAATTATTTATGTCACATTGTTCTATCATTCAGTTATCTAAGTCATTCACTCACCTTCTGACTCGAGATCTATTTTTAATTCTCCAGTTATCTCTGGATTCAACACTTGTTTATCTCTATGAGAAGACTCTCTATTACAACTAGTCGATTAACTAGTTCTAACTCCTATTTGCATTTGAATGCATTATTCTTCAAGTTCTAACTTTGTCTTTTACATAGAAAGTTTATTTCTTCTATTTTTGAAGATTAAGATCCTGAACTCATGTTCTAACTCATGTTGTAACTTAGTCTCTATTCTGCATTCTTTCTCGAACTCCTATCATTATTATCATTCCTCCTCCCGAAATCATACACTTTTGAGAAGAAACTTATCTTCGATATTTTGCTTAAACATTCAACGAAGCTATGCTTGCATTCAAACACAAAAATCTAAGGGCAAGAATATTGAAAAGGAAAAATGGAGAAGAGCAATCAAGATAATTCGAAGGAGTGAACACATATTCGGTGAGAGCTTTCCATTAATCTTGTTAGTTTATTATGTTTATTTCCTCATTCTTTGTTGTTTATTTTAGATAGAAGACAATCAGTGGTCACATTTCATGTTCCCCCTACAATGACATTGAAAAAATGGGGAGAGTTAAGTGAAGAAATTGTGGATCAAGGTGATTGCTAGTTGTATCAAGAAGAACATGAATACCCCTCCCCATCTATTCAAATAGCTAAGGACCAGTATGGAAAAGGATTTAAGATAATGCAAAATGAAGGCTATGATGGGCACAGTGGGTTAGGACTATATCAAAATGGAAGGATGGAACTGATCACTATCTACCCACGATCAAAATACTTAGGGCTAGGGTGTCAACTGCTTAGAATTGGTTTTCCTAGTACTTTGTCACCATTTCAAGACGAAGTGAGTGCTTGCACAGACATCGAGATATCTCATGAACCACTTCCCCCAGTTTATGACAAACCTCTAGTTTATGATGAATCCCCTTACTCAAGCGATTGTGAATGGGATTCCCTTTCATCTACTAGAACCATGAACATAAATGCCCTATTTGGAGAATTGGACCTAAATGTGAAACCTATACCAAAACCATCTAGTCCTCATCCTGGGAAACACTTGTCCAAAGAAGAATGGTAAAAGAACTATTATTGGCAAACCCTTGATCATGCATCTTGGGAACCTGGCAAACCATCTTCTGATGATTCCGCCTTTACTATAGTCCCACATAAGAGTATACCTACCCCTAGGAAGAAGCATAAGAAGGAGTTAGTCCAAAACTTCTGTGACCATGTCAACCATTCTATATTCACCTTGTCAGCAACTACCTTTGAAAACTTCGATGATGACATTGCCCCTTATATATCCTGAACTTATCAACTGGGATCAACAAGGTACACCTATCATAGATACATTCGAGAATGACAAAGCAATTGTTGAGTTCATGGGATTTAGAGAAGGCATACTAAGAGGGGATCATAAAGCTGGTTTTACCATAGAATTCGATGACAAAGCATATTTTGGGGAGTCTATTTACACCTCTAGTCATAAAAATGAGAATAAAAAGAAAAAGGACAATGAAAAAGAAAATGATGAGTCCCTAGGTGAAAACCGAAAGGCGCCTTTGGATGAAGAAAAAGTCAAAATAAAGGATGTATCCAAGGGCGAAAACCTCTCAGAGGCACCCAAGGATAGAGGTTTAAATATTCTCCCCGTTGAGCAAGAAAAGTCACCGATGCTAGTAGAAGAATCTATTGAAGTCAACAAAGGTACAAAAGAGAATCCTCAGAAGGTATATTTTGCAGCTTCTTTAACAGAGACCAAAAAACCTGAGTTTAAGGACTTCTTTACAAAGAGAGATAAACTTTGCATGGTTGTATGCTGACATGCCTGGGCTAGATCTAGACCTAATATTGCACCATTTACCACTATAGCCAGATATTAGGCCAGTCAAATAGAAGTTGAGGAAAATTCATCTGCAAATTGCTTTATTGGTCAAGGCAAAACTTAAGAAACTCTTGGATGTAGGATTCATAAGGATGATAGACTATGTAGATTGAATATCAAATCTAGTACTATTAACTAAACCAATTGGGGGAATTTGCATCTGCAAAGACTTTAGAGACATCAATAAGGTATGTCCTAAGGATGACTTTCCTTTGCCGAACATCGACATGATAGTAGATCTTAAAGTAGGATACGAGATGCTATCCCTCATGGATGGTTTCTTTGGGTATAACCAAATTAAAATAGCAATTGAAGACCAACACAAGACAACTTTCATGTGTCCATGGGGCACATACTATTGGAATGTTATGCCGTTTGGCCTTAAGAATGCAAGAGCTACCTATCAATGGGAAATGACTATAATTTTCTAGGACTTTGTACATACCCTCATGGAAGATTATGTAGATGAAATTATAGCTAAATTAGAAACAAGGGAAGATCATTTGAAGGTTTTAGACAAGATATTCTAGAGGCTAGAGAATTACAAGGTCAGGCTAAATTCGAAGAAGTGTGTCTTTGGAGTGAAATTAGGGAAACTGTTAGGGTATATCATCTCTCGAAGAGGCATTGAAATAGATATAGAGAAAGTAAGAGCTATCATAGAAATGCCTCCTATAGTCAGTATTGGTCGACTTAGAACCCTACATGGGAGACTACAGTCCATTAGGTGTTTCATAGTACAACTGGCAAATAAAATACACCCATACCAACATCTACTCAAGAAAGGAGTACAATTTGTGTGGACACCTAAATGCCAGGAATCCTTCCAACAAATCAAGGACTATTTGCTTACTCCACCAGTCTTAATGCCACCTACAGAGGGAAAGCCATTGATACTATACATTTCAGCGACTCAGTTGTCATTAGGGGCTCTTCTCACACAACATGATGATCAAGGTCATGAGAGAGTAGTATATTACATCAGTCGTACCTTAGTGGGCTATGAATTGAATTATAGCAACATAGAATAGGCCTATCTTGTAGTATTTTTTGCTACCCAAAAACTTTGGCACTATATGCTCAATCGATAAAGAATGTTAATTGCAAAGATTGATCCACTTAAATACCTCCTAAGTAAGGCAACATTAACATGCCGATTGGCTAAATGGGTTATGATACTTAGCGAGTATGACATTTAGTATGTCGAAAGGAAGGCTATAAAAGGATAGGTGATTACAGATAAGTTAGCTGATGCACCTATGAAGGTAGACCATCCCTTAGTGGTAGATTTTCCTAATGAATTTCTCTTCAACATTGACATTTAAACCAATTAGAAGCTATACTTTGATGGGTCACATACAAATCATGGTTCAAGAGCTAGTATCCTATTTGTTACACCTCAAGGTGATACCATTCCTAAATCATTTAGGATTGCTTTCCCTTGTACCAACAATATAACAGAGTATGAAGCTTTAGTGTCAGGATTAAAAATGGCAGCTCAGTGGAAGATTAAGAGCCTACATGTTTTTGGTGATTCTCAACTAGTGATCCGGTAGGTAAATGATGATTATGAGACTAAAGATGAGAAGCTTTCCCCTTACAAGCATATGGTTGATTATTTCAAGTAGTATTTCAATGACATTACTTTTCAAAAAATACCACGTATTCAGAATAGAGCTACAGATACTATGGCAACCATGGGTTCCTTATTGGATATCCAGAGTAACGTGCCTAAGTTCGAGTTTCTGGTTGAATAGCCGTTGGTCCCCGCCTATGATGTCCCTAATATTGTGATGGTGTGTACCATTGTTGCTCCTACGTCTCCTTGGTATAAAGACATATTCAACTATCTCACTGACCAAACCTTACCTCAAGATTTATCCAATAACCAATGCCAAACCTTCATCTGAAAGTTAGCTAAGTACACCATCATCGGAGAAACCCTATATAGACATACCTTAGATAATGCCCTAATGAGATGTTTAGATGCTGACAAAGCACAAACAACTTTGCAAGTGGTACACGAGGGTATATGCGGATCTCATTCAAGTGGTCCTACTTTAGCCCATAAGATTATGAGACTAGGTTATTATTGGCCTACAATGGAGAAAGACTCATACATCTTTGTAAAGAAATGTAGATAGTGTCAGATACATGGGGATTTGATACGACCGCCAACATAAGAAATTCATCCGATTACATCACCATGGCCCTTCACCCAATGGGGACTTGACCTCATAGGTAAGATACACCCTCCATCATCCAACGACCATAAATTCATCATCACCACCACCAAATACTTCACCAAATGGATTGAAGCTATTCCCATGACCTACATCACCGACACTCAAATATCTAAGTTTTTCCAAAACTATATCATTTGTCAGTATGGTGTATCCCAATCCATAATCATAGACAATGGCCGCCCATTCAAGAACCAATAAGTATGCCATTTATGTGAATAATTCCATATCAAACACCATTTCTCCACCCCGTATAACCCACAAGGTAATGGCCCAGTCGAGGCCTCTAATAAGACCATTGTTAGAATCCTTAAGAAGACTGTCAATGACGCTGGTCATGACTGGCACCTATAGCTTAATCCTGCCTTATGGGCCTACCACACAAGCATCTGTACTCCCACCAACGCCACTCCATATTCCCTCCTATTCAGGTCCGAAGCTATCTTCCCTATTGAGGTTGAAATACCTTCCCTGAGGGTATCCTTGAAAGGTCATATTGATGATGAAGAATACCATGTCTCTACGTTACAAGAGCTAGAATTGCTAGATGGGCGAAGACATAAAGCATTAGATCATTTGCAAGCATATCAGAATCATCTTCATCATAACTACAATAGGAAGGTTCTCAATAGACACTTTGACACTGGTGACCTAGTACTAATGGAGAATCCTAAGAACCAGGTTGAATGAGAGAAACCACGTAAGTTTGAACCTAATTGGTTGGGGCCCTATATTGTCACTGAAACTTTTGGGCAAGGAGCATACCAACTCTCTACTCCTAAAGGAGAGCCGCTATTGTCACCTATCAACAGTCTGCATCTAAAGAGGTTCTATGCTTAGTTTTTGAGAATCCATGTCTTAATCTAGAAAAATACAAAAAAATGGTTACCTTGATGAAAACCTCACAAACAAGCATCTTTGTAACACCAAAAAATTTGAGAAAATCAAAAAAGTAAAGAGAAATAAATCCATTCAATAGTGAAAACTGCTTCGGTGGTGATATGGATAAGTACCATGGTGAAAATATGGCAAACAGGCACCATGTGTAGTCAAGATCACTCTTCCGTCTACCATCATTCTATTCAAACTTTTTCACCATCACTCATAGTAAATGGTTGTCTTACCCATTGCTTGGAATGATTGACATCTAACATCCATTCCATCACATTATCCACTCCATCTTCCAAATCTTAGTCCTGACTGGGGGAAAATCCTTGTTCTATGCCCTGACATCTTGTACATAATGTCACACCATCGAAAATGTCCTTAAAAAATCCCAAAAACATTAGAAAACTTCAAAAATCCAAAAAAATCAAAATATGTCAAAAAATACCAAAACAGAGTCAAGGCATTCATGTTCAATCAGTCATAGTCGAACTGTGTTGCCTCTATGACTGGGACGTAGGCAAGGCCATCAATCAATGTGCCCCCGAGGCATTAGGTCTATCACTCTAGGTTTGTCATGTATCACACATTTAAATCATGACTCTTTGTATATTCAAAGTCATTGGTCATGTCGAACTACGAGGTCCCTGCATGTACAACATAGGCAAGGCTAATCAATTGATGAGCTCCTCAGACCATACTTGGTCAGTCCAACAGGGTTCATTCAAAATCACTATCACACAAGTTGCATATCATAGTTTAAGGTATCATCTCATGTCATATACTATCCACACACACTTTTTTTATTCAGTCAAGGAATCAAAACAAGTCATGCATGAACAAGGAAAGACATCTCAAAGTCATCAAGTCAATATCGATCACATTGTTAAAGTGATCAACCTATGTCTTAAGCAAGATATGTCTTTCTTGTCAATAGACATTGTCAACTTGTCATAGTCTCATGTAGCTTGTCACTTCAACATCATCAGGCTCCAACATCTTATACAGAATGTGTCTTTCTAAAACCAAGCTTTGTCATGCCTTATATAGATAGTCACCAAGTCAAAACCAGACTCAACATCTTATGCGCTATGTGTCATCTCTCACATTATGCTATGTCAAACATCAACATCAAAAAATCCCACAAAATCAAGTTTTGGTGAATACTTTTATTTGGCTTTATGACTTTATATCTTACTTTTTCTTCTCTTTTTATCGTTTTGAGAATTAGTCCAGTTACTAGCTTTCTCAAGGATGTCTCAGGACTCTTTTTCTTTGGCTGCTGTCTATCAACTATCTTTTTAAACATTTTTTTTTGAGTCATGTTACTAGATTCCTCAAGGATGTCTTATCAAGGATTTAGAGGAGCAATGACGTCTCATGACCCATCTTTTATTTGTTTGTTGTATGTGGTTTGTCTCGACAAAACGACTCTAGCAATGCTGTCCTTAGTATGAGTTAAGACACTCCTTGTCTGTGACTGTCTGTTTTTCATAGATGGATGAATTTGTAAACTATGGTCTATCTCATATCATAGTGTGTACTATCCATTTGTGTCATGTCCCACCCAATGATGATAACAAGCAAGCATAGCATATTTTGGCACTACATCGAAGATTATATGTTTTTCTCAATCAATCAACCTCAATTATTTCTTACTAACATTCTCAATTAATTTCATCCTAATATTTCTCTTCTTTGACATAATGATAAAGTCCTGTGACACAATAAAAACATTAGATCATTTGCATTTGCATACATTCCATAAGCATTTCACACATATGGATAGTAACGTTAACATCTTCACTGCATACATCCAAAATCATGACATAATAGGCATTTCATCATCATAGCATAAATAATGTAAACATTGCATTACATATTACCATCACATATAAATAAGCATCATGTAGAACATTGCATCCATTATCATAAGTAAATTAAGACATCCATAACATCATTAAATGTATAACTCATAACATATAGAAACATTCATTTAATACACATGTACATACATCATCTAGGAAACATAATCATGAAGAAATAATGAACCATCCATAAAATAGAACTACATATCATATAGAAGCTGCCAAAATCATATATATATATATATATATCACTCACAAATAGTGTGTCACAGTACAATGTCTAAATGTATCCATAAATAAAACATGAGCTCACAGGCTCTCAAATCAAAATATAAATGTCTACATATGCAACCATGTCATTGTGTCCCACTACCACTTTTGTCATGTGGTGAAGGTGGTGGGAATAGCCTTGAAGGTGCTCTCTGTGAGGTGCAAGGCCTCTCATATGGACCTACCCTGGTGGTCCTATGACACCCTCTGTGCTCTGTGTCCTCTGACTCCTACTCTATGAACTTTGACTACGCACCTCTAAAAAGGTAGGAGCCCACCTCTTTTCTAGCACCACTACCTCATATAAGTCCCTATAAGAGGTGGCTCTCTCAACCAATCTCACTAACTCCCATACCATTCCATTAGATGAAGACCCACTACAAAGGCATCTGACCTTTGTGAACTGCTACTCTATCTCCTATCGTCGGGCTATAGCCTGATCTCTCTCCATAAGTACACTATCCCTCTCATTGAATGCACTATCCCTCTCTATGTAGGCACTATCTCTCTCTAACCTCATAGCATCAAACTCTACCATCATAAGTATGAGTCTCTCCTCCAAGGCCTCCCTCTCACCATCCCTAGGAGCATCCTCCTCTCATCTCCCCTCTATAATCCAATCTTTGAGCTCTCTCCTGCTCCTCCATCGATGCATCCTCCTCAAAATCATTGTCAACATCATCCTCAATATCATCCTCTCCATATCTTACCAAAACACCTAGAGGGTCTATAGCCATATCCACGTCTAAATCCTCTACAACATCCTCTACTCCAACGTCCACCTCTGCACGCTCCTCTACAACTACATCCTCTGCAGCATGCTCACCCCAAGCTTGTACATCCACTCCACCTCCGATGTACAACATCGGTGCATCCACTACCATGGCCTCATGAATAGGTGATAGTGCACCTAGCCGACCCCCTCTCCATCCTCTCCGACCTCGCCTACCACCTCTCCCATCACCATCTCTCCCACCAACTCTCCCAACTCTAGCACCTCCACCTCTCCGATGTCCTCTAGGTCATGTGCCTCATCTCTCAATAGGTGTCAAATGATCCGTATCTTTATAAGGAATAGGTTGATGCTCTATCCACCATGCATCATATGCAACTATAGTCCTAGGGTCAGCTGCTCCATCTTTCCAACCCCACTGTATTGGCTGTAATACCTGTATCTCTGCCTCAACAGTAGCTACTAGTATCATAGGTCCCCAATACAATACCTCTCTAGACGAACGAGCAAACTTTGCTCTACTACGAGGCTCATCCTGAACCTCACCAAGCTATCTCAAAACTCTGTCGGGAAAGTGTCACTCAATGGTATGAACACTAGAAATAGTCCTCCCAATAAGGTACTATGTTTGTTTGTAGAATACCAAATGTACCTTCTCATCCACCCACTCCTCACAATCCATGTAAATTGATCAAGAATATCCAATGCATGTCACCAATACCTTGTGTCTCCCACATGTGTCTGAGTAATGTGTTCTATATATCGGAACACGTATGGGAATCTCTCCCATCACTCTACTATAACTAGAGGAAAAAAAATAACTATCCTCTCCCAACCCCATACCATTAGCAGTGTAGTTTCACAACTCAGTTATTATGCATCTCTATAAGCAATGTTGTGAAGGTGAAAGTATAACATCCCAAGCAGACATGGACCCCATGCATACCTAGTCTCACTCTCTAGCATACCAGCCAACATAGCACCCTATCCCATTGGAAATCTGTGACCCCGTCTATCTAGAAAAATTATCCCCATAATCAAAGTACATAATATACAATCAATCCTGTCATATCTATCTGCTAACATTAGCCATCTGATCTCATAGTGCTCGATGTCAATCCTACTGATATTGTCGACCTGATAGAACCTTGCCAACTCGTTCAATCCGCATTGGGTATCATACATAACCCACTCTCCCCTAATCGGAAGTCTCAAGATCTTGTACACATCCTCCAATGTGAGAGTGGCCTCCACAATTGGTAAATGAAAGGATGATGTCTTAGAATGCCATTTCTCACATAATTCCATCAACATCCCCTTGTTCACCCGAATAGTGGGCATCGACAAATAGTGGTGTAGACCAAGTCTCCATAATAGCCGAATCTCTGCACTCGTCAACTAATCTATTAGATCAAATGTGTTCGTACATGATTCCCATGTATATATAGGATCTAATACAACCTGCATTTAAACCATGATGTCAAGAATTTTCAAGTTTTTCTTAGGAATTTTTTTCAAAAATTTTACCAGTCAAATGCGGCTCACTATAACAGATGCGGTGCATTTTTGCAAATGTGTTGCATAGAGCCTCACTTGTGTTGCATATTACATATGCATTGCATATATCCCACACCCCCTTTCAACCAACTACACATGTGGTGCAATAAACCACATGCGGTGCATTGTAACAAATGCGGTGCATTTTCATTAACCTGCCTATCTACTACATATGTGTTTTACTAATGCATATGCGGTTCACTACCCTACATGCATCTATTCCTAATGTACATGTGTTGCATACATACATATGCAGTGCATTGTAATTCAAATTCATTTAATCCCTAAAGTGCCTAACCTAGCCTGGGCATGTTTTCACACATGCATCGTTTCGTAGTAAAATGCGGCGAATACGATGGCATATGCGTCGTTCATGACGAACCGCATTTGTTAATTGAATTTTCAATGCCTAAAACTACATGTAAAAATAAATTTCAAGAGTTCATTTTTAGGTACATACTAGTGGTCCTGCGTCGGCTAGCCTCCTGAACGTTTGGATCTGATATCCATGATGCACGGCATAGGGAATGGGTGCCATTTTCATCAGTTAGTCAGAGCAAACTCTCCTCTTTTTCTATCTCCTCTGGGTGCAAATGAATTAGGTTTAGACCTAATTCGTATTTATAGGTAGGGTTTGAAATGCATTTTATCAACCCTAGTCTATTGGTTGCTTAACCTTTCAACTTCAAATGACCCGTATTCATCCATATCAACTCCAAATTCAATTCTGTCAACTACATAGTATTTCTGACTATCAAATTGACTTATCGGGAATATTTCTTGATTTTTTTGAAATTTTTCAAAAATTGTCAATTTTCCCAAGGGGACATACCTTAACCTATTTCATGCTAGGGCATGATCGAGGCATATTTTCTTTGACACAACGCCATACCAACATTGTATCAAAGAGGGGAAAACTGTAGATACCAAAAATTGGTCTAGGCTTGCGAGTACACATTCGACATAATTTTCTATAGTCTGTGGTCTTGATTAAATAATGTTAATTATTTAATTAACCTTTCTAACACATATTTATTCTATTAATTAAATACCCCTTTTTAATTAATTCATTAATTCATAAACATCCTTTTATTCAACTTGATTAATTAAATAAATCATATTTATTTAATTATGTTGTGAACTAATTAATTCTTCCCTCTTTATCTCTCAATTAAATATTTATTATTTAATTACCCCTTTATCATACTTTTCCAACGATAATTAAATATATTTATTTAATTATTCATTTAACCCCCTTTATATATAATTAAATATTTATTATTTAATTATTTATATTATCCTTTTCAAATAGTCAAATTAAATAAATTATCTTTATTTATTTAATTAAAGTCTCTTATTTTTGAATGTTGAATTCAATTAACATTTAATTCATTTATTAATTATTTATGTCACATTCTTCTATCATTCATTCATCTAAGTCATTCTCTCACCTTCTGACTCGAGATCTATTCTTAGTTCTCCTGTTATCTCTGGATTCAACACCTATTTATCTATGCGAGAAGACTCTCCATTAAAACTAGTCAATTAACTAGTTCTAACTCCTATTTGCATTTGAATGCATTATTCTTCAAGTTCTAACTTTGTCTTTTACATATAAAGTCTATTTCTTCTATTTTTGAAGATTAAGATCCTGAACTCGTGTTATAACTCACGTTCTATCTAAGACAGAACTCACATTGCATGGCATTCATCAATCTCATCGATCGATCTCTCTTTCAATCTAAGTCGATCGTTTCAAAACCCATAATCTATAAAATGGCTTGTCATTATCATTATTCCTCCTCCTGAAATCATACACTTTTGAGAAGAAACTTATCTTAGATATTTTTCTTAGAAATTTGATGAAGTTATGCTTGCATTCAAACACAGAAATCTGAGGGACAGAATACTAAAAAGGAAAAATGGAGAAGAGCAATCAAGATAATTCAAAGGAGTGAACTCATATTCAGTGAGAGCTTTCCATTAATTTGTTTAGTTTATTATGTTTATTTCATCATTCTTTGTTGTTTGATTTTATATTATTATTTAGGTTAGGATTAACATCGTTTATTCTAGTTGCAGATTGTCTCATTCACAAGATCTTTTAATCTACTATTACAAATTGATTACATCTTCCATTTTTCTAGTTTATGCCTAAGGAGGTACATTTCATGTTTATATCCTATTAGGGTGATTAAAGATCTCCTTTATAGGTCATTTTCATGTTCATTTTAGGAATTCTATTTTAATACACTTGAATAGGGTTTCTCCATTTTCTAGCTTGCATAATCTTAGACACACTTAATATTAGGGCACACACACATTTCCATTTTCATATCTATGCTTTTTCATCAAGGTTTAATTACCAAACAAGGAGTTTGACCAAGGAAAGCCCCCATAAACAATCAATCCAATTTCTTTTTTTTGTAGTCCTTTTCTCAGGTTCTAATCTGAAGAATTGGTAGAGAACAAAGTACAAACCTTGAATCTTGGGATCACACTCAAAAATTTCAGAAATTCAAAGTGGTACTAAGTCATAACCTAGGGCTTCTTAGTCCTCCAAGAGGAATTTTGCAGAGACTCTTTCACATCCTGGTCCGACATCCAAAATTCCACATCTACCCTAAAAATTATAAGCAGGGCTAAGACAACAGTAATGGCATCTTTGTTTTCCATAACATATTTTGACAACATTTTTACATTTTCAGAATCCTCATTGCATTTGTAGACTTCCCAGGTATACACATCCTAACTCCCTATTGCATAGTTTCATCATTTTCATCTCTCATTTAGCTTGCATAACTAGGTTTTGTGAGTTAAATGTTTATTTTTATTTTCCAAGCATATTCTTGGTGGTGAACCCCTAAAAGCTTAAAGAACCCTCTCCTAGGTCCTCCTAATTAAGAATTGACTCACCTTGTGTGGTTGATAGCCCATCTAATTAGAAATCCTAGGACATCCTTGAATGATTAGTTGGAGAAAGAGTTACATTTTGTGTCCATTTTTCCACCAATCAATATGTCATGTAAGAGAAAAGGAAAACAGAGGGGTTGCCCCCAAAAATGAAAATACATAGACATAAGGGATCTATGGATTTGGGGTTAGTATGTTCTTTCTACAATGTTTTTAGAGAGCTCATAACTGTCATCATTCCCCAAATACACATAGAACTGGAAGAATGACACAAAGAGAGAAAAAACAAAGAAAAAACTTTTAAGTCAACATGGAAGACATTAATGTGTCAACGCACTATTTCATCCACAAAAGGAAAACACAAGACAAATGAAAATGATAAATATGAAAGAAAATATTTTGGGTCAAAATGGAAGATACATGAATGTCTCGACACCTTGCGCCATCCCAAAAAGGAAAACACAAGAAAAAAGATAAAAGTGAAAAGATAAAAGATTTACAACATAGAGAATAATGAAGGTACAAATAAGGTAAAAATAGAGGAATGTTACAAAGAGAGAGAGATACATCAAACAAAACACTATGGGGATCAAAATATGCACATACAATCACTCAAAAGAAAATGAAAAATAAATAATGTAAAAGACTAGTAAAGCACATGCAACTCAACCTAAATAAGGTCATATGCATCCCAATTGTGTTCATTGTATATGAAAGGTAGGAAAATAGCCAAAGAGACAATATCAAGTGCCGAAATAGGGCCATTACCAAGTTCAAAACTCTTCTTAGAAGGATTATTGTTTAAGCTCATGGAAGAGGAAAACAATGTATTCAATTCATTATACACCTCTTCATCAATTTTAGCAACTTCATCATCGTCATCCAAAGTAATCATGACAAGAGGTTGAATGATAATGTCCAAGGAAGGGTTCAACTTGTGTTGTGGTTGTTGTATTGGATTTTTTTATTTCAGGGCAAGGGTAGATTCATCATGTATTGCTTCAGTCAAGTTTGGATTTTGATTTTCTTTGTTTATTTCTTCATGTAGCCTACGAGCAAGAGCATGATGTCTACGCCTACATTGTCTAGCACCTCTGTTTCTTTTAGTTCTATTTTCAAGTTGTATTTGTGTAGGAGTGGATTGATCAACTAGAGATTTATTTTCTTCCCTAAGGGGAGGAACAAAATAAACCACGAAAGTTTGTTGAACCACTTTCTCTTTGAATTTGTAAATTTTTTTTATTCTAGGAGGTGTAATAGGGTTGTTATTATCTCTTGGTATTTTATAGGAAGTAGGTGAAGGTTCTATCTTAGGTTGGTCTTGCTTGTTTGTAATTTATTTAGGTTTACTCATGGTTTCATCTAGGATAGTAGGCTTGGTGGTGGGTGGGGAGATGTTTCAAAGGGATAGTTCTGCTATTTTCTTTGCCTTGAATATTTGATACAACAAGAAAAATAAGTCTTCTCACAATTTTCTAGGTTCTATAGGGTCAAGCCAAAATAAATCTAAATAAAAGTTTTCTTTGGAGGACAATAGGTTAAATCCACTATGATGGATGGTAAATATTTCATTATCAAAGGGAAATTTTAAGAATTTATGTACGAATAAAGGGACCACATTCATAGAGTGAAGCCATGGATAGCCTAGCTTCACATGAAACTGGTGTGAATGTGGGATGATGGAGAATGAGATATCTAATGTTTTATGTCCTATTTGTCAAGGAAGGATTATCAATCCTATCGTAGGGCAAGCAAAACTATTATGTGTCTTGATCCATGCTTTTGGTTTATCATATATATCTTGATAGAGCTCATG
Organism: Sequoiadendron giganteum; assembly: GCA_007115665.2. Lineage (NCBI taxonomy): Eukaryota > Viridiplantae > Streptophyta > Pinopsida > Cupressales > Cupressaceae > Sequoiadendron > Sequoiadendron giganteum. Next base: position 555,609,037 of record CM021108.1, read on the forward strand.
AAAAAGTAATAATTCCTCAATGATCACATTATCTCCATAGATGGGGTCTATTAGTATCCCATTAGTGGGATTGTCATAGATTTATCAGGCTATGTGTAGAGGACCATTGGGTGCATGTTTAAGTATATCTTTAGAGGAGAAAGCAATGTCAAGAGAATTTTTAGTTCGGTCCTTATGAGGAATGACATCTATCACTCCTACCATGTCATCCATAAGATGATTATCTATAGAATCATGTTGAATAGTATCATTATTATCATCATCCATCTCAACATTCATCACATCATTCTTTGTAGTTTCACTAGATTTGACAAATGAAATGTTATAGTTAGGCATAGGGTTGGTAAAGATTTTCAAATTTTGGTTAGGAGGGGAAATGGACTTATTTCCTTGATCATTAACACCTCCAACAAAAAGACGACTGAAATCAATGATGTCTTTCACAAGATGTTTAAGACGCTTGCAATATTTAGTATCATGTCCATTTTGTCAGTGATAATGGTAGAAATAGTTTCGTCTGTAGCTTCTAGGTAACGGTTTACTATGATCAGGTTGTTTAATAGGAGATAAGGTAATCATGTTCTGTTGTAAAATTTGTGTCATTGTATTATGAAGGGTATCGGGGAAGGGAGTGAATTGTCTTTTTAGTTCCCCATAGCTTACGCATATCGCAGATTTGACATCATCTACTTGTTTATTGGTATTTTTGATTTTTTTGTTGAGGTGAATTGAATTGAAGGAAACTTTTATTATTTTTTCTAAAAGGTTGGGAATTTTTTTGTTTTGTGGACTCAGACTTCTCAGTTTAGTTAGAAGTGGACTTTGCATCATGAATACTAACAAAATTTTGATAATCATGGAGGGCAGTACACAGATGCATAAAGGAGGTAAATTTCATCATGGTAATCTTGTCTTGTATCTTACTTTTCAAGTTTTATATGAATATCTTTTGAAGATGACGATCAAAAACCTTGGCATCGATTTGGGAATAAAGTGATTGGTAGCGTGAGATAAAGTTACTTATATTTTCTTCTTATTTTTGCTTGCATCTCATCAAGTCAGCCAAGGTCATATTAGGGGTCATATGCACTTGGAAATGGTTGAAAAATTCCTCAACAAGTTGATTGAATGAATGAATTGAGTTGTTCGATAACAAAGAAAACCATTCCAAGGAAGTATCCTTAAAGGACCTAGGAAAAATCTTACCCAAGAGTTTATCATCAAGGAAAAAGTCATTGCATAAGGTGGTATAAGAACTAACATGGTTAGAATGATCTCCCTTTTCTCCATATTTCTTGAATCTAGGCACCTCTACACCTTGTGGCATCAATGTTCACAATATCTCCAAGGACAATGGAATGCTTTTGACATAGTATGTAGGTGGGCCATTTTGATTTTGGTTGATGGTGGAAACTTACATTTGAAGGGATGAAATAGTTTGCAATAGTTGATTGATGAGAGGGTCATTTCTTGTGTTATGAGATGGAGGTGAAAAAGGTGAAAGGTTGTATGTGTTTGAGGGACAAGTGAATGGAATACTTATAGATGGAAAGGTAGTAGGAGATATGACTTGTGATGCCACAAAGGAACTAGGGATGCTAGCAGAAATACCCAATGAAGGAATCACATTACTAGTTTGTTGCATTGTTGTTAGGACTTGAGGGTTTGTATAGGTAGGTATTGAGGCAATTTTTGTGGGAGGAGGAATTAGAGTTCTTCCTTTTCTTGTGATATTTATTGTAGGTAAAGGACAACTAGTAGCTGAGGTGAGATGTTTTCCAAATATTTGAACTATGTTTTTCACAAGATCAAGTCCATCTTCACTTTAAAGAATTTGATGAATGTTATCTATAGTAGGTATGGCAATAGTTGAAATATTGTAATTTTGTACTTGATGTTTTAGGTATTCTAAGTCTTCATTAATTAAAATTATTTTTTCTTGCGAGACACTAGCAACCATTGTTTCAACATGCATCACACTACTTGAAGGTAAAGAGTTGTGAAGGGTATGGCTCATACCTAGTGTACTAGTGTCAATACTAGGAGTTAAAGAGCGAGATAACCCAAGATCCAGAATGATTGTGCTATCATGGGATGACATGAGTCTCGAACTTCATCTCAGTATAGTATTATCAATAGGACACCAAATACTCATGCAAGGGCTTCTAAATGCAAGATGGATGTAAATGCAATATAAGCTAAGAATAATGAAATGAGTATAACAAAAAATCTATAAATTGAAACAGAAAGCTATAACCAACAAACAAAATATCAGAAATAATTATTTAAATGCCAAAAAATGCAGTGCAGGATCTGCATACAGACTGATTCACTCAGGGTGGCGAATGAGTCCGAGTAGGGATTTTTTTCAAAAATTTCAAAAATTTGTAATTAATCTTTATGCCTTTTTATGTTATATGATTTTTATTCTAAGTGAAAATAAAGATTTTGTTTTATTTTCAATGAAATGCGATGCAAAAATGCAATCTATATGATCTTTCACTAATATATAATTAAAAATCCTAGAATTCCAATTAACTAATGCAAACTCTAATGCAATGTTAATGCAAGCCAAATATAGGATGATGATGCACTCTAAATCAAAGTTTAATGTTCTAAATGAAAGTTCACCAAAATGAAATGTAGAAAAAGTGGTACGGTGTGTTCGTATGGTATTAAGACATAGAGTGCACGCCAGCTTTCCAATTTCATTCAAGGATAATCCTAGAGATCTCAATGCAAAATAAAAAGAGATCTTGCAATAGGGTTGTCCTAGGGTCTGATTGTAATCTAATATGAAGTTCACCACCAAATTAAGACTTGGAAATACAAATGAAATGCAAAGTATAATGCAAGATGGAATGCAAAACCTTATGTCAATACAAAGCTTCACTAGATGACCTATAAATGCTAATGAAACAAAATAGAAAGATACAAAATGGAATGTATGCATCTAGAAATATGGAGATGGCTGAATGGAGCTTTGAAATGTTGGAAGTTTTGTATTTAATATTGAGTGGGAGTCATTTACCATGTTGGGTGAATCAGTCAAAAATATAGGTTTTTATGTAGAAATAGGAATCTGCCAAATGGGTATCCAAATCTACCAAAATCTAAATTTTGACCAAAACTGGGACTCATTCACCAGAAGTGGAAAATAAGTCTAGTTAGGGTTTTCCTAAAACTTCAGGATTTGAATCTTCTCTTCTTCTGCTCAATATTCTTCTTTAGGTTTTTGAATCTAAATCTTGGTAAATCAACTTGTAGGTGTTCTCAAATATTCTCCAAGGCTTGATGACAACTTTGAAAACTTTATGCCCTTTCACAACTTCTTCCAATTTTTCTCTTTGATGTTCGTTCAACATAAACCTACAAATCACACACAAAAGAGAGGGGAAAATGTTATTTTGTTAGTGAATAGGGGTTTGGCTTGGTCAAACCCTGTTTTGGTAATTGAACCTTGAAATAGAATAAAATAAGAATGGAGAATGATGAATGAACAAGATATGATGTTGCAACTCACCAAACCCTATCAATGAAGTACTAAAAACATGTGTAAGGTGGATATAATGGATGTAGACCTTCACTCTTTCTTGAATAGGATAGATCTTGAATTAAATTTTAGCTTGAATCATAAAACCCTACATCACAATTGTTATCTCAAAAACAAACATGATGCATGAAGTCTTTGGCATGATGCTTGATTCTTGAATAATTCTCTAGAAAGCTTGATAATATGCCCTTGAACTCTCTTGAATGCTCTTGTGAACTCAAATTTTCTATAAGAATGCTCATTCAACTTGCTATGTGTAAAATGATTGAAATAAATTTGTATTTATACTTAATTATGCAAGAATTCCCAAAATTACAACACTACAAGCCTATATCAGATCTACTAGGATACAATACCACCAAAAATCTGAATTAATTTTGATTTTGGGCCACATGAGACTCATTCGCCCAAGGTGGTGAATGAGTCCCATTTGGCATAATTTTTGGGACCATTTTAAAAAATTCTTAGAAAGGTGTGAAAGCAGGTTCAAGACCCAAAAATATGGGTGGGACTCATACACCCAAGGTGGTGAATGATTCCTAGATCACTAAATCTAGGACCTTTCAACTTGAAACACCTAAATTATGATTAGGTAATGATTTGTGTCAGGATTATCATCAAAAATATGCATTAAAAGGGGCTTGCGGGTGCAAAATAAGGCTAATTAAAGCATAAAGAAGTTCAATTATTGTTGACAGCCCTAGAAAAGTGTGAAAGTGTCTTACAACACTTTACAACACTCCAAATAAGGCACCGATAAGATCATTTAGTTCACAAGGGCCCAAGACCTAATGTGAATCTATTAGACACATTACAACACTAAGTCAAGGCCATGTTAAGGGGGGCTTTTTTCCATCATTACAAAATCATTATCCTTGTGTTCTGCATAAGTTTGTATCACATCAAGATTTATCCTCTAGCTTGCCTTTATGTAGTACCTTTGCATACTATAGGTGTTTTTCCCTTTGCAACTTAAAGATGAAGATCAATAGAGTTAACCTTGATAGTGGTCTTTATTTGATTTTCCTTGAGATCTAGGAGCTTCAAAGGGTTTACTTTACACCATTCTTAATTTGGTAGACCTTTATTTCTTTTCCTTTCACTATAATCTCCTTTCTTCTGAGTAGATATACCCTTACTTCTGATCTAAATTTTTTTATTATTCGTGGTACATGAAACATAGACCTACATAGGACCTTTATCTCTTTCTTTGTAATCTACAATTTTGCACCATACATGGTTGATCTATGACTATATACTCAATACTAGGCTTGGAATTGAACCCCACCTACTATCATTAACTTGACATATTCTACCATGATTACTGTCAAAAGTGCTTGAGTTTTTCCAATAGACACTAACTCTAATATCTCAATCCTATGTTTGGAATTAATACCAATTAAAATGTATCACAGATACATAAGAAATGAAATGAAAATTATTATTCCTATCATTGACTATCTCCTTTGGACTATCATACAACCTTAATGACCTTCCTTGACTACTGCAAAAGATAGTGACAAACTAGTGTCTTCAAACCTTGCTCTTATTGCATTTGATTTCCATGAAGAATGCACTATCCCTTTAAGGTTGCATTCATATTGCTACATTCTCATCCAATCTCACCTAGCATTAGCGATAATAATTCCTTAATAATAGGAATATGAATTCAAAATGTGAGCTTGCTGCTACATGGCCATGTTTTATATTGTTGCTTTTGAACAATGCTATAGCTATGTCATGAACCATTGAGATTTCATTTTACATCACTAGGAAAAGAGAAAAAAAAAATTTCCTTTCAAATATACTAGACTACCCTACTATTTCTTCAAGGCTCATGGCATTGTTTCAAATTCATATGCACAAGAAAATAAAAAGGTTCCTATCTTGGTGATGAATTCCCTTTGATCAATGGTATCATTTCGTTCATAAAACCTGCACTTTTCTACCACAATGAGTATCACACTCTCTTGAATTCATAGATGATGTACCATTATTAGTGAAATATTAACACCCCATTCTTGCTCTACAAAACCATAGTTCATCTACCACACCATTTTGAAAATGGAAAATTGATATTTTAGCCAATACAAGAAAACCATCCACACATGCATGGAAAACATCTTCATCCTTTGAATGGTCAAAAGGAAATGATATAGAAAAAAAGAATGGATCTGATATAATGATAAAAGATCATGATCAATAAACAACCATAAACATAGACCCCATAATTATTTGATTGAACTATTTGGCTCATAATGATGAACTTCTCTAATAAATGAGCTTCTTGTTACTAGAAACCCTCCTTGCAATCCTTAAGGTTGTATCCCATTGATAAAAAATCTACACATGGAACCTACTAAGGTTTGACCTTAATGATAAATCTTCAAATATGATGACTGCTACTTCCATAAAAACTTTAGAAAATAATGATAAAACACTTTGTTGATGAATTCTTTCATACAATAGGGGTCCAAAAGGAATCTTTCAACATTCATCAAATAATTTCAAACAAAAACATGAAACCCTAGCCCATGTACAGAAGAGGAGAACCCTCAAACATAAAACAACTATTACATAATGAAAATGTTGTAATTTCCTTCAAGAACTTGGGTTTTCCATCCTTTTGCTTCAAAAAATCAAGGAAACATATGCATGGAAAGAAAATCACGTAGATTCTCCTTCCAAAGCCAAAGTCAAAGTTAAAAAACCAATCCATTATGAATTTTTTTTGTTGATTTTTATGAAAAGAAACCTCATAAAGGATTAATTTAATGCCTTTTCAAATGTTTTGAATATGAAATAAAATCCTTTTGAATTCAATGTGTAACCTTTAATATTATCATTTGCATAATGATAATATTAAAAAGGAGAATTCTTTAATATGTGCTTTAAAACATGGAAAAAAAAAGGCTTTTAATATCACTTTCCACCCCCCCCCCCCTTTTTCTATAAATCCTTTGACATGGAATGCTTGGAAAACCTAGGAGATGACCTATTGACCCTTTACCATATTATTTTAACTTGGAAGGTAAAAATATGTAATAGTTGTTGGAGACCATGCTTAAACAACAACAAATCAAATTAGAGCAATCCACAAATGCAAAGTTAAAATAAATGTATAACAATCAGAAGACCACTTGTGAAGATAGTCACATTTAATTATTTGAAAAGAATATCAATCACCTATGGATAGTCAACAATGATATAATGGAAGAAAAGACTTTCTAGAGAAGCCAAAAGTCCGGGCATGTGATTTTTTTGCAGTTTGAATGAGTGTTTTGTATATGACAGTAACTAACCACCATTAAATGAAGGAAAACAATACCTATGGATTGTGAAAAGGGTTAGGATAGTGTTTGTGAGTTTCCCATAAAGAATGGAAGAATGGACTATGAAGCAAGAAGAGTGGCCATTTTAAAAACCTTTAAAGATCTTTTACTAAAAGATCATAAGGGCAAGGTTTCAATTCAAGGAAAAAATAGAATAAAGTGAGAATGGAGGAAGATATGCAGTGTATCTCCCCACCCATGAGAACCCTTCCCATTTTCCCACCTAGATTCAAAATGAATAAAGTGAGAATGAAGGAATATATCTAGTGTATATTTTAATGAAAAGAGGGAGATATCATCATGTATCTAAGATCCCTCTCATTTTCAAGGAGCACATAGGGAGATACAAATTGTATATCATGAAACTAGAGGTCATCTAACATCTTTTTAGAGGGGAGACACAGTGTATATCTTAAATCCAAAGTTCACTGGGATCATTTGTGGAGGAGATACATAGTGTATGTCTTAAATCCGAAGTTCAATAGGGGTAATTTTTGAGGATCACAGAGACATGCTCAGTGCAAACCCATAGATATGAGGCTATTTGGGGACATTTGAGAGATCACATAAGGAGAGACTAGTGTATATAAAAAATATAGAAGTTTATCTAGGGTGACTTGTAGGAATCATAGAGAGAGATATACAATGAATATTAAAAATTTAGAAGTTATCCATAAATATTTGTTTCAATCACATAGGGAGACACCCAACACATTTCAAAGAATTAGAGTTTGAGTATAAAGGGATATACACAATGTATATTCAAAGAATTACATGAATTATACAGGGAGATGCACATTATGTATCAAAAAACAAGATCTTATTTACAAGATTTATTGAAGGAGATATGGTGCATATAACAAAATTAGGGTTTATCAATAGACATTTGGGGTGATTTAAGTTTACAAAACTATATTTCAAGGAGATCTGTCTGGAGGGTTTCAAGTCATATGCAATGAGGATAGTTGTGCCTAATTTTGACCCCTTTTTTGATATTTTAACTAGTATGAATGGTTCAAGGAAATTGAATATATTGGACTCAATTTGTTTCATCCTTGGAATTACAAATTTATATTAGGTTGGGGCTTCAAATTTGTAGGATTTGGTGTACAAGAAAGTGTAGGCTAGAGTAACCAAGGCCATTTTTTCTACTATTTTTGATAATTTTGATCACAGTCATAGTCCATTGGATATGAAGAAAACACCAAGATCACTGTAACTTGACAAGTATTTGACCATTTCATTTTCTTTTAGCTCCTATAATTTCAAAATAATCCTCAAATAGTTTTTGATATAATATTCAATTTTTCTTTTAGTGGGTTTGGTCAAAAATTTGTTTCCTTATCTAGGGGTATCTATTGCCTCAAATTCACCCTAGATTTCACCCTAGAACATGGATGTTTTTGAATAGTTGAGGGAAAGATTAGATAATATTTATCTTGCCTCTCTTCACCAAATCAATTTTAATAAGCATGCTTTCAGGGGGAGCTTATGGTTTTTTCCTAGCATCCCTAAACCTTGAAATTTTATTTCAGTTTGACCTCTTATTGTGGTTTTTCTTGTTGAAATCATGGTTCATTTTTTCTTGGATAGTGTTTCAGTGATGTTCTTCATGTTGGTTCATGTTTGTATGATGTTCATTGATGGCTATCAAAAATTTTCTTAGTCAAAATGGCTTTAATGGAAATATATTAAAATATAATGGCTTTAACAAAATATAGTGTTTTGCATTGAGATATTTATGTTCTGATAATTCTAGTGTTGTGAGAATTCAATGGAGTATTGATAGTGATCTTTTATGCATCTTTCTCTTTCTTGATAATGTATCTTGGTCAATGAGGCTTGGATAGTGAAAAAGTGCATATTCATAATATTCAGTAGGAGCAAATCACAGGGGGAGTCTATACCTTATTCTATCAATCTCATTCTTGAATGGTTATTTACTATGGAGGTGTGGTATGGTTGGTGATGCAAAGCTTAAAGATTGCTATGATAGTGCCATGATTTCAAGGAAATGAGTGCATCTGTCTCTTCACATTTTTGGTTCACTTATTATTAGTTGTTGGTAATTCTTGTTACATATCAGTATGTTGGTTATTATCTTGACCTCCTTTGTGATCAAAAGAATCGTGAAGTTCATTGCATAACTCATGACCATTTGCAGTGCTATGATCTAGTTCTCTTTTACTTCATACTCACTATGTTATCAATCACCATGTGCAAATGACTTAGAGGAAAGATATTTGTCACCATTTTATAGTAGCTTTAATTATTTTTGGATTGTTTATTATGATTCAATCACTGTTAGATAGTGTTCTTCCTTTCTCAGTCCTATAGGATAGAGGAAAATTCACATTTTACAAATCTCTAACAATGATATTCCTTTTAGTGATCTCAGTCAACTAATTCAATGTGTTATCTTCTTCATTTCTCAATGATAAAAAATCCTACACATTGTTTTCTCACTCACAATTATAGCCCTCCTTTATTTCAAGATATTATGTTTCTTAGGTAGTAATGTTTAAGTGAATTTTTATTTTTTCTTGCAAACTTCTTGTTGCACTTGTAGAGTTTTTTTGTGTATAATATGTAGTCAATATTCCTTCAAATGGAGCTCTTTTGTAGAGGCATTAGGATAAAAATGTCAATAAAATAACAATTTAGTGAGAAGTATGACAATAGATACAATGAGAATGGAAGGTATAATATTTTGACAGTAAAAGAATCATTTATATGCTAGCATAGTGAAAAGTTATCAATTGCATTTGGTTTGTTAAACATGGACCCTGGTACAACTATTAGATTTTTTAAGAACCTTAAAGTATGTTATGATTTTCACACTGCATCTAAATTCATCTCCAAGATTGTTGCAAGAGAATTTTTTCTGAGAGATGTGAGCCATTTCCATCATTTTAAATAGGGACAATGTTCTTGTGGAGAATATTGGTGATGCTAAATGAAAAAATCTAAAAATAGGCTTTCACTATAATAATGTGCACTACATCAGGTATCCAATAATAACGAAGGGACATCCATCAAAGCATAACAACAGGGATTTTTTTTTCAGATGTTGTAGTTACAAGTACCCTACTAGACATACATGAAAATGTGGAAGCATAGACAAGGAAAATAAACTGTTTCAAAAAATGCCTCAAAGAAATGTGATATCATGGAAGGTCTTGATTAAAGGATATATCCAAAATGGGTTTTTTTCTGAAAAGTCCTTAGAATTTTTTAGGAAAATGCAACCAATGGGTGTAAATCCCAACTCCTCAACCTTGGAAAGAATCAATGTATGCCTCCACCAGAATAGGTTGCCACATGGTTTTTTGTTGGCCTTTGCAATGATGTGGGAAAAGCATGTTGAGGCACCCACTCTCTCACAAACTATTCAATTCATGCCATCGGTGATGCATGAAAGCCTGACTATAGGATTTCCTGCATCATTTCTAGCATGACTTGAAGAGTTTGCGAGAGAGCAGGTGCCTTCCATGATATAAAATTTCTTTGAGGATTTTTTTGAAATATTTTTCTTTCCTTGCCTATGCTTCCACATTTTCATGTATGTCTAGTAGTGTGCTTGTAACTACAACATATGACAAAAATATCCCTATTGTTATGCTTTGATGGATGTCCCTTCATTATTATTGGATATCTAATGTAGTGCACATTATTATAGTGCAAGCCTATTTTCTATATTGTTTTATTTAGCATCACCAATATTCTCCACAAGAACATTGTCCCTTTTCAAAATGATGGAAACAGTTCACATCTCTTAGAATAATTTCTCTTGCAACAATCTTGGAGATGAATTTAGATGCAGTGTGAAAATTAGAACATAGTAACAGGTGTACCAAGGACCATTTTTAACAAAAAAATTCAAATGCTAACTTTTCACTATGGTGGCAGATAAATTATTCTTTTTTCTTCTATTCCATAGCATTAAGTAAAATTCTTGAATCTAGAAATACCCTGATGCCTTCATTTTCCAAGCAAATTTATTCAATTTTGCATAGCTCTCCCATGTTTGTAGATGTGATATTTCTCCTACAAAAAAAACCATGTACCATTTTATTCCCTTCAATCCAACTGCATGCATGTATAGTTTTAATTCCTCTATCTTTCATCAATATCCTTACTATTTGAACCTCACCACACTTGCCTGCTTCTACACAAATGTTTTAGAGAAGAAACATAAGGTACAACATTTTTAGGATTCAACTAAAAAATTAGTATTTTTGGAATACTCAACCTATATTCATATATGATCCACATGAACCAAAGGTTTAACTGGAATCATAGTAATAATATTTAGGGTGTCCTCAAGATAGCCAGCATGGGCACAAAGGTCAACCATGCACGCCTACTGATCAACTATATATTTAATACAATAAGGGTTACTGACATGTAAAGTATGTCCATCCCTCATCCACTAAACCTGCATGATTACATGCATCTAGAACACAAGAAAAGTGTACAATGTTGGTGTTCCAGAGTGCTTCATTAATTCAAATTATATTTTGAGAGCTTCCTTGTAAACTCCATTTTTTGCATATTTTGCTATCATATCATTTCATTCTATGAGATGAAATCTATTTAAGGCATTATGTCAAACAATTCATTTTGTACTACATTTTAGTGTCAAATCTTTGGTAATTATGATTTGTTTCATTACATTCAAATAATCATTAACAAAACTAATAATATTTAAAAGGGGATTTTTTTTTACTTCAATCTTTGACCTTTAATATTATCATTAACAAAACTGATAATATTTAAAAGGGGATCTTCTTTAAAATATGCTTTCAAGCCTAACAACTATTTTTGTTTGTTATAGCTTTGTTTTACTATATTGGCGATGCACTAGGCACTCTTAATGTTACATACTTTTTGGATTATGTGCTTTCTTCAATTCCATTGGCCATTGTTGGCCTCAAGTTGATACTGATATCTATGTTATTTCAATCAAACTTGGGGTCTACAACTAGGATATTTTCTAGGGAATTCAATTGGGAGTTGGATGAATCAGTAGAGTTTTGGGCTTTCGACATTATTGGAGGGTTAATTTCTTCATTTGTAAGGGTCATGGGAGGAAGTGAAGTGGACTTGGTCATGCAGGAGATGAACTTCCAACTCCTAACAAAGTATCCCTATTGGTGAAGTAAGTGTCTATCAAGAAGATAATGATTTATGACTCTAATGTGTAGGTTATTACTTGAAACACATCAAGCATTTTCCATACTAGTTTAATGTAAATCAAAAGATCATTTCTCAGAAATTTGTAGTTTTGAATCCTAATTTCCTTATGCATAGGTCCTTCATGAATTTTCCAACACTAGCATTGAGCTCATGATTGGGATACCCAGTTCCATTTTGTTGAGTTTTTCATATCACCAGATCATAATAGATACATTCCTCTTAAATTTGAATTTTTAAATTCAAATTGGAATATTCTTCTTAAATTGGTTAAAATGCACAAATAAATTAATTTGTCATCTTTCTAATTTACCATCTCCATTTAAATTGAATTTTTAATTCAATTTAAGCACATTTCTACATATTTCCTCTAACCACCCTCAACTCACCTGCCACCTCATCATGTGTCTCACAAAAATGAATTTTATAAATTGGAAAATATGAAATATCTTCAAAAAAATTGTAACCAATTTGGAACTAACTGAAACACATGGATCCTCCTTCTCTATGATTCCCTTTAACACTTAGCAATTTGTCTTGTTGAAGGGAACCATATCCCCAATTCCCTCTAACCTCCTGATGCTCCATCGTTGATGCCACAGGATCGCAATCCCAACCATCCATTATTGCCACATCACCTTGAGCCTTAGAAAATATATAAATATGACCTTTTGCTACAACTTTTCAACATGAAGGATTTGATAAGCTTATGTTGCTGAATTTTAGTGCATTTGTGAGAAGAATTTGGAGAGCTTTTTAGCTTAGTTTTGCATTTTAGTTCATTTAGTGTTATAATGGCAATTTTTTTTTGAATATTTTAGTTCATTTCATCTTTCATTTAGAATTTCCATTAGATCATTATCATCAATCTTAGCATCTATATTTTAGCATCATCTCATCATAGGATCATTTAGTCTTCAAGCATCAAATATCAAAAATCCAAAAATATTGGCATGTAGACTTCATCATAGCATCTCGTATCTTGATTTGTCAATCTTTGTAGGTTCATGTGCAACATTAATAAGATTTGAGGGTAGGATTTGCAGGGTTCCTTGAGATTAGAGAACCATGGAATGAATTAAGAGGATAGTTGTAGCTTTATTTCTGCTATTTAGATTTTCCTTTTATGTAATACATTGCGTGAATGTGTGTTATACTCACATGGCAGGATATTTTTCATACCACACATAAATTGGATCTCATCGTGGGCTGAGCCCCATAATTTTAATTGATTTTTTGTTGAGTTTTATTTTATAGGTTCTATCCAAATATCTGAAACAACACATCTGATTTCCTATTTTGGTGCATCTAATTTCTTTTTCAACACATCTGGCTCCTTTTCCAACGCATCTAGCATCTCTTTCAGCACATTTGGACTCTATCTCGACTCATCAAGGAGTCTAACTTTCATTCTATCATTTTTCAGTTTCAACCCATTGAGTTGTTCTTTCAGCACATTCGGTCTTTGTAATGGTGTATTTGGTTTTTACTATCAATTTTCTAGATTCCAGAAAGTGATTTATGTTTTTTTGTGTTGTAGGAACTAACTATGCAGTCAGAGGCTTTGCAAAAAGAATTAAAAGAATGTTGTCAAAGATTAAAAGTTTAAAACTACTAATATTTGGTTGTAGGTATTTTAAATTGTTCATATCATTTGGTTAATATAGGAATCTAGCTTAATTAGAAGGAATAATTTACACCATGTCTATTGTGTTAGGAGTGGTAGGCGAGTATGCTCTCCCCTTAACTAGGTGATCAAAAAGCTAGACCCACTTATTTTCATTTCATTTTCACCCTTAGAGGGCCTACCTTGGTGGGACAAGAGGTAATCACCCCAAGGGAATGACCCAAACCGGTAATAGGCTAAGGCCAAGCTCTTCAAGCTCGTATATAAAACTAGGACTTGAGGAAATTTCAAGGACCATGAATGGTTATGCTGACAAGTGATTCCCTTAGTATCTGTGAGGTGCGTAAAAGCCTGTAGAGCTTAACCTCTATAGGTTAGGGGTCCTCCTTAATGGAGCTAATCTTGCCATATGTATAGCCCATCCATAATAGAATGCCCTTACTAAAAACCACTTTTTTGTAGTAATCCCAATTACCTTTCTATTCTTTGGTGCAACAATGGTCATTGCCAAGGCATCCACATTCTTGCAGTCTTTAGTAGAGGTGAAAAAATTTCCATGGGAGATTCATGGGAGTTGGAAGCTTGGTTGGCCTGAGAAGAGAGTGCACTATAAGGGGGAGCCTATGCAACCAAGCTTCTAAGTCACCTACTAAAGATAAGTGCAGTTGGAGTAAAATCCATGTGGAATCCAAAAGAATATTGTATTACACAACCTAGGATTGTGCTTGTTTGATGTGTCTTCAGTTATTAATTTTAAATCAAAAATCAAGCAAACAAAACACTTTGAAATATTCAACCAGTGATTTAGAAGAAAATTCAACCAAACAATCCAAACTCACTGTCAAAAATCAGAAAAATCTATCAAGCTGATAAAAACTAGAAAACACTTTCCAGTTTGGTGCATCTGTACCCTATTCTAGTGCATTCAAACCATTCTCCAATGCATTCATACCATGTTCTGGAATATCCATAATTTCCTATGGTGCATCTGAACCATTCTATAGTGCATCTAAGTTTCAGCACATTTGGGCCCTATTTTAGCACATCTGGTGACTCTTCAAACAAAAACTTGAATTTGACCTCCTTTCTGCCAATTAGCATCTAGTTCAGATTTTCCCTCTCAAACAACATATTTTCATTGTCCTAAAGTTTATGTTGAGGGATTGGAAATCAACCAAATTTTTCAAGAAATCCCTTACCAAGAGAATCAAGAAACCAAAGAATCACCTTGGCTTTAAGAAACTTTTGAAAAAGAGAGTATAAAAGTAGGAAAGTCTTGCTTGATTACCAAACCAAAAAAGATCCGTTACATTGATAATCATCACTTTTATGCCCATCCAAAAAAGATCCCAAAAGTTGAAACTTCAATAAAAAGGAATTGAAACCCTAGATACCATGGCTGACCAAGAAGAAAACCCCTTTCACAATATCCAATCAACTGAAACTGATGAGGTAAATGTAGAAGATGTACAACAAGCCCAACAGGAACTAAATTTCCATAAATTATTAGAAAAGGTTTTTGAAAGGGATGGAGAAAGATACCTTTTGATGTTGGCAAACAAAGGAGTCAAGTTACCTGATGATTTTGATGTTACCAAATTGAAAAGAAATCCTAAGAAATCAAAAACTGAGACACAAACTCAATCAAGAAATGAAGTGAAAACCAATGATCACATGGATGTTTTGAAACAACAAATCCAAAATCTTCAACAAAAAGTGCATAATATGCAAACCAGGACTACTAAGAGATATTCCATACAAGATATATGTCCCTATCCATTCGATCAAAGCATTAACATGATACCATTCCCTAAACATTTTGAATTTCCCAAATATGACAAGTACAATGGGAAAACTAATCTGATAGATCATGTAAGGGAATTTTGAATGATGAGTCTTGAATTTTCTCATGATGATACATATTTGATGAGGTTATTCCCATGTAGCTTGGTAGGGAAATACATGCAGTGGTTCTCATAATTACCACCAGGGATTAGGTCTTTTGAGGAATTGGTAAACAAGTTCATTACCCAATATTCATATAATATCCAACATAATATTATGATGAAAAACCTTTGCAATGTGAAATAGAAGAAAGCAGAATCATTCCTCATATTCTTACAAAAGTGGAGAAGGTTGTTTACAAGGTATCCTCGACCCATACTGGAAAAGGAAAAGTTAGAGGTATTCATTGATAACCTGAATGCAGACATGAGTTACAGAATTCACTTATAATGCCCTCCAAATTTTGAGAAATTGATTGAAAATGGGATCAATATTGAGGAGGATTTATTTAAATGAGGAATTTCGAAAATCTATAACAAAAAAAATTCATCTAATTCCTCCAACAATGATAAAACATAGTTTTGAAAAAAGTATAAAAATAATGACAATGATACCTCTGCTGAAATGCATAATGCCAAACCAATTTTCAATTTGTCAGGAGGTTCCTCAAATACAAATAAAAATACCTCCCAAACTACTAACCAAACCAGCAATCAAAATGCCAACTAGGGAAATAATCAAAACAATCAAACATAAAACAATTGTAGAAATTTTATGCCTTTGGGTCAATCAAATGAATCCGCTTTGAGGGGAATTATTGCAGAAAATCTCATCACTCTACTTGACACCTAAGATTTTGAACCCAAGTTAAAATCATCATGGTGGAATGACGCCCATTATTGTGAATTTCGTCGATGTAAAGGTCACCTCACCAATAGTTGCATGCAATTGAAGCATAAGATACAAGATTTGATTGACAAAAAAATCATAAGGATTGAGGAGCCTCAAATAAACACTGACCATGGGCTATTAAAAAACCCTCTGTCAAATTATGAAAAAGGAGAATCTTCTAATAGTAATGGCAAAGGGAAGAATGTAAACTATGTTCAGGATACCATCATCCTTAATATTTCAGTCATTGAAGATCATGCAAAGGACATTGAAATCAATAACCCATCAAGTCCTGTTGCAACCAATCATCCAATCAACAACACCAATATCCTTTTTAATCAAATCCTCGATATCCCACAAGACATGATTGTAATGGGACACCTAGTTACTCCTCACTGCTTATCCTTTTCAGAGAATGATGATGTATCCCTCACTCATCCTCATAACACAACCCTTCATATTGAGGTTCTGATCCATAAAAGTCATGTCAAGCACGTCCTTATAGACGGAGGAGCTAGACTTAATATTTGTACTTTAAAACTTGTCTGTGCACTAGGGTTCTCTAAAAATTCAATAGATCCAAGAAAGAAGATAACTATAAAAGCATATGATGACGAAGAGAGAGCTTTAGAAGGTTTGATTATATTTCCCATTCAGGTGGGTCCAATTCAGAAAAATGTGGTTTGTCAGGTTTTGGACAAGGATTTAACATATAATATACTCTTGGGTTGTCCATGGATCCACGAAATGTAGGATGTACCCTCAACATATCATCAGTGCTTAAAATTTCCTTGTAATGGCCAATAAATCACCAATCCTGCTGATTCAAATGACCCTCAATAATGCAATTCCCTTAAGGCTATCCAAGATGTATTTGTGCCTCATAACTATGAAGCTCCTAATTCAACTCATGATATCTCCAACAATTCTAGTCAAGCTAATCCTTTAGCCACATCCTCCCATGAAGGAAATCAATCAAGCTCATCATCTAAACAGCTAGAGAAAAAGGAAGAACCTATCCCTTCTACATATACGAGTTTGGAAGCCTAGCTTAATACCATGGCCAAACAATTTGAAGAGAAAGTCCAAATCAAAGATAAAGGTGTCAGTGAATATTCCATTGAAAAATCCCTCTGCCTCTCGTAGTTACCAAGATCCTATGGTCAACCATCAAACTCATCCCAAACATTCTCATGGCCAATCACACTTTTTGATGGTCGATTCATAAAAGCAAGCACCCAAGTAGAGGAATTTGATGACAAAGATGTTTTGAATTGGCTCTACAAAGATGAAACTGATTCTCAAGTTGCAATAGTGAATGTTCAAACCACTAAGTATGGAAAAGGATTCTCGATCCTGGTGAAGATGGGATATGATGGATAGGTGTTTGATGTTGTCATTGCATTTTTGATATGTGGTTGTCATTGATGTCTATACTAGTAGTATTGATGATGCTTAAGGCTGTATATGTCGAGGATATTGAGAAAATTGTAAAAAATAATATTGCATGCAGCTAGTGAAGATGAGAAGGTCAGAATGTTGGAAAGTTTTCTATGTTGAAGATCTGAAGGTTCGCTTCAAAGGATTTTTTTTTTGAAACTTTCTAGTATGTTGTTTGAAAGATTTAGAGGTTTGCATCAAGATTTATGGAAGTTATGAAGATTTGTGTTCCTACAATTATTCAATTTCTGTAGATGGTGTTCTCGGATGAAGAGTATGAAATTATGGTAATTCCAGTTGTTGCACATGCATCTGTGGCATTCATGGATGAGTCTAGATCACAATCTATACTTTTTGTACGTTCGCATTGATCAAAGTGTTCTTGATCGGAGATTTTTTCGATGTGTGCTCGATTTTTCATGTTCTTAGCCGACATGATGGTGATAGCGTGTTGCGGATCCATGAAGATTAATATTTTATTGTTTGGCATGTTCTAAGGTGTTTTTTTGGGTCCTCACTATGTTGTGACCGACTTGTGTTGGCGTGCAATAAAATTTACTCATGTTTTGAGGTTGAAAGTTGTAATTTATTCTTTATTTGAGGCCAACTGAATAGTGTTTGTAAATGTGTGTAGCGGATATATATAAGTGTTTTTTTTCCTCATTTAGAGGAAATGCTTAGAGTGTACAAGATATGTACATGTGTGAATAAAGGTCAAATCATTCAAGAGAAGAGTAGAGTGTGGAAGAGTGTGTAGAGTTTTTTGTGTGCCTAACCGAAACTATAATAAAGATTTTGTAGAAGCTATTATCTTAGTTCAACTTCATCAGATGGATTTAATCTCATAATTGTATGTAAGGAAGTGAGCCTTCCTCTAAGTAGTGTTCTCTAGGTAGTGTGCCTAAATGCAAGTGTATTCCTCTTTTATTCTTCATTATACTTCCAACAGGGTATAATCTTGTGGACTAACATCCACCGTGGTTTTTCCCCTAATAGAGTTTCCAAGTATAAAATCTTGGTTTTCATGTGTCTCTGATGTGTTATTGATTTATTCTTGCACTGTTAATTATCAGATCTGAGATTTAAGGTTGTTGAATGTTGAATAAGTTTTATTTTGGAAACAACTAATTCACCCCCCCTCTCAGTTGTCTATCCTTGTTTTTCCAACAATTGGTATCAAAGCTAGTTCCTTTGAAGAAGCCTAAAAAATTGAGGTAATCCAAGATGTCATCATACAAGAAGGATGGTCCTAGATTCGATGGTACAAACTACTCTTTATGGAAAGTCAAAATGGAGTGTCATTTGAAGTACATTGGAGAACCTTTGTGGATGATCACACAAAATGCATATACTATTCCTCAGAATGGTCCATCCTCTGAAGATGAGATCAAGCAAGAAGAAGCTAATACCAGGGCTATTGAAGATTTGTTGAGTTCTTTGATAGATTCAAAGATGAAAAATGTGTTAGGATTGAAGACTGCATATCAAATCTGGAAAAGTTGGAAACATTATATGAAGGAGACATGCTAGTGAAAAGTGCTAAGCAACAAAGTTTAAAAGGAAAGTGGGAAGACATGAAGATGAGTGAAGATTAGAAAATCCTCTCTTTTTTCTCAAAAAATAAATGAACTGATGATGAGCATTAGATGTGCTGGTGGAACCTTGAATGAAGAAAAAATTGTGGCTAAGATAATTATATATGTGCCTCACTCCTAAAAAACAAGATCGCATGCTATTGATGAACTCAGGACAGTGACAATTATTATAGGAGACATGCTGATTGGAAAACTTGTTGCCTTTGAGTTAAGTGAATTTGGTGAATCTGCTCCTAAGACTAAATCTGCATTCAAAGCTACAATACCTAGAAAAATCGAACAAAGATACAATCTGGGTGAGAGTTCGAAAAGGACATTGAAATATGAAGATGAGATGAAAAATATTGAAGATGAAAAAGAATTAGAAGAATTGGAAGCACTGATTGTGATCTTGTAGTAAATTAGATCATTTTGCATCTAGATGTCCTGAAACAGTTTCAAAGTACAAACCTGAGAAGACTAGATTTCAAAGGAAATGCTACTATGTTGAAGAAGGTGTAACTAGTGAAGAATTTGATAAATAAACTAGCAATGAAGATGAATGAGTATTTATTGCTATCAAAGAAAATGGTCAAGTGTCCACTGAATTTACTAGTAATGTGAATATTGAGAAAGCTCTTGCAGCAAAAATTGAAGAAAAGGATGAGTGGGTAATTGACAATGGATGCTCACATCATATTATTAGTGACAAAAGCAAGTTGATAAGCTTGTAAGACTATGATGGTGGTGTTGTAAGATTTGGAGACAACACTTATGGTGTGATTCGTAGCAAAGGCACTATTTATTTTGGTGGTAAGAACAATACTGATGGTGTTCTTTATGTAGAAGGCTTAAAGAATAACTTGTTAAGTGTTGGAAAAATGGTAGGAAAGGGTTACAATCTGCAATTCAAGGATGGTAAGAGTAGAATAAGGGGAATTTCTGGAAATATGATTGCTTCAGGTACAAAGAAAAAATGTAATATCTTTCATTTGAGTATTTCTAGTGAAAGTTGCTTAATTGGTCAGATTGATGTAAGATGGTTATGGCATAGAAGGTTGTGTCATGTGAACTTTGATAACATTGTCAAGATAAGGACTACTCAAGTAGTCAGAGATCTTCCTAAGTTAGTGAAGCCTACTAACACTATGTGCAAGGAATGTCAGATGGGAAAGCAGAAAAGAAATTCCTTTTGGAAAAAATAGTATAGCTCTAATGGAGTATTGGATTTGATACATATTGATCTATGTGGTCCATCCAAAATTAGAAGTCTACAAGGTGAAAGTTATTTTATGTTTCTCATTGATGATTATTCTAGAATGATATGGGTTGCTTTCTTAAGAGAAAAAAATGAAGCATTAGAAAATTCAAAAGTTTAAATTCTATGGCAGAAAATGAGATAGGTCAAAAGATCAAGTGTCTAAGGTCAAATAGAAATGGTGAATTCACTTCTCAAGAATTTTATTCTTTCTATGAAGAGCATGGTATCCAAAGATAGTTATCTTCTCCCTGGACCCCTCAACAAAATGGAGTTTTTGAAAGAAAGAACAAAACCATTCTAGACACTGCTAAAACCATGATGTTGGAAGCAAATGTTCCTCATTTCTACTAGAGAGAAGTTTCAGTTACTGCTATGTACACCATTAATAGGGTGAATGTCAATAGTAATTTTGGTAAGACACCTTTTGAGCTATTGTTTGGTTATAAGGCTACTATCAAGTATTTCGAAATATTTGGAAGAAAATGTTACATCAAGAGAGATGATAATATATGAAAGTTTGATGCTAGAAGTGATTAAGGAATCTTTTTGCGTTACTCTACTAAAAGTAAATCTTACCAGTGCTTTAATAAGAGGTTAAAGAAAATGGTTGAAAGTGAAAATGTCAAAGTTGATGAAGATATTGTTAGACCATCCAGATGTAGTGGATATGATTCAGATGATCAACATGATAATACTATCAATGGAAATTATGTTCAGACATAGAATCAACTTTAGATTGTTCTGGTGAACCAAGGGAATCAAGAGGTAGAGACTAGCAAAAGTGTAGAAGAAAGAACACAAGAATAAGAAGTCAGAGAAAATCCTAAAACTCCTAAATATGTAAGGAAAAATCACTCTGACAGTCAGATCATAGGAGATAAGAGAAAAGGTGTGCAAACTAGAAGAATAATTTTGGAAGAGTACTGTCTAATTTCCAAAATTGAGCCTAGCAATATCAATGAAGCATGCAAAGATGAACATTGGATGGAAGCCATGAAAGAAGAGCTAATGCAAATAGAGAAAAATGATACATGGTATATTGTTCCCAAACCTCAAAACAAAAATGTGATTGGAACCAAGTGGGTGTTTCAAAATAAGCTAAATGAGCAAGGTGAAGTGGTCAGAAACAAAGCAAGATTGGTTTGCAAAGGATACTCACAGATGGAGGGTATTGATTTTGAAGAAAATTTTTCCCCTATTGCTAGAATTAAAGTTGTAAGATTATTTCTTGCTTATGCTACTTACAAGAATTATAAAGTCTATCAGATGGATGTAAAGTTAGCATTTCTAAATGGTGAGATAGAAGAAGAAGTCTATGTTGAACAACTAGATGGATTTCAATTAAGTGATGAAAAGGACATGGTATGATGATTGAAGAAAGATATATATGGACTTAATCAAGATCCTAGAGCTTAGTATGCTAGATTGTATAAATACTTATTGAATCTTGGATTCAATAAAGGTATTGTTGATACAAATTTGTATTTCAAGTTAGATTAGAATAAATATTGATCATTGAATTCTTTGTTGATGACATTATTTTTGAAGGTGATGATGATTTGTGTATGAAGTTTGCTGATGAAATGAAAAGTGAGTTTGAAATGTCAATGATAGGAGAGTTGAAATTATTTTTAGGACTGCAAATCACTCAATTAGATGATGAAATTTTCATATCTCAGTCTAAGTATGTGAAAGAGCTACTGAATTTTTTTGGCATGGAAGATTCAAAGCCAGTTGGTACACCTATGATAACCGGATTAAAACTTACACAAAATGATGATTCTCCTAAATAAAATTAGACAAGTTATAGGTCAATGATTGGTAGATTACTCTATTTGAATCATACCAGGCTAGATATAATGAATGTTGTATGCATGGTTGCTAGATTTCAAGCTAATCCTAAAGAGTCTCATGTGATTGTTGTGAAAATAATTTTCAGATACCTGAAAGGGACAATTGATCTTGGTCTTTGGTATCCTAGGGATAATAATCTTATCCTAACTTATTTCATTGATGTTGATTGGGAAGGAGATTTGGATGATAGGAAAAGTACTAGTGTTGACGCATTCTTCTTTGGGAAGAAATTGGTATCTTGGCTAAGAAAAAAGCATAATTCTATTTCATTGTCCACTACTAAGGTAGAATATATTGCTACTACAAATAGTTGTACCAAAGTATTGTGGATGAAGCAAATGTTGGGAGATGTCAGAATTGAGTATGAAGAACCCATTTCCATATTCTGTGACAATTCAAGTGCCATTAATATTCCCAAGAATCCAGTGTTGCATTCAAAGACAAAGCATATATCCATCAAATATCACTTCTTGAGAGATAAAGTAAGTGAAAAATAAGTTATACTAGAGTATATACCTACCAAGGAGAAAATTACATATATCTTTACTAATTCATTGCCTAAGGATACTTTTGAGTATCTCAGAGGCAAGCTAGGGGTGATTTCCCCAATTGATAAGAACTAAGATGCAGGTCTTTGCATCAGTTTGTGAATTCATAGCCATATCTTATTCTGGATTGATGTTGTGGTGGCTACTACTCAGGGGGGCTAGTCAGAAGAATCAAATATGTGATTAGAGCATGTCCATTGATGTCAAAGGGGGAGATAAGAGAAATGTGAAAAGCATGGGAGAAGAAGGAAACAAGAAAAGAGTGCACAATCTCAAGGGGAGATTGTTGGAGAAGAGTTAGCTGGGTTAGTGGCATTATTTTTCACATCATGTGTTTCCATCAATGTAAAAGGGGGATATTATTGGATGTTGTGGTTGAATTGATGATATGTGGTTATCATTGATGTCAACACTATTACTATTGATGATGCTTAAGGTTGTATATGTCGAGGATATTCAGAAAATTGTAAAAAATAATATTGCAGGCAACTACTGAAGCTGAGAAGGTCGGAATGTTGGAAAGTTCTATATGTTGAAGATCTTAAGATGTGCTTCAAAGGGTTTGTTGCTAAATCTTTCTAGTATGTTTTCTGAAATTTTTAGAGGTTCACATCAATATTTGTGGAAGTTATGAAGATTTGTGTTCCTATAGTTATTCAATTTCTTTAGATAGTGTTCTTGGATGAAGAGGATGAAATTCTGGTAATTTCAATTGTTGCACATGTATCTATGAAATACATGGATGAATATAGATCATAATATATAATTTTTGTATGTTCACATTGATCAGAGTGTTTGTGATCAGAGAGTTTTCTGATGTGTGCTCAAGTTTTCATGTTCTTGGACGACATGATGGTGGTAGCATGTTGCGGATCCATGAAGATTAATATTTTATTCTTTGGCATGTTCTAAGGTGTTTGTTTGGGTCCTCACTATGTTGTGACTGACTTGTGTTGGTGCACATTAAAGATTATTCATGTTTTGAGGCCGACAGTTGTAATTTATTCTTTATTTGAGGCCAACTAAATAGTGGATGTAAATCCATGTAGTGGATATATATAAGTGATTGCTTTCCACATTTACAAACAATTCTCAGTGTGTACAAGAGATGTAAATGTGTGACTAAAGGTAAAATCATTCAAGAGAAGAGCAGTGTGTGAAGAAGTTTGAGCAGAGTGTGGAAGAGTGTATAGAATTTTTTGTGTGCCTAACCAGAACTGTAATCATGCATTTGTAGAAGTTATTTTCTCAGCTCAATTTCACTAGATGGATTTAATCTGATTATTATATGTAAGGCAGCGAGCCTTCCTCTGAGCAATGTGCTCTAGGTACTGTGCCTAAATACAAGTGCATTCCTCTTTTATTCTTCATTATACTTCTAGCAGGGTATAACCTTGTGGACTAATATCCACCGTGGTTTTTCCCTTAATAGGATTTTCACATATAAAATATTGGTGTTCATGTGTCTTTGATGTGTTATTGATTTATGCTTGCACTGTTAATTATTAGATCTAAGATTTAAGGTTGTTGAATGTTGAATGATTTTGATTTTGGAAACAACTGATTCACCCCCCCTCTTAGTTGTATATCCTTGTTTTGCCAACAACAGGGACCTATTGGAAAAAGAAAAGAGGGTATCAAAAAACCTATCCAACCTGTTATAACCAATCCCAAAGATAAAATGGGGTTAGTATATAAATAACATCAGAAAGATGAAGAAACAAAAGAAGACCTAAAGCAAAAGGTTGTTGAATGGATTCTACAGCTCCAAGCTAGTGACCACTATGAAACAAATTCTAATGAATATGGGTGGTATTCATTGTTAGAAGAATCATGTCACAACAAGGATGTTGATGTATTACATAAGTATACTCTCATGCTTGAGGAGGGACAAGGCTCAGGAATTAGACCACTTGAAGTAGGATCGCAAAATATCAATGAATTGAATGAAGATGATCAAACTCATAGCGATATAGATCATTTGGAAGAGAGAAAAATTATAGACCTTGACTTGGACTTATTTTTGTTTGATGACAACATTGCTATTAGGACACTTACGATATTTGATTTGAACACATTTGATGACACTCTACCATTACTACATCCTAAACTAATAGATTAGGACCAAACCAAACCTATCCATATCCCCACCTTTTCAAACAATGAGTCCATCATAAAATTCCTCTCTATTGTTAATCCAAAAATAGTATCCACCATTGAACATCATAGCGGAGCTTCACAACAAGAGAGTGCCAAATTTCCCAGTTGCAAAATAAATAAAACAAAAAAAAGATCTAATGGTGAAAACCATTTCATTGAAGTGTCATCCAAAATTAGTAAAAATAAAGAGTGCATCTGATGGTGAAAACCTCCTCGAGGTGCCAAAGGATGGGAAATGTGACACTCTCCCAGAGAACTTCTAGGAGAGATCAAAAGTTCTGATCAAACCAACATAGTCCATCAATGTCGGCAATGCAGAAATAGTAAGAACTCTTCATCTAGAAAAATCATTGACAGATCTAGAAAAGCCCAGTTTTATCAAGCTCTTTGAAGAGCGACAAGTCAACCTTGCCTGGTCAGATGTAGGCATGCTAGGGATAGATCCACACCTCATCATGCACCATTTATCCCTTCCTTTAGGAATCAAACCAGTCAAACAAAAGTTGATAAAAATGCAATCGCACATTACCTTATTGGTGAAGAATGAACTAAAGAAGTTATTGGATGTCAGATTCATCAGGCGTATTGACTATGCAGAGTGGATATTAAAAATTCTGCCTATTTTGAAAATTGATGGCAGCATAAGGATTTGCACCAACTTTAGAGATCTCAACAAGGCTTTACCAAAAGATGATTTCCCCTTGCCTAACATAGACATCATTGTGGACTTAACAACAAGACACAACATGTTATCACTAATGGATGACTTTTCTATATATAACCAAATCAAGATAGCTCTTGAAGATCAAGATAAGACAACCTTCACTTGCCCATGGGGAACCTTTTGTTAGAACGTCATTTCCTTTGGGTTGAAAAATGAAGGGGCCACATACCAAAGAGCTATGACAACTGTCTTCCACGACATGATGCATACTTTCATGGAAGACTATGTGGATGACTTGTTGGAAAAATTATATACTAGAGAAGGACATCTAGAAATATTAGACAAATTGTTCACTCGCCTAGAGAAGTTTAATGTTCACCTGAATCCAAAGAAATGTGTATTTGGGGTAACTTCAACAAAGCTACTTGGGTATATAGTGTTAGAGAAAGGTATTGGAGTAGACCCCACAAAGGTGAAATCTATAATGGAGATGCCTCCCCCAGAAAACATTAGTTAGTTAAGATCCCTCCAAGGTAGATTCTAGTCCATCAGAAGATTCATCTCACAACTAGCTGACAAGACTCATCCCTTAACTCATGTCTTGCACAAGAATGTTTATTTTTGATGGGATGAGAAGTGTGAAGTAGATTTCAACAAAACAAAATGATACCTGATGAGTCCACTAGTTCTAGCACCTCTAGCAGAAGGGAAGCCTCTTTTATTATACATCTCCACTATTGACTGATCATTGGGAGCATTGTTGGCACAAGAAGATTCAATGGGGAAGGAGAGATAAATTTATTACATCAGTAGAACTTTAAATGTATATGAGATAAACTATACATCAATTCAGAAAGCTTGTCTGGTTGTAGTGTTTACTACCCAACAATTGCGACACTATATGATGACTCACACAATCAAGCTCATAGCCAAGATAGATCCACTAAAGTATCTCCTAAGCAAATAAAATCAGATAGAAAGAATGGCCAAGTGGGTAATGGTACTCAGTGAATTCGACATCCAATATTTCAATATAAAATCTATCAAAGGGAAATCCATTGCCGATCAACTAGTTGAGGCACCACTTCATGGCGATCATCCCCTCCATATTGAATTTCTAGATGTAGATGTCTTGATAGTAAGAAAAAAATAATGGGTGTTATACTTCGATGGTTCCTTCACTCAGCATGGATTAGGAGAAAGGATACTATTCATCACTCCCCTAGGGAACACCATTCCAAAATCCTATCACTTGATGTTTCCTTGTACCAATAACATAACAGAATATGAAGCACTCATCATTGGAATCAAGATAGTTGTGGAATGGAAAATTACAAAGCTTCAAGTTTATGGGGATTCTCAGTTAGTCATCAACTAGGTCAATAATGATTATCAAACCAAAGATGATAAGATAATTCCTTACAAGAGAATGATTGATGATTTCAAGAAGTATTTTGTCAACATCAAATTTGGTCAAATCCCAAGGAGTGACAACAAAGCTTCTGATGCTATGGCTACAATTGCTTCTTTGCTACAGATTCCAAAAAAATGTGGCTGCTATGAGTTCACGGTGGAGCAACTATTTACCCCTGCCTATGATGAATCTGAGTCCCAACTTATTTGCCACCTAAAAAATGCCAATACCTCCATTTATGGAAAGATCTACATTTACCTAAAAGATAATATCATTTGTCTTGATCTTTCCCACAATTAGAAATGAAACTTCATCTACCAATCTGCCTGTCATACCCTTATAAAGGATGTACTTTACCATCGAGGTCTTGATAGAGCTCTCTTATAATGTCTAAAAAGCGATGAGTCTAAAACAACTTTACGTGAAGTCCATGAGGGTATTTGTGGAACTCATTCAAGTGGTTTAACCCTCACTATGAAAATCCTCCATCTAGGATATTAGTGGTTGACTATGGAGAGAGAAGCCTTTCAATTTGTCAAGACATGTCAAAAATTCTAGATCCACAGTAATCTCATCCATGCACCAGTAAAAGAATTGTAGCCCTTCACATCAACATGGCCATTTTTTCAATGGGGGTTGGATCTTGTGGTAAAAATTAACCCACCCTCATCCAATGGACACAAGTTCATTATCATAGCCAAAAAGTATTTCTCAAAGTGGGTTGAAGTTATGCCTCTGATCACTATCATAGGGAAGCAGATCTCATCATTCATCCTGAACTATATTATATGTCGGTATAGTATCCCTCAATCTATTTTCATTAACAATGGAAGAGCTTTCAAGAATTAGGACATACAAGAACTCTATAAAAAAATTCATATCCAGCATCAGTTTTCTACACCCTACTACCCTCAAGGGAATGGCTAAGCTGAGGCCTCAAACAAAACAATCCCAAAAATCTTACAGAAAAATGTCAAGATGTTAGACGTGAGTGGCATGTTCAATTGAACCTTGCTTTGTGAGCCTATTGTACAAGCATCTAAACACCCATAGGAGCCAGACCATATGCACTTGTCTATGGATTTGAAGCAGTATTGCCAATTGAGGTTGAGATACCCTCACTCTCGGTGTCCTTGAAAGGTCTCATTATAGATGAAGATTACTGTGTGTCTAGACTTCAAGAGCTAGAATTGTTGGATGAATGTCGTCAATTGGCAATAGATCACCTGAAATCATATCAGCAGAGAATGTCCAAAAGCTACAATCACAAAGTAAAACCGAGGACATTTCAAGTAGGAGATCTGGTATTGAAAGAAAATCCCCTTAATCAATAGGACCAAGAAAAGAAATGAAAATTTGAACCTAATTGGTTAGGTCCTTTTGTTGTGGTATTAGTCTTTGGATCGAGGGCATATCAGTTATCTAAACCTGAGGGAGATCTGTTTGAAGAAAAAATGAACAACCTTCACCTAAAGAATTTATATACCTGATATATCAAGTGCATGTTAAAAGTCCTGAAAAAATCATAAAAAGTAGAAAATGTCTTGAAAAAAAAAGAAGGGAGAAAATATCTTGAGAAAATCCTAAAAATAAAAAAAGGTACTGAAAAAATGGTCTCTCTAATGAAAACCTAGAAAACAGGCGTCTTGGTGATTCCATAAAAATAAAAAAGATCAAAATATCAAAAACATCAAAAAAAGAGAAAAGTACAAAAAAAGTGAAAATAAAAAAAATGGTTCCCTTGATGAAAACTAGGAAAATAGGCATCTTGGTAACAACAAAGAAATCATAAAATTTGAAAAGCGCAATAAAAAAAAATGGTGAAAATGTGGTAAACATGCACTATTTGTGATAGGTCAGCTTCTCCATCTATTCAAGCATGTGTTGATCGTCCGCTTCTGCCACCACTATGCATTCAAGCCTATCTTACAACAAGCTTCATGTCCATATTTGGCTAACGTGGTCATCCCTTTCTAGCTTGGTTTTCATTGTACATACCCATAATAAATTTTGATTTTCTCTCATTGGGGGAAAATCATGTTCTCCTTGGGGAAAAATCACCATTGAGCTTAAAACGACAGGCAAGCAATCAGCAAACCGAAACATCAAAAGAAGCAATCACAATAGCCATCAAAATCTGAATATTGAGCGTCAATAAATCCAATCAATCATCCAAATCAAATCAAACATCTAGTCAAATCAAATTATTTCAGCACTGGAGAATCATCTTCTGAATCATGGTTGGATTACTTTAACACAAATGTTCAATTGATGTATCTTGATTGTTGTTATCATTTCTCAGGAGTACCTCGATGATGTCACAAACTAGAGGTGCCATGATCTAGAATGATATTTTTCTGTCTTCTGCTTGTGATTCAATCATTACTACTCTACAAACTGTCATGGGACATGCTCTACAAAGTATCATTGACAATATTCTAAATTTTCATAGGAACATGATTAACTCTTGTCTGTTTACACAAGTGATACTCAGGTCATCTAGGTCTTATTATACCTAGATTCTTGTGTTATCTTGCATTATCAAATCTCAATAGAAGTTGTATGGAAGTTGTACTTAGGTTATCATAGTCTAAATTATACCATTGATGTTTGTACTAACTTTGAACATAATAACACACTCAATGATGACAATATGCACAACAAATAAGATTGACAACATTGCATGAATAGAATTGCATTCATTTTAGTCTACATTTGCATTATAGATTTTCTAAGTTGGTCATTCTCAAGGTTGATGTTTTTTGTTTCTACAAGATTGAATATACTTGAAATAACAAAAAAATCATTCATTTGCATTGAAATTTTCATTCCATCTCTTGCATTCACTATCACAAATCACTCATGCATTGATTATAATATTTGCATCTGAAAATTTCCAAAAACAAAGCATAAAACCATCATCATTTATAACTCATTTCATACATCAAGGTCATAAAAAATGTATTCTTTCATTCATCCATAATTCATCCATATCCATTCATTCATAATAACATCATAATCCATTTGTATTCACAATAATAATTCATTTCACATATTTGCATAGAAAATACAAAAACTTTAGAAAAGTGCATTACATTTCATTTGCATCATAACATAAAATCATACATTCATACATCTACATGTATCACATTTGCATCCGTAAACCATCCATACCATACATAATCATCCATCTATAGTTCATAATAAAATCATTTGCATCCATATCATCTATCTCATAAATAAATCATTCATAAACATAATAAAAGCAATGCATCATCATCCATACATGCATCCATAACATAATCATATATAACATGGCATAATCATATATAACATAAATTAAATGCATCCATCCATAATTAAACATCAACACATAGGATCATCAAATGCCGTTACATATCATATAACCTCATAAAAATATGTCAAGTATATAATGATATAAACTGAGAAAGTGACACATAAAAAATTTGGCACAAGATCGAGTCTCTGAATCAAAGGATAAATCAAGCATGAGCATGGGAGCCTCTAGTACTACCACTTGATGTGGTATGCCTCTCTCCAACACCGCCCACCCCTAATGGTCCTGTCCCTGGTGGAAGTTTGCCTAGTTGAAGTGGCTATGTGACCCCTTTTCTAGTGGTGTGGGAGTGCAAGCACCTAGATCTAGATTTGGCATAGCTAATTCATTGCTCTGCTGGTACAACCTCATGGTACTTGCCCCTATAATATTCTACCTCCTTGGCAGAATCTTTGAGCTTTCTGACCAAATTGGTAGTACTTGTACCCTATTTAGTTTTCTAAATCATGTCTGCTACTACCATAGCCTATGCCTCATGTCTCCTCATGACATCTCTCTCTGCAGTCAAAGTGGCTACTTGGTCCTGTAACTACACCATCTACCCCTGAATCTGCACCTATGTTGGAGCCTATGCCTAAATCTGAGCCTAGGCCTGGGAAATCTATCCTTGAAGTTTCTAGACTTGTGCCTACAACATCTATACCTGACCCTATAGCCTGGTAATTTGTGCCTGTCATCTCTAAGAAGGCATCCGCACTATCAGTGGTCACCGCCTGCCTAGTCCTGATCTTCGCCTCTTGGGGACAACCCCAAAGTCTAGTGCACCACCCCCACCTCCACCTCCATCACCACCCCCATCTCCACCTCCCCCTCCTCCTCCATCCCCTCTATCATCACCCCCAACCTCCCCCTCTAACTCCTCACCTCCTCCATCTCCACCTCTAGGCTGCATAGCCAGCCCTGCTCTCCTCCCCACCTCTAGAATTGGTGCAGGCTCATCAAGATTAGAAATCCATTGAAAATGATGCATGTTAAAATAATCCACATAGTTTTCTGTCATTTGAGCATCGAAATCCTCTAGATAATACTACCAAAATATAGGCTGCATGATGTAGACATGGAAAATGTACAAATTCGTTTTGGCACACCTGATCCCGATTACTAACAATGTTTCCTCTTAGATCAAATTCTCGGCATTTCATCACTTTCTATCCTTTAATTCAATAAATCACTATTTATTGGATTAAGTCTATCACCTCCTTTGATTAAATTAATCAGTTTAATTTAATTAACCCTACATTGCTACTTAATTAAATAAATCATTTTATTTAATTAAAATATCTAAAGTCCTCCTATTAAATTAAATAAATTAAACCTTATTTGATTTAATCTAACACATTCCCTCTTTATTAAATAAATCAAATCATTTATTTAATGAATCATTTCCTCTCAATTTCAAAATTAAATCAATTCATAAATCTAAGTCTAAATTGTCACATCAGTTAATTCTTCATTAAGTTAATCAAATCCTTGATTAAAGTCAATCCTTCTCACTAAAATTCTCTAGAGAATACAAATTGCACAATAAATCAATTACTTTGATTTATTAATTCTCCTATTTCCCTCACAAAGCATCAAAAAGGGAATATTCCTCTTTTGACTTCAAAAAGGCCAAGTGGACTTGGTCCTTCCAACAAGGCATTAAAAGCCTCTTACATGTCCTTGACCTTGATCCAAGTGACATTAACTTCATTCCTTTTCCCTCTTCAAAATGTCATTTTTCAAATTTGAAATTCCACCTAATGCATTTATTGGCACATTGGCCAAAACTTGCACATTCCTCATCCAATCACATTTGGACAAGTGGCACAATGCCATTGGACTATCTTTTGTCCCACATTGCTTATTTCCACTATCTCTTCCAAGATTTGAATCTATAAATTGGAGACACTTCTCATCAATCTTCATCCACAACTCATATGCAAAGTTACTCTCTTCAAGTGAGAACCAATTTTGCTAATTTCATCCATACATTCCTATCATTTTCATATTTGCACCAAGGTTATGCTCAAATCTCTTTGGAGATTTGACTATTTCTTCATCAAACCACATTGAAACCATAGGAATTGGGAAAGGACCAATTGCAACATATCATTGGCACTAATTCCCCCATAAGATCTTTAACTTATTTGCTTAATTAGGATTTAGTTCAAGTTCTTGCTTTATGTTCTTCATTTTTCCTAAATTTAGCTTAATAGGTGGATTTCATGGGGAATCCTTCAAATATTTACATGCATTTTGATCTAACACTAACAATGTTTAACTTCTTGGTGCATTTTCAGGTTTAGGGGTTCACACATGCCATAGTACTTTGTACACATGACATCATAATCGAGGGCTACCACCCACTCTGGTATATCCTTCCTATGTCACCTATAATGTGGTACCCCCTACAGAATCCCCTGAATCTAGTTGCACGATCTGTATACTCTACCAAAAATAAACCACTCCAAAATGTAGGGTGTCCACCCAATTAGATATCTACTATAAAAAGAAAAAGGAAACTCGATACCATCCTCTGCCCAGGCCTCACAATCCAGATACGGTCACTAGATCACTATGTCTAGGTCATCTAGGACCCTCCAATACTCCAACTTGCCCAACTTATGCTAGAAAAGTGGCCCTGTATATCCAAAAATGTATGGTCATCCTATCGGTTGAGCCCTACCTCCCACCGACCATGTGATCGCAATGTGCTCCTAGGCCCAGAGCTATAACATTGTGCACCCTACTGTGATAGTGAGACTACCTACCCGAAGATACACCACCTAGTGCAAGTTGTGGTATAAATGTGTGAGCATGCATGATCCCCAAGCATAACTCATGTCATGAGCAATCATGCTATCAAGAATTTCCCCCAACCCAATGAGAAGCCCTTTGACCTAAGGTCGGGGCAGAGAAATCCTCCAATAAATCCAGCAAGAACATAGGGTAAAGCCCACCCGGTAGCAATCAACTCCCACCATGCAATCTCATAGCCAATAAATTGATCATCATGAAAAATATTGCATATAGCAGTTGTACCTCCCTGATCCTCATGATCATAGACAAAAAGCTCCCCAACAACTGGTATTCTCAGTATCTGATTAATGTCCTTCGGGGTCATTGCCATCTCTCTCGTCGACAAATGAATAGTGTTGTGGTCATTATGCCACCTCTCTATACGTGTTTCTAGTAGCCCTCAGCTAATCCAATATTGGGGCATTTCAATCAATGAAGTGAAACCACACTGGTCAATAATGGCACAATCTGCTAGAGTCAGCTATGGGATCATGTCCCATGTCCTTGGACAACACTCGTGAACCTGAAGATTCCCTAAGCCACCCTCCTAGAACAAAATTAAAACATCAAGTCAACAAATCAATCAATTAGCCTATCAATCAACACATCATCTAATCAAATCAGCTTGCGTGAGATTCTGATCAAATATTTAGGAGCACCTATCTTATCACTTGATTCTTATTTATCATGAGATCGATCAACACCAATCTATCCTATTCACTGTTCCTTGCCTATCATGAGGATGATATAAATCAATGAATCATTCAATCTATCCTAATCATCGTTCCTCGCCTATCATGAGGACGATATAAATCAACCTATCCTATTCATCATTCCTCACCTATCATGAGGAAGATCATAAACCTATCAATCAACATCATCCTATCATCAACTGATGTGATCATCAATTATCAAAATCTAGGAGGAAATCATCAAAAACATCAATTTTTGGATAGATGCGCTAAAACAGGGTTTATACACGTTGATTTACTAGATGTGCTAGAAAAATTGTTGGATGGGCTAGAACAGAGTCCATATGCACCATTTCATCGATGCGCTAGAGAACAGATTCTATGCACCGGAATAGAGTCCTAATGTGCCATTTCCTGGATGCGCTACTTGATCAACCCTATGCACGACTCTATCATAGGGATGCACTAATCTATTGACCTAATGTGCTGAAGCGGGTTTTGTATGCACTAGTCTAGTTTTGGGTATTTAACCTAACAAGATGCGCTATTACAAGCCTTCTATGCATTGAAGCGGGTACCTTATGTGCTAATTCTCAAACCCTATGTGCTAAAACGTGATAATAATTTAAATTTGAAAATTCAAAAAGCAGTTTTCGGGGCACATACCAGAGGTCCATACACGGCTAGATAGTGGTGGTGGCAAACTCGCTTGAATTAGTGTGTGGCATGGAATTTTGTCCATATTTTCTCTATAGGCTCTCAGTTTTCAAATGCTCAAGTTACAAATGAACCTATCTTTTACCCTTTTTACCCTTTTAAAGGTTAATTCAAGGGTAATTATGATGGCATTTTATTTATTTTTTCAAATGGGTCACTTCATCAACTAATCAGCAGTGTGGCAGAACTCTTCTAATTTTAAATAGATAAATCAGGTCATCCTTATCAAATTGGTCAATCATCAACATATCATTGAAAAATCATTTAAATCATCAAAAGTTTTCAAAAAATCATCAAAAATTCAAAAATCCCTGATGAATCTCCCAAGGGGGCATCCTTTCATCATCACTGTAAAATCAGAGTTTCGGGCATGACAATTTTTTTTATCATCATTCTCAAGAAAATTTATTCTTTGAAGCAATGCAACTGCACACATCACTTCAAAGAGGGGAAAAATGTATGCACGCAAAACAGTCTGGAGCATTTATTAATTAAATACTTGCTATTTGATTAATATTCTAAATTCCTCTACTATTTTAAATCAATTGTAAAATTTATTTATATGGTTCATATTCTAATTATTCTTTTCAAAAATTCACTTTCTTTCTAAATTAATTAAATGGATAAATTAAATCAATTTATTATTTAATTGATTTTCCCTCTTCCTCTTAAATTTGAATTTTTAAATTCAAATTGGCATATTCTTCTTAAATTGGTTAAAATGCACAAATAAATTTATTTGGCATCTTGCTAATTTACCATCTCCATCTAAATTGAATTTTTAATTCAATTTAAGAACATTTATAAATATTTCCTCTAACCACCTCCAACTCACCTGCCACCTCACCATGTGTCTCACAAAAATGAATTTTATAAATTGGAAAATATGAAATATCTTCAAAAATTTTGCAACCAATTTGGAACTAACTAAGACACATGGCTCCTCCTTCTCTGTGATTCCCTTTAACACTTGGCAATTTGTCTTGATGAAGGGAACCATATCCTTGATTACGTCTAACCTCATGATGCTCCACCGTTGATGTCGTAGGATCGCAATCCCAACCGTCCATTGTTGCCACATCACCTTGAGCCTTACAAAATCTATAAATAGGACCTTTTTCTACAACTTTTCAACATGAAGGATTTGATAAGCTTATGCTGCTGAATTTTAGTGCATTTGTGAGCAGAATTTGGAGAGTTTTTTAGCTTAGTTTTGCATTTTAGTTCATTTAGTGTTATAATGGAAATTTTGTTTTGAATAGTTTAGTTCATTTCATCTTTCATGTAGCATTTCCATTAGATCAATATCATCAATCTTAGCATCTAGATTTTAGCATCATCTCATCATAGGATCATTTAGTCTTCAAGAATCAAATATTGAAAATCCAAAAACATAGGCATGTAGACTTCATCATAGCATCTCGTATCTTGAGTTGTCAATCTTTGCAGGTTCATGTGCAACATTAATAAGATCTAAGAGAATGATTTGTAGGGTTCCTTGAGATTAGAGAACCATGGAATGAATTAAGAGGATAGTTGCATCTTTAGTTTTGCTATTTAGATTTTCCTTTTATGTAATACATTGCATGAAATTTTTCATACCACACAACACTAGTTGGAAAAAATGAGTGATCACAAACAATTAAATAAACTAACAAATTGATCAAAATGATGATTAAAATTAATGACTAAATACACTACCAATGGACAAAAATTAGTGAATAAAAATGACTAAATAAGTGACTAGTTAACAACAATCAATGACTAAATTAATGACTAAATATATCAATGAATAAAAAATGACCAAATAAGTGACCAATTTACAAAAATCAATGACTAAATTAATGACCAATTCACCACCAAGAAAACTCTTGGAAAATACAAATAGACATTCAACTCAAAAAACCTAGTTATGCAAGCTAAATGAGAGATGCAAATGATGAAATTAAGCAATAGGGAGTTAGGATGTGTGTACCTAGGAAGTATGGAAATGTGACAAGGATTAAAAAAATGCAAAGAAGTTGTCAAAATATGTTATGGAGGACAAAGATTCCCTTATTGTTGTCTTAGTCCCACTGTTATTTTTTGAGGCAAATGCAAAATCTTCAGATGTCAGAATCAGATTTGGAAGAATTTCTAGAAAATATCCTCAAGAGGACTAAGATGCCTTAGTTGGCGCCTTAGTCCCACTTTGAACTTCTATAAAATTTGAATTTGGTCCTGAGGGTTGATGTATGTTCTTCCTTCTTCATTGATCTTGGGTTTTGAAACTTTTAGATTCGGCCTGTAGGTGATTTTCTGTGAAGATGACAAATTTTCAATGAAACTTTGCAACTTTTCATTTAAATCATCTTCAAGTCTTCAACCTAATTCTGCAATGACAAACATGCAAGAGAGGAAAAAAAATTTGATTGTTAGTGAATGGGTGTTTTCCTTGGTCAAACCCCTTTTTGGTAATTAAACCTTGAAATGAAATGAAATAATAAAAGGAAATGATGAATGAGCAACATGAAATAATACAATTCACCAAACCCTTGTTATACAGTCTACAAACTTGTGTGAAATAGTTGCAATGGATATGGATCTTGAATCAAATGCGTGCTTGATGGATATGGACTTGAATTGCTTGATTGAATCAAAACCGTACATCACAAATGTTAGCACAACAACACGCATGATGCAAGATATTTGATATGATTCTTGAATCTTTATGGTGGGTCCAATTGCTTGATGATCTTCTCTTGAATGCTCTTGTGATGCTCTCTTGAAATAGCTAGAATGTGTGGATATTTTGTTAGATGAAAATGAGAGGAGGAACCTTGTATTTATACTTATCTATGCTTAATATCTCTAAATTACACCACACCAAGCCAACAATTAAATTCATTAATTAAAGGAGGCTAAATCTTGCCATAATTTTAAATTGAATCTCAAAAATACCTCAAGGGGGGACTAAGACGCCCTAGGTGGTGTCTTAGTCCCAAGGCATGAAACTTGGGGCATAGACTCCAAAAAGGGACCTATTTAAGATACCTCAAAATCGGGGTCCCAAGACCTTTGCGGGTCAAAGACACCCTAGGTGGCATATTAGTCGTGACCCAAAAATCAGGGACACTCAAACAAAATCATCAAATTATCATTTATGCATTGGAGAATGTCAAGATTAGCTAGAAAAATATATAATTCATATGGATTTTTGATGTAAAATAGGACCAATTAAGAAATAAATGAGGATAAATAAAGAAAGGTAGGCCCAAACAAGTGTGAAAATGAAAGGGTATTCATTTTACTACACTACAATCATATATTGTTGTTTCTATACTAGTGTTCATTTGATCCTAGAATAAGTTTTTTAAAAAAATGGTGGCATTATATTGGGATACAAAATACAAACCTGTTCCATAATTTCTACATACCACAAAAACTTCCAAAAAAAAGGATGAATATTGGTATTTTATATTAGAGTGGACTTGAAAATTGATGTTTTCATCATTACATGAAAAAGTGCACCATTTAAAAGATTGTATGTAAAATGTGTAGTCTAAAATGAAAGGAAAAATGATAAACTTTACCAAATCTGAAATGAAAAGATTAATGAATAGCAAAAAATTTGAATTAAATTTTTCTCTTCATCCTTCCTTATCTCTTTTAACCTATCTCCCTTTATTATTCTCTATGTTTCAATCTCTCTCTCCACCTCCCCCTCTACCTCTCATTTTATCTCTTTGTATCTCTATCTCACCATTGGTTTATGTTTCTCTCCCTCTCACTCTCTATCACTCCATCTTTGCCTCTCCCTCTTCATCTCTCTCCCTCTCCCTCTCTATCTCCCTCCCTCTCCCTCTCTATTTATCTATAGCTCTCTCTTATTTTTCCCTCCCTATATCTCTTTATAAATATCTTTCCCTCTCTCACACACTATCTATCCCCCTGTCCCTCTATCTATTAATCTCTATCACCTCTCTCCCTTTATCTCCCTCCTCTCTCTCTCTCTCTCTCTCTCTCTCTCTCTCTCTCTCTCTCTCTCTCTCTCTCTCTCTCTCTCTCTCTCTCTCTCTCTCTCTTCCTCTTTATCTCTCTATCTCTCTTTTCTATATATCCCCCTCTCCTAATATCGCTTTATATATCTCTCCAATTAAACAAAAATATGGTTTCACCTTTTGGGAGATAGAACTTAGGACCTATTTCAGACTTTAATCATTGGGAAACCAAGATCCCTCAACCAAGTGACTCAATTGAGGGATGAAATAGTGGTTTCCTTTTTTGATTAGATGGGAGTTTGCCATTAAATGAAGTTTCAAAGGAGAAATTCAAACATGTTTGCACAAAACCCTAGAAACTTGAAAGCATGTAATCAAATTGATAAATAGAGAAACAAAAAAGTACCTAGAGGATTAAAGATGTCTAAACAAGGTTTGAAAACTCTAAAATTTGTTGCTTCTAAAGTGCACTAGATTCATATACCAAACTGTGTGATTTTTTCCTAGTTTAGGGTTTCTGGGTAGAATCTTTAATCTCCTAATGACATTAGAATCCACTAAGAACTAAAATAAAGGCACACTGGGAC
Organism: Sequoiadendron giganteum; assembly: GCA_007115665.2. Taxonomy (NCBI): domain Eukaryota; kingdom Viridiplantae; phylum Streptophyta; class Pinopsida; order Cupressales; family Cupressaceae; genus Sequoiadendron; species Sequoiadendron giganteum. Next base: position 555,648,451 of record CM021108.1, read on the forward strand.
TCATATGCCCAGATAGTTGCAAAGTGTCCCCAAAAAGTGAAAAGTGTCCTAGGAGAAATTTTTTAAATTGAAAATTTGTTAGTCTCTGAATATAGATTAAATAATCACTTTCCCAATGGTTTCACATAAATAAGTTGGATATCTTTCTCTATATCTCAGTTTCTATGAGAATTGACAACTTCTTATGACAACTTTACAACTTCTTGCAAATTTTTAATTTGATACTTTTGAAGGCTTCAAATCCACTTTTTCTTCAACCTATAAACCCACAACATACAAAGAGAGGGAAAAAATGTTTCTTTTTTAGGGTATGGGAGTTTTGTTTAGTCAAACCTTGTTTTGGTAATCAAACCTTAATGAGAACTAAAGCATAAATTAAATGAAACACGAAACATAAGATGAAACAATAAAACATTGTTTGAAATCTTGTAGAAATGCAAGCAAGCATGAAGTGGCCTCAATAAATGTAGATCTTGATCATGATTCTTGATGAAAGATAATTCCTTTGAATACTTGAATTAATCTTGAACAATACATCACAACATTAGCTCAAAACCACATGCATGATGCATGAAGCCTTTGACATGATAATGGATGTTTGATTCTAGCAATAATCTTCTTCAAATCTACCTTTAAATGCTCTTGAAATGCTCTTGTCAAGATACTCTTGATTTCTTATGAAGATATAGTCTAGTAGGAGAAATTATGTGAAATAACCTTGTATTTATACTTGTTTATGCCTAATTTCTCAAAATTAAAACACTACAAGCCTACATCAAATCTAGGATAATAAAATACCATTAAGAATTTGATTTAAAATAGGTACAGGTTAAAGTGAGACTCATATGCCAATTGGGGCATATAAGTCCCAGTGTCTTTAAACATAGGACACAAAATCTAAGAAATTTTATGTTCTATGCAATATTTAAAATTAGGTTTTGAGACCTAGGTGAGACCCATACACACAAGGTGGAATATGAGTCCCAGATCACTAGATATGAAACACCTAACCTCAAAAATTGAATTATGATTTGTCATTTATTATGTTTCAGGATTATCCTTAGAAAAATGCATAAAATAAGGCTTGTGGATGCAAAATAGGACCAATTAGGGCATAAATAAGCCATGCTTTAATAAGGAGGGCCCAAAACAAGTGTGAAAATGTAAAGGGATACATTTTTCTACACTACATTTAGCCCCCACTTTAGTGAGACACTAAAGTAGACAAATTTGTATCAAGAGGGTTCCATGTGTACTAATGTGGATGGTATAGGATGAAAACTATCAAGGGGGTGGTCAAGCCCCTAGGATCCAAGATCCTACATTAAACCAAAATAAGTACAAAGGGACACAACAAGGTGTATGATATGTAGCATCAATAAACACAAACATAAAATGTCAATGAATAACAAAAAGAAAAAGAAAAAGAAAAAGAAAAAGAAAAAGGGGTAGATCAAGCCTCAATTTGTTTTCCAATACGATGTGGATCAAGCCTTAGATGTTTTTCCAAAATGAATTCTCATTATGAGGCAAAAAAAGGGTGGCTTAGTGAGAAAGTCATGCCTTTCTATCGGCTTCTCACCATACAATGATAAATTCATGCTCATGTGTAGGCTTCTCATTATACTAACCATACCAAAGCTATCCCTTTCATAACTTCAATAGGGTGCCACAAAATGAAACTTTGAGCTTCACAAGGCCTAACAACCTATGTTAAGCACTCATGAATGTTTATGCATGTAAATGATTGTTCAAAGGGATATTTGCTTAATTTTTGTAAGGTCTCTTCTTAGGGAACATCATGCCTAGTGTCTCCAAGAGAGGAAAGATCAAAGAAATATCATGCTCTCAGAGGAAATCAAACCCAATGACACCACCAAGAAAATGACGCATCGTAAGAAGAAATAAAATTGCACAATGAAACATGAGAAATGTCAAAAAATAATGTCAATGTATGCCCCCACTTTAAAGAAATTGCTAAAACCATTACAATGATAAATATTCTTTAAAGTAGCCAATGATGAAGATAGGAGATCTTATTCATAAATCCCTATGGCAAGTCATATGTTCCCTAATGAAACTACATCATGAATAAAGGGTTTCCCCCAAAATGTAATGCTAAACATAGAAATAAAAATTATGTCACATGCAAGCCACCTTAAGGCATGTTGTCCAAATCACAAGATTGCTATTATATATACATGGAAGGCTGAAAAATAGCCAAAAGAGACAGTAAAAAGTGTCATACAGGGACAAGGCAACATAACCCCTTGCCTCCACTAAGTGCAAGACAAGGACATGAGCCGAAATGATTGATGAAAATCTTGGAAATCAGTACCAACTAGAGGAACTAGGTGATTCAACCAAAGGAAGAGCACCACAATCCTTAAGATGTTGAATTTTATCTCAAATCCTTACATTCATTAGTAGAATGACCATGAACTCGATGATATGCACAAAATGAACTCTTTTAGTAAAATTTATTTCATGTTCTTGGAGGAAGAGATATCAAGTGATCTTGGAGGAGTCTTGAAAAGATACTCTCTTGGTCAATAGAATATTTTTCTTTATTTTGCATCAAATATATCTCTTTCTTAGTACTAGGTGTCATACTTACACAAGACTCTTTAGATTGTGATATTTTGTTCTCTCCTCGAAGGGAGGGTGTAAAATATAATGAACTCCAATAATTAATAAGACATGTCCTAAGATTTCTTTGTGTGACAAAATTAAGGTTAAGTGTATAATTATTTGTTTCTTTCATTTCTTTCAAAGGACAATAACAAAGACCACTAGTGTCTATCAATTCACGATGAACTAATATTAAAGTTGGCTTAGAAGAATGTTTAATAAGAGTGTTTATATAAAGTGAAGGCTTGTTTTTTTTCTTTTGAGGGACAATAACCAAGACCATTAGTCATTTAATGTGTGTTAGGATATATAGGGAAATGAATACCTTTCTCTAGAACCACATCCTTTTCCACTATAACCAAGTTGTTTCATAAGTTCATAAATTCTTCCATAAAGATTTTTCATTTCTTTAAGATTTGGTGGTTTTTCATAATCAACTTCATCAAAGTTTTTTGTGTAATTTTTTTCTTCTTCTAAAGTGGTTGAGGTGGATGCTTTCAAATTTTTTGTTGACATTAATACTTTTTCTTTTCCCTTTCTAGACTATGTTTATGATCTTGTATTCTTCCATGAATGTAGGTGTGAAATCTAAGGAACCCCAATCATCTTCCAATAACTTTGTAACTTCTTCAATATACTTATCCTTTTATTCTCTTGCACGGGTTCCACTTCTATAGTTGGTTTTAGTGTTTTTAAAGTATTTTCCTTGCCTTTGTTAATGTTTAAAAACATCTTTGGTTTAGGTTCAGCTTTATTATACACACTTTGTTGTTGTAGACATACTTCATTATATGATGAAGAGTTGAAGGAACCCTATTCATCGCATGAATCCATGGCATTCCTAAAATAAGACTATATGAAATATCATGAGGCATAACATGAATAGGAGTTTGCAACATGGCCTTTCTAGTTGTAATAGGCAAAGTGATCACACCAAGTGGTTTTTTTCCTACATTGTCAAATCCTCGAATCGATAATGAATTAGATTCAATTCTTAATTTTTCCATTACAAGATTATCCAAAAGGGTTACACTACATACATTAAGGGATAAGCCATTGTCAATAAGGGTTCACTTTATCACTATTCTATTATGTTGAGATATTATCATGAAAGCTTCATTTTGTTTTTTCACTTTTAATAGAGGTGGCTCATCTTGATGGAAAGTAATGTTTAAGTTGACCAAACTTATAGCTTGAATTCGGGCTGCTACATCATTTTATTGCACATTAAGAGGTGTAGGAACTTTTTGTAAGGAATTTTGAATCATGTTATAATAATGAGGGGAGGCTTGAATAAGGTCCCATAAGGATATCTTAGCAGGAGTGGTCTTAAGCTTTTCAAAAACTCATACTCCTTTCAATTTAATAAAGGAAAATGAAGGGAACTAAGCAAGATAGGTTGAGGTAATGGAAGGGATGTTGGATTTGGTTATCTTGGTTGTAAATTGTTCCTAGTGTTATATTTATGTGTTTAAGGGGAAAATTTAGGATTTGCATCAAATGACTTGATCAAAATGACAGACCAATAATTCTCACCCTAAAACATGTGATTTTGCATGTGATATAATGCAAATAATAATCAAAAATAAATCCTAACTATTATATCAATAATGAGGGAGGTTTTGAGAGGCTAGAATGGTGTGTACCTTGATGCAAGAAGGTTTTTTTTAGGTCACAAAAGACTCGTTCGCCTTTACTGGTGAATGGGTCCCAGTTAGGGTTTCTAAAAACTAAGATCTAGCTTCTATTCTTTAAGATCTACACTCTTAGCTCCTCAGTGATCAGCTCCCAAAAACCTGAAATAAATTTTGTAGATTTATTTTTGTGTTCTTGCAATGTATGTGCAAACTTTGACAATGTTTCTTCAAATGTGTTATCTTCTTGATCTTCAACCTATAAATCTACAAACACACATTCAAGAAGAAAAAAACTTGTTGACTATTAGAGGATAAAGGTTTTCATTAGTCAAACCCCTTTGAGGTAATTAAACATTGTGATGAAATAATGAAATAGAAGCATCAAACATGAAATATGAAATGTTGATACATTGGAAGTTGTCTTGGAATGTAAATCTACAAACTAACATGAAGTGGCCATGTAGAATGTAGATCTTGATCTTGAATGAGATGTGAAACAATGCTTGCTAATAGATCTTCAATGCTACAACAATGACATTAGCTCAACCACATGCTTGAATGCACTATGCCTTTGACATGATGATATGATCTTGAATTCATGCAATAAAAAATCACTAATCTACTCATGAATGCCTTTGAAATTTCTCTTGAAGTGCTCTATAATGTTCTTGTGAAAGTATTATTATGATTAATTGAACTTACTAGGTGAAACAATGTAAATTAACCTCATATTTATACTAAATCTAAGAATTGAACCTAAAATTCAAATAATCCAAACCAAAATCAGATCTAGATTTGAAATTTATTAAAATCCTGCCATAATTAAATTCAAAAAGGGGTGGCCTATGTGAGGAGGACCCATTCACCAATAAAGGAAAATGGGTCCTAGCACAACTTTCGAGGACCATGCTTCAGGGGGATGAAATAACATCAAAAACCTATTTAAAAAATGTCAAGAAAGGGGTGTCCTATGTTATGAGGACTCATTCTCCACTAAAGGTGAATGGGTCCTAGCATAGATTTCTAAGACACTAGTTTTTCCAAATTAAATTTTATACCATATCATTAATTGGTGTTAGGATAGATCCTTAAAAAATGTAATTAGTAAGGCTTGAATTTAAATTAAAGAGGCCAATCAGGCTCAATTAATTAATGAAACACTAGATAAGTTTGGAAGAGTAATACAACACTTTACAACACCCTAAAGAACGAAAAGTTGAGTATATTTTATTAAAAAGGGCCCTAGATTCAATGTGAATTTGTACAACACATTACAACAGTAAATCAAGGCATCACTAGGTTAATTAATTATTAATTATTCCCAAATGCAAGAAAAAAGGGATAATTTTTCCATTAATACATTTTTCCTTCACTTTATTGAGATTCTTCCCCAATGAAAAAATCACACAAAAGTAGACATTCAAGACACTTAAGTGTGCAACAATAATAAAGGTAGATAGTCATACCCTATCAAAGACCAAGACAAAAAATAAAAATAAATGATCGAGCAAAATAGTTCCCACACAATGTGGAATGGAGTTGTTTGTTTGTAACATGTGTGCTCACTCTAGGGTAGTGGAACCTCATTCTATCCACTAGGTGAGTTATCCCAACTATGTGTGCTCACTCTGGGGTAGTGGAACCTCAATCCATCCACTAGGTGATTTATCCCAACTATGCATTCTCACTCTAGAGTAGTGGAACCTTAGTCCGTCCACTAGGTGAGTTATCCCAATGAGGTGGCCAACCATACCGAAGTTATCCTTCTAAAATATTTGATAAGGCACCACAATGTAATGCTTTTCTATGCTTTTGAATGTCATCTCTATAAGTTTTTGTTAAAGGGGATTTTGTTTTTCTCATCTAAGGTCTTCTTCTTTGGGAACATCATGCCTAATGTCTCCAAGAGAGGAAAATTCAAAGAGTATCATATTGCCACTTATGGGATGCATATCGCTTCACATCATGCCACCAAGAGATATCATATGCTTAGAAATATTACACTCTTGGAGGAAATCAAGCCCAATGACACCACCAAGAAAAGGACATGTTACAAAAATAAATAAAAATCATGCCATAAAATATGCCAAAATATGTCATCGATGTATGCCCCCACTTTAAAGTGGTTGCTAACACCATTACTATGAGAAATTGCTTTAAAGTAGCCAATGTTTTCTCCTAAGACATGAGATATTTCCTCACAAAATCCTATGCCAGGTCATATGTTTCTAAAATAAAGCTACACCATGAAATACAAAGGAAGGATTGCCCCCAAATATACATAAGGGATCTATGGATTCAGGGTCGGTATTTCTTGCTACAATATTATGTTTAGAGCTTTTAAATTTCATCATTCTCCAAATACTCCTAGATAGAATGACATAAAGAGAGTGAAAACTAGGAAAAATCATCTCGGGTCAACATGGAAGAGACCTAAATGTCTTAACACCTTGCATCATCCCCAAAATGAAAACACAAGAAAAATGAGAAAGATAAAGGAAACCATTTGGGTCAACATGGAAGAGACATAAATGTATCAATGGCTTGCATCATCCCCAAAAGGAACAATTAAGACAAACAAAAAGATAAATGTTTATGACATAGAGAAGAATGTAGGTACATATAGATGAATCCACAAAAAGAGAGAGAGATTCATCAAATGAAACATCACGAGGGATCATATTACACACATGCAATCACATAAAGAAACATGAAAAAATAAGAATTCCAGTAAGGCACATGTGAGTCAACTTATAGAAGGTCATCTACATCCTGATCTCATTCTATATAAACGAAAGGTGGACAACTAGCCAAAGGGACAATGATAAGTTCTGAACTAGGGGAAGCACCAAGTTTAACACTCTCTTTAGGAGATTTGTAATTTAACCTCATAGAATAAAAAAATAATGTATTCAATTCATTATGCAATTCTTTATCAATCTTTGCAATATCAATTTCATCATCTAGATTAATTACAATAGGATTTTGAATGACAATATCCATGGAAGGTTCTTGTTTATGTTGTGGCAAAGATATAGGATCATCAAGCATTGCTTCAGGTAATTTCAAATTTTGATTTTGCGTGTTGTTCTTGTGTTCTTTAATTTGTAACATATGAGCAATAGCACAACATCTATTCCTACACTCTCTAGCACTTTGATTATGTTTTAATCTATTGTCAATTTGTGTTTTTGTAAGAGTGGGTTTGTCAATCATAGGTTCCTTCTCTTCCTTGGGGGGAATGGAAGAAACAATAGGAGGTTGTTCAACCACTTTCTCTTTAAATTTGTAATTTTTTTTATTTTAGGAGGGACAATGGGACTACTTCCATTATCTTGTGGTCTCTTATAGGAAACTGCAGGAGGCATTTTTATACGTTTCTCTTGGATGGTTTTTGGTTTAATAATTGTGTTGAATATATCAAATACTGAGAGGGGGGTGAATCAGTATTCTATTAGCCAAATTAATTATTAACCATCCATTTATCAATTCATATCTAAATGCAATAGTGAACCCGAACATAAAAGAGATCATAACACATTGACATCAAGATTTTTACATGGAAAACCCAAAATGGGAAAAACTATGGTGAGTATTAGCTCAAAATATATTATAACCGATTATAAGATATTATAGGGCTCACTGCCAAGACACGTTGTCCTTGAAAAGGATCACAACCTAAATACAAAATGTGGCTTGATGCCAAGATACAAATGATGTTGCTCATTTCCAAAATTAACTAAAGAAGTGCAACTACAAAGTGTTGAAAGTAGTTTTGGTTATGCCCTGAAAATATCAAAACTCTACTCTGGTGGCCAGTATACAAACACTATCAGTAACTACACACTATTACACTTGTTGCATTACTTGCATATCATCTTTTCTTGCTTTCATCACTTTGACCGTCATAAATATATACACATGCATAACTTCCTTTATCAATTAGGTCAGCCTAATTGAGGGTATACTAAAAATACAAAAATCTTGTTGGCTTAATAAAAAATTCCTTTTGACACACATAAAAAAAATGTGTTAACGAATCGTTAAGTTCAGCCTAGACCTAAAGAGGAACATGCAAAAGATAAATCTTTCTGGCCAAAAGAACACGAAATTTCGATCATCGGGATAGCTCAATCGGATAAAAAAAACATGATGAAAGCTTGTTTATACCTTTAATTGACATTCCTAATCATCATATCAAAGACTCATTGAATTCCTTTTTTTTACGAAGATTTCTAGATCAAGGTACTATTAGTTTTAGGATTAGGAATGTAAGCAAGAAAAAATACAACACATAAGACACTTAACACAACAAGTTACCTTGGGAAAACTATTCTTCTCAAGGGAGAAAAACCTAGTAAATAATATTCTCTTATATAATGTAAGAATAAGTGAAGAAAATTGCATACAACAATCAGGCCTTATACAGGCAGAATCTCATACAATAATATATGTTACTCCTCCTTGAATGAATGATAATGCTTCTTCAAAGAATCCAATCTACTGCAAAAAATAATGAAAACTTTTTTTGTTTCTTAGGAGATGCGAATTGGATAGAATGAAAATTGATGATGAAATGACAGGTCTTCATCTTCCTTAAATACAAAGTTAGGCAACCTCTTCTCTAGGTCGGCCCCTAGAGAATATAAATATTATTTAAAACATGAAGGTCGACTAACCTTTAAGGGAAAATAGATCCCAAAGCTATAAAACACTAACACTCCCTCTTAGCTAGGGATGTATTTTCTAGATATCCTCATTATGGAGTCTCTCAACATGATGCCCATAATGGCTACACATATTTGTGGAAAACCACATCTCAGTCTCAGAGATGTACAAGATTTCATCACGGAGTCTCTCAAAATGATGTCATCATGGAGTCTCTCAACATGGCATCCACAATGGATACTCCCATGTGTGGAAAGAAACACATCTCAGTCTCAGAGATGTATAAGGTTCCATCATGAAGTCTCTCAATGTGATGTCTTCATGGAGTCTCTCAACATGACGTCTCATCTTAGTCTCAGAGATGAATAAGGGATCATCACAGAGTCTCTCAATGTGATGTCATCATGGAGTCTCTCAACAAGACATCTCATCTTAGTCTCCAATATGAATAAGGGCTCATCATGGAGTCTCTCAACATGACATCTCATCTCAGTCTCAGAGATGAACAAGGGCTCATCACAGAGTCTCTCAATGTGATGTCATTGTGGAGCCTCTCAATATGGTGTCTCATCTCAGTCTCAGAGATGAACAAGAGCTTGCACCTCATATTTCTCTATCTTAGAGAAATATACACTGCAAGGGCTTTCACCTCATATTTCTCTGTCTCAGACAAATATACTTTACAAGGGCTTTCACTTCATATTTCTCTATCTCAGATAAATATACATTACAAAAATATTCAAGATGATGTGACTCCCTCTAAAGCTCCAAGTACTTGCATCAATTTCCTGACCTCCTCATCCAAGATTGGCTGTAATGCTTGCCTTAGAGGAACGGATTCCAACACACACCTACGACACTATTTGACCTATGGGAGTTCAATAATTTCCTTCTCTACCTCATCCTAGATCACCCTATTTAAATAGGTTTACGAAGCTACCAATGTCACATCCAAATTGACCATCTTGTGCAATTTTGTTCTCTACAGCTAAAGAAGTCTTCCAAGGACTTTAGCACCTGGCCTTGCAACACTGTAACCTATGTAGCTGACACCTTCACTTATTCTTAATGAGTCAGATAAATCCCTCTTGATCCTTGCCTCAGAGATTGCAAATAAATCTTCCAGAAGTGAAATCCCCTTCATTGAATTATCACAAAACCTTAATCCTTTTCCCTGACATGCTTTCAACTCATGCCTTGAGTTCTCAGAATTTAACTCCCTCTAAATGTCATTTCCTCCTCTTCAAAGTATTTGATCACAATGACAATATTATGCCCTCAAGAGATGTCTCCAGTGAAGAATCATGAGAGTTATGCACCACCAACTCAGTCCCAAGGCTGCAAGCTATGTTCATTTCTCTAGCCAACATGACTTCCTCATAGGATGCCTCCCTTGAATTCCTTATGCAATATCTCATCATCTTTTGTCTCCTCAAACCATTTTTCATTTTAGAGAGATTAATAATAGTTAATAGAATCAAACTACCCCGAAGAGAAATATACAGACCAATGCTAGAAGCATATATGATTCACTATTCCCAATGTTTATTATTAACTACATAAAATTTATTCAAGGTACAATCATAAAATACTTATCTCTTTATGTTGGTACACCATTGACCTAGACTTGTAGTTGTGTCTCATCTTCACCATGAATATGCGGTAAAGCTCATGTTTCCTATCATCTATGTAGTGCAAAAATTCCTAGTAATTAATTTGGCCATCATCACATTGATTGGCTTCAAATAAAATAGTCACTGTCTATAGGATTTTGGTTGTCCTTGTGATGATAGATTAAATGCTAGATTGCAGCAATGCATTGACCATAGCATGATAGGATTGAAACCTAGATAGAATTCTTGAACATGATATGACTTGGATCCCCATTAGCTATCAATCATTCAATTGGTGGTGTTGAATTCACCTCTCAGACAAAGACCAATCCTTAAACTCGAGTCTTCAGATAGAAATGATATCATTGTTTACTTACTCCCGGCTGAAGCTCAATGGTGCACGTCCATTAGCTATGAAACCCCAAGTCAAATCCAATCTGAATTAATTCTGGATGGTCGATGGTGGGTATCTAATGCACTTATGGGAGCCAAGGTTCATAGTAGTGGCACAAGCATATGGCTCTACCAAAAATATGTCACTTAATATTCCTCCATCCAACTTAGAGACCCCATCAAATTCCAGTAAGAGTGAATTTGATAAATCAGAATCAATATGTAAGCATGAAGAAATACCATGATGGCTAGGCAGAGGGTTTCATCTCTCTTGGAGGCAATCTGGCAGGGGATTTTATCCCTGTCAAATTAATTGCATCTTCTCCAATCGTCCTCCTTAGGAAAACACGTATTCCTTTGTTATGTTGCAGTTACACCTGAAATGAGAAAGAAACGAGCATCTCTTTAGCTGCCTTGAGTAGGTAATACTTCAATGAATATCAATTTCAAAAAATAGAAAGAGATTTCAATTTCCCATTGCTCAGATTACTCATGAACTCAAACTTGTTCCCCTTCAAATATCTCCAATTTTGACTTTACTTAAATAAATTTGATATGTTCTTTTCTTAAACCTACTCTGATACCATGTTAGTTTGAGGATAAAAAATGTAAGCAAGCAAAAATATAACACATAAGACCATGAACACAACAAGTTACCCTAGGAAAACCCTCCTTCTCAAGGGAGAAAAACCCAACAAATAATATTCTCTCATATAATGAAAGAATAAGTGCAGAAATATGCATACAACAATGAGGCCTTATAAATGGCCGAATCTCATACAATAATATGTCACTCCTCCTTGAATGAATGATAATGCTTCTTCAAAGAATCTTATCTACTACCAAAAAGAAGGTGAACTTTGGCTGTCCATTAGGAGATGCGAATTTGAGAGAATGAAAATTGATGATGAAATGACATGTCTTGATCTTCCTTATATACAAAGTTAGAAAACCTCTTCTCTAGGGTGGCCCCTAGAGAATATAAATATTATTTAAAACATTAAGGCCAACCAAAATTTAAGGGAAAATAGATCCCAATGCTATAAAAAACTAACATGTGCTAGATCAGTATGGACATACTGATTACATAGTTAGTAACCAACCAATGTTGGCATCAATGAAAAAAAATCTGGAGGGCACCTTCTTCATTCTTCCAATAATCTCCCCCTTTGTCATTGATAGCAACATGTGCCAAAAATGAGACTGCTTCAAAATAGACATATTATTTTATCTCTTCTTCTCCTCTTCTCCTAATCTCCTCTTCTCCTCTTCTCCTCTCCCCCTTTGATATCAAGGATAAAGGATGAGGAAAAATTTCAAATTCAGGAACTATGGGCACCTTATAACTCTTTGAGAATCACTTCCCAAGAAGGCTTTCCATCATCCTAGAAACCTTTTTCCCTAGAAAGTGTTTTATGAAAATATTCTATTTCAACCACGCATTCTTCTCCTTCTTCCAAAGAGGATGGGGCAAAGTTCATTTTCTCAGGTTTTTTTGCCTCCATCAGAGCATTTGATATAGTAGCATTTCTGGACATAACCATATTTCCAATTTGGGCATACCACCTCATAGACTCTTCCTTCTACCTCTTCAAGATGAAAAATTTATTTTGAAGATCTACAATAGAAACCCACCTAACATAGTTTTTGCCATCGACAATCTTATAATCTCTGGAGACATCAGAAAGTTGAGAATCAATTGATTCCATTAGATCCTTCATACTTGTAGTGGCTTGCAACCATTTCATGTAGTAAACAAATAGTATATAAGCTTCTTCATCACCTTATCTTACCTCTTTCAAAGTTTCCAATGATTTTTCATGTGCAATAATACACTTATCTTGTAGAAACAATAATATTTTTTCTAGAAAATTCAACTCTACTTCTCTTGTGGTCTGCATCTTAAGATTGGATGTGTACTCTTTAATAGAATCAACAATAAGCCTCAAATTTTCAATCAAAGCTAAATAGTTGTCTGGAGTAACAAAGGGGGCTATCTCTTATAGGGATTTTATACTTTAATTTATCAACTTATCACCTCTTTGATACGACTCTATAGCCTCCTATGTGAAAGAGCTTAGAAAAGTGTCAGCTTAATTTTGTCACTGGGTGTGATCTTAGTCAAATCCACATGACCTAGGTGAGATGGCAACTTGTCTAGATAAGGTGGAAGTACATTTTGAATTACAAATTTCCTTGAAAGAAGAACTTTGAGAGTACTTCTGGATGACTCTCCAGATATCTTTGATGGTTCAAGGAATTTGGGAATTTCACCTTTAGCTAGAATGACTTCTTTATCTTCCTCTTTCTTCTTTTCTTCTTCTTCTTCTTATTTTTCTTCCTTTTCTTCTTCTTTTTCATCACCAGATGGATTTATATTTTCTTCCTTCCTTCTACCCTCATCATCCTTTTCTTTATCATTTTATTTGTCTTTTCTCCCTTCATTTACTTCTTTGTTTTCCTCTTTGGTGGATCTTTATGTTCTTCTCTCTTTTCACCGAATTGATCCTTATGATGATCATCAGACCTCTTACTAGTATTTTATTCTAAGTCCATCTAAGGGATAGGGGTCTCTGAGGCACCAAGTGTCTCATCAATAGTTTCCAAGATAGGGTTATCCATTACTTCTACAACTATAGTAGGTTCTTGAGTCTAAGCAATGTGAGACGAAGAGCTAGTTCTTGTCACATGGCTCATTTCTAATTGCCTAATCACATCATGAGCTTCATGCCTTAATTTTTCCACATAGTATTTTTCTTTAGTCATTAACATGTTGAATCTCTGCTTGCCTCTGAAAAATGTAGAACATTCTTTCAATAGATTTGTAGCTTCTATTTCTGACTGAATTGAACTAACATATTTTACGGCCTCACTTCTTATCTCATTTTTGACATTTGAAGCTTCCTTCCTTCTAAGTACTAGCTCTTTCCACAAATTTTAAGTAAATTTTTATTGCATGGTGTCCATGTTTATGTTACAAATAACTATGTGCTAAAAAAAAGAATTTCTGATAGTTTCTTTTTCTTCATCATCAACTTCATCATATAACTCAGTAGTTGACATAAGATCAGTATCAATCAAATTATTCAAAAGTGTTCTGAGAACCAAGGGTGGATGATTTATTACCGAAGGAGAATCGACCATGTTCTCCATAGGGTTAGATGAGCCTTCTTCATTCTTCTTTTCATGTACATGAATTTGGTAAGTATCCTCCTCTTCTTCTTCCTCTAACTCTTCATCTATATAAACAACAATACTATTCTTGCCTTCTTCACCAAAGGTACTAACTCTTATGTTTCTTTTCAACTAATGCTCCTCTTTTAGATCAAGTGTAATTTATTCCTCAACATCACTCAAATTTATTTTCTTATGAAATTTTTATTTCACTCTTCTTCTTCTTCTTCCTCCTGAAGCAGTAGATGGTGCAACAATAGGTGTTTCCTTCTTCTTAGATGTAGTGACACTTTGTTCTTCCTTTTCCCTTTCACAACACTAGGTGCAATAGAGCTGGAAATAGGTGTTGGTGTAGCACCAAAAGATATCCTTCTTGATTTTCTAGGTCTGAAGGATTGTTCAACAATTTTAGTTTTCCTTTTATCAAGAGTCTCCTTATATTATACTATATCTTCCTTAGTGTATGCTATGTCTTGGAAGAAAGCTTCAATTTTCTTTCTTCATTTAGGTTTTGTGGCTTCTAGGTGAATTTCGTTAGATTTCTCCTCATATGCACCAAGCCTAGGTAGAGAGGGGTGTTTGGGACTAGCCAATAGGATCTCAACGTACCTTTCTACCATTTTCTCTTCAATCTCATATCCCAAAGGTTCAATCCAATGAATTCTAGGTTCAAATGCCTCAATGATGCATTCATTGGTAGATACAAGAAATGTTATCTCTTTTTCATACTTTTCACCAAACTCCTTGGAATCCTATTTCTTTCATTCATTTCATTCTGAAAACCTGCAAAGAATGTAGTTAGGGCATTGTTTTGTTCCCTAAAATCTCCTATTCTATGTAGATAACCACTATTCTGATGAGAAACTGGCCTGGTATTATCCCATATTATGCTATTTCTTCTAGGTAACTCCTTTAGAAAATAGAATCACAAATAGAAAACAAGAGTGCCAAATTTAAATATATGTCTCTTCACCTTTGTCATACTTAGGTTTTTCATAAGTTGCAACCTCATTAGCTCATAAAGATCAAAATCATTTCCATTCACCTTCATTTCATAAGTTGTGTGAATTGTTGTGGCTCATACATAGTTCACTTTGTTCATGAAGTAGAATTTTTATCCATTCATAATGGCAACATACTTGATGGTAGGATTTGTGATAGATTTCATTTTCAAGGATCTTCCATCAAACTTGGCATATTAGAATGGCACTAGTGTCATAGAGACCAATAACAACTTGAATTTTTTCTCCTTATTGATATTCCTTGGTTCATTTAACCATATAAGATTGGTGTGAACCCTACTGAGGGCCATTCTTAAAAAATTAGCCTCACTCTCACTAGAAAAGTTAGGGAACCAGTTCCAAACATTTAGCTTCATTCGGACTAGGTTTTCATATTTCACCTTGAGTAGCAATTCATCAGTCAACTCATTGTCCCCCAAATCCTTTAACTCTTGGTGATCAAATTATTTGAGCTTCCCATGAATGAATGTTTTGGGATCTTCGATCAATAACACATGACTCAGAATGTGTGAGAATGCGCCCATTGGATAATTTTCATATACTTTCCATGAGAATATTCTGAAATTTGGTTGGGGCCTCTCAAAACTTTCCACAATAGTAGGAGTGGCCATATTTCCCAAATAAAATTTTTCTTGTCGAGAACTAGGGTTTCGATGTACGGTGCTTTGAATCATTTTCTCTTTTACTTCATCTTGCACTTCTTCTCCCAAATTGTCCAAATGCGTTTTTTCTTTAGCATATTCTCTTGCTTTATTATTTGTGGATTTTTCCCTAATTTTGTATTTATTACTTTTTTAATTTTAAAGCTATCAAATGCTTTGAAAGATACACTATATACTAAGGAGAGCTCCATAATTCTTCTGGTTTGATTTTTTTCTTTCAAAATTTTCTTCAAATCCATCAAAATAAAGATTCACATCACATATCCTTGTGTCATCGCAAGACACCTCATATATCGAGGGCTTGTTAGATTTTTCTATGAATGCTCCCCCTGAAGCTATTACTTGCTTTAGTTGTTAGAAGAGGTATATGCACCGGATGCAAATAAAGAATTATTTGACTCATCCTTGTTCTCAGGTTCTTCCTATTCCCTCCAACTTTTTTCCATTTATTTTCTTACTTCTTCAAGGTCTACATTGCTCTCAGGCTTGTTCTTCTATTCCAGAATCAGTTTCTTCCTAGAAATTTCTCTCCTACAAAATTTTGAGATATGTCCTAGTTTGTTTCAAGTGTGGCACACAAGATATCCTTGATCAAAAGAGTTAGGATTCATCCTTGATCTGCACTAATTATCCTTGTGTCTAAAGATATTGCATGTGTAATAGTAGCCTTGAAAAGATTGAATTGTTCTACTAGTATATTTATATCCTTTCATCATCATCTGAATTCTACATTCGGTAGCTCTATGTCCAAACTTGTTGCAAGCATAGAATCTTCCAACAAAGAATCCAACATTCTGACTTGTTCTATTCTGGTTCATCCTACTTCTACATTTTTTTTCTCTATGACCAAATTTATTGCATGAGAAACAAATACCATTAAATGATGGGTACCTTTGAGCATTAGGTTGTTGGATGGGAATCCTTTCGGTATTGTTCCTTCGATCCTTGCTTCAATAATAATTCCTTTGATTGTACACTTTGTTGAGAATCAATTTAGTCTTTGAGATTTGTCCTTCTTCAAGTCCTAGAACACTTTTTTCTTTAGCAGGTTTCTGAGATGTAATCAACTCATCAAGCATTGTAGAACTTGTCTTGAACCTTTCTTCATGTGCTTTCACTTTTTCCAGATCAACTCTTAAGGTTACCAATTCTTGCTTAATCTTTGTACAATCATTAATTTTATTCTGGATTTCAGCTTTTTGACATTCCTTGATTCACTTCTTTTCTTCCATTTCTACTTTCAGTCTAGTAATAACCTCATTAGCCTTCTTCAACTAATCACTAACATCTCTATGCCTATTCTTGAATTTTTTGATCAGCTCTCTTATCTTCCTAATGCAATCATTTGATTCTTTCATATTTCCTTTCAGAGTTTCCTTCTTAACCTTCCTTTTGTTCAATTCCTCAAGGTTATAATTGATCTCGTCAAATATAGATTTTTCTTCCAAAGGAATAAAATGATATTTTCCAGCCATATTTTCAAATTTTTTGACCTTCCTCAAGCTATAAGTCTTTTTTGGAGGTACCAAGCTTTGATACAAATTGTTGAATATATCGAATACTCAGAGGAGGGGTGAATCAGTATTCTTCTAGCCAAATTACTTATTAACTATCCAATTATCAATCCACATCTAAATGTAATAGTGAACCAAAACATAAAAGAGATCATAACACATTGACACCAAGATTTTTACGTGGAAAACCCAAAATGGGAAAAACCACGGTGAGGATTAGCTCATAATATATTATAACTGGTTATAAGATATTATAGAGCTCATCGTCATGACACACTATCCTTGAAAAGGCTGATAGTCTAAATACAAAAGATGTGGCTCACTACCAAAATGAACTAAAGAAGTGCACCTACAAAGTGTTGAAATCAATTTCGGTTATGCTCTAAAAATATCAAAACTCTGCTTCAGTTGCTGGTATACAAACACTATCAGTAACTTTGCACTATTACATTTATCACATTACTTGCATATCATCTCTTCTTGCTTTCATCACTTTGACTATCATAAATATATACATAGGCATAACTTCGTTTATCAATTAGGTCGGCCTAATTGAGGGTATACTCAAAATACAAAAAAACTTGTCGGCTGAATACAAAATTCCTTTCAATATAGAAAAAAAAACATGTTAACCAAGCATTAAGGTCAACTTGGACCTAAACAGGAACACACAAAAGATAAGCCTTGTTAGCCAAAATAACACAATTTTTTTTTCATCATGATAGCTCAACTAGATCATAAAAACATGCTAAAAGAATGTTTATACCTGTAACTAACACTCCTAATCATCATATCAAACAGTCATTGAATTCCCTTTTTTTGCAAATATTTCCATATCAAGATAATAGATCAATATGGACATACTGATTACATAGGCAATGACCAACCAATGTTGGCATCAATGACACCAAATCCAAAGGGCACCTTCTTCATTCTTCCAACACATTGCTTCGTCAAGGATAGGTGTTTTAATTATCGGTTGAGGCATGTTTCGAAGTGATAATTCTACTATGCACATTGCCTTGAACTTTTGATATGATTTGAAAAAGAAGTATTCACAAGGCTTAATAGGTTCCATAGGCTTAGGCCAAAAGAAATCTAATGAAAATTTCCCGCAGGCCGATGCAGGATTAAATCCACTATGATGCACATTAAAGATATCATTTCCAAATGGAAACTTTAAACATTTATGCACAAATGAAGGGATGAAATTCATGGAGAAACACCATTAATAGCCTAACTTTAGATGAAATTGGCTTGATTGCAAGATGATGTTGAATGAGACAGTTAATTTTTTTGTTCCAACTTTTAAAGGGGGATGTATCAAACCAATCGTAGGACAAGAAAAACATTATGTGTCTTGATCTATTCTTTTGGTTTTTCATATGTATCTTGATATAGTTCATGCACAAATAAGAATTCTTTAGTGATCACATTCTCTCCATAGATGGGATCAATTAATATCCCATTAGTAGACTTATCATTGATTCATCCAGCTATGTAAAGAGGACCATCAGGTGCATGTTTAAGTATGTAGTTTTGTGAGAAATCAATATCAAGAGGATTTTTAGTTGAGCCCTTATGAGGTCTAGCTTCAATAAATGCTACCATATTAATTAGTTGTTCTTTGTTTTAGTAGCTTCAATAAAGTTGAATATGGCATGTATGTCATTATTGTCACGTTTATTCAAGTAATCATGAAAGAAGCAACTAAGGCTATCGACAATTTGTGTTCCATTTATAATTTTAAGCACTTTCCTTAGATTTTGTATAATGGGAACCATGTTAATGTCTATTCTTTCACTAAGGATATGATCTTGTAAGTTTTATGGTTTTTCATCTAGTCTTGTTGTGTCTTCTTGTGAGAGATGGAGATCATGAACATTAGTGTAAGTCATGGGAAATGAAGTATGCGTAAATTTTTTTGTTGCTTTTTAATCTTTTTGGTCTTTCACTTTTACTTTTTTCAGCTTCGGGAAGAGTCTGTGCTTAATGAAGAAGAAACTACTCTAAAAGGCATGTAATGCACCATGTGGTGGCTACACAGATTTTTGTATATCACTTTCATTTTAGGAACAAGTCGAGACATGTGTCAGATTGGGAGGGTTTTTCTTTAAAGCCATTCTCATAAATTTGAGATTACCCACCCGCTCAACATGTCATCTATTTGTTTGAGCAGTTTTTATTTTTGCACAATGATCTCTTCGGGTGGTATTTTTCAGAATGTGGTGGGTGTCTTGTCTTCAAGGAAGAACCTTTGAGTCAATGCCATCAATCTATATGGCTGATTGATCAGATTTTTTCTAGGCTATGTTAGAATCTGATTGTCTCCTGATTGCAATATTTTCTAGATATATAAAAGCCATTAATAAAGCAATTCAAACTTAATGAGAAAATATTGTTGGGATCTAATCAAGATCTAGGATTAGATCATGGGCTATCAGATGTAGGCACCTGGTATGTTTTTCTTCTAGAATGTTAGTGGCGGTGTTCTCTTCTTCCAAGTTATAAATAGGGGTGGGTAGCATAAGAAAAGGATAATTTTTATAGTGAATAGGTTACTTCAAAAACCCTTTCAAAGTAGATAGATCTAGTAGGGAGTTTTTATGTTTTCAAAAATAGAAAGCCTTACAGAATACTTCTATTCTCTAGCATGTTAAATTTTAACTCAAACTATCATTGAATTGGCATCTGACCTTTTCTTTTTAGTTCATTTGATATTGAAGTTTGATCTATTTAGAATAAATCTTTGAACCCATGCATGCTATGGCCTGTGTCAAAATTCTTCTTTATGTTTTCATACATGTTAAAAAAATTGTGTTAAGCTTATTTTGATAGGTCAGGTAGCTAATTTCCATGCTTTTAAGCTTCTATGTTGAATAATAGCTTTCAAAAATCAGATTATGTCTGTTGAAATCTTCAATTTTCTATAAAAGTTGTTTTTCATATCATGCCATAAAGGGAGAAAGGATTTCTGTAATTTTCTAGATATTTATTTTAACTAGTAGATTTTTCTTATGTTTGATAATACCTTAATGGGTTCTTCCCGTGAGGAGATTTGAAGGAATGAACTATGCTTGTACTAATCCTTTTTTTATCATTCTCTTCCCAACAATGAAGGGTCTGCGACATTATGTTTATATCCTGCCATTAATAGGAAATACGTTAAAGTTTGAAATGTTGTAAAATATTTGGTGCATCACCATTCTCATGTTTTATTCACATTTCTTTCTACCATTTTATCCCAACACAAAGAAGCGTCGGCTTACTATAAAAATCTCGAAGGTTATTCAATGAGGCACAAATTAGTCCCCATTCGTTGGATTTCCCATAAGGCTAACAGAGAAGCACAAGCTTTGATGATCAACAATATTTAAACTATGAGCCATAAAGGGTTGATTATCAACACTATCGGAAAGAGAGCTAGAAAACCCAAGATCCATGGTGAGTGGGATATCACAGGATGACATGAGCCTTGAACTATGTCTTACAATAGTATTGCTAATAGGACACCAAGTTGTAAAGCTAATACAAGTTTTACAAACTTAGTGTGCAAACCAAAAATGGAAAGAGGTAATGCAATGACCTAGAATGAAATATAATTTTTAGATTTAAACAATAAAATTTACTCATTACACAATGTAATAAACTTAAAAATGAAATGTTGTAAATACAATTTTGAATTTTCACAATGCACTAAATGAAGCAAATTAAGCTAGATGCAATGAATTTGATGAAACAACAAATCAGAAAATGGAAACAAAAATGCAACAATAGAAAATAGAAGCCTAAAACAAAGATTTTAATTTCCAAAAAATTTAGACCAGGTTCTAATCAGGGACTCATTCACCTTTAGTGGCGAATGGGTCCTAGATAAGGATTTTTGAAATGTTTTTACTGATTTCTAAGTGTTTTTGAGTGATTTTCAAATGCCTGAAAGTACAGGTCCAGCCTAATCAGATTTTTTAGAAATGTAATATGAAATGCAAGTTAAAAAGGTGAGAAAATGATGAATGCAAAGACCTAATTTGAAATGCAATTTTTTTAATTTTCAAATGAAAATTTATGAGATCTAAATGGTATACAAAGTGACTAATTTTTTTTTGTATTTTTTAGATTTAGAGAATGAAAAACAATGCAACCCTAAACCCTAAATGAGATGCAAGTTTGAATGCAAAGTATGAAACCCTAAATAAGATCTAATTCAATGTAAATGAAATGCAAAAAAATGGAAGATCTAACCTAGGATGAGAAGAAAGACTCCAAGATCAGAAAATTACAATAGTCAATAAGTCAGGTTCACCAAAATGTTTAAGGGGAAAATTTAGGGTTTGCATCAAATGATTTGATAAAAAATGATAGACCAGTAATTCTCACCCTAAAACATGTGATTTTTTGTGTGATATGATACAAATTATAATAACCAGAAATCAATATACCTATTATAGAAATAATGAGGGAAGTTTTGAGAGGTTAGAATGGTGTGCACCTTGTTGTAAGAAGGTTGTTTTTAGGTCACAAAGGAATCATTTTCCTGTACTGGAAAATATGTCACAATTAGCAATTTTGAAAACTGAGATCTAGGTTCTTTTCTTCAAATTTTGCACTCTTAGCTCCTCAGTGATTAGCTCTTGAAAACTTGAAATATATTTTGTAGCTTCATTTTTTGTGTTCTTGCAATGTAGGTGACAACTTTGACATTTTTTCTTCAAACTTGTTCTCCACTCGATCTTCAACCTATAAATCTCCAAACACACATTCAAGAGGAGAAAGACTTGTTGATTTTTAGAGGATGGGGGTTTTCCTTAGTCAAACCCCTTTGAGGTAATTAAACATTGTGATGAAATAATAAAATAGATGCATGAAACATGAAATATGAATTTTTTATACCTTGGAATTTGTCTTGGAATGTAAATCTGCAAACTAACATGAAGTGGCCATGTAGAATGTAGATTTTGATCTTGAATGAGATGTGAAACAATACTTGCCAATAGATCTTCAATGCTACATCAATAACATTAGATCAACCACATGCTTGAATGCACTATGCCTTTGACATGATGATATGATCTTGAATTTCTTCTGTAAGTGTGAATAAGGTATAAAGCAATAAACACTTCTTAATGAAACATTATATCAAAGATCAAACTAATAATCAATTGAAAGCATCTCATTGTCTCCTATCTTCAAAGATTTATTAAACTATTGTGCTCTCAAATTTAAATAACACTATAACTGTTAAAATGACAATCTAAAGAATGGAATGATACTAATGCAATGATATGAAGCTAAATGTGATAAAGTCTAGATGATAAAAGAAACTAATTTAGCATGGATTGACATGGAAACTAATAAATGAAGCTACAAGAGGCAGCCATGATATGAAACTTGAATGTTGGATGCTTGATGCTTGATGCTTGAATTCCTGCAGAGTAAGAGTGCATGAGTTAGATAATCTGGATCTTTTTCTTGGTTGAATGAGGTTTTATTTATAGATTTCCTGGCTGTAGAAATGCATAGGGATGGCAAAGAGAGGCTTGGATTCAATCTAGAGGATTGAATGGTGAGAGATGGAGGAAATTGAGAAGATTTTGAAGATTATCTCTACCATGAAAACACCAAGAAAGAGAAGAGGAAAGATTGATGGAGGAGGATTGAGAGATAAATTTGCAATTTATCTCCAATTCTTCCTGTGAAGTAAAGAATAGCTTTCAAATGGTATCATATTTTCTGAATCCCAAACATGCGTCACATTCTATGCTTTGTATTCTATAAGATTAAAAAATAAAAAATTGAATTACATGAAGTTTTGACCAAGTTAAGGTGGTCAGACATATGAGTCTTTATATTTTTTAAAATTTGTCATAAAAAAATTATAATTAACTATTTACTTGGAAAAAATTACAAAAAAATATGCATCACATTGGGACATGAGTCCTCTACTTATATCTAAAATCTTATAAATAAATATTATCATTTTAATGTGGTTAGGGTGGTTAGACAGACAGCTACTTATTTTTTCCCTAAAATTTAAGTACTACTGTATTGAAATTTAAAATTTTCACCAAATAGATTTTATTTTTGTTTAAATAAACCTGGTAATTTAGAAACTACATTCAATTTTCTAAAAATTCTATTGTTACATATTTTTGAAATAATATAGATAACTTATTCAAATTTTTATGTCAAGTTGCCTATGATTTTTCTGAATTTTTTGCCACTCAAGGTCCTATTTTTTCCATGATGATCCTGCACATACCCAACTATATAAATAAATATTTTTATTTATTTAAATAGTAGAGGAATTAGGATAATTAATCAAATAATTCTTATTTAATTAATCAGATTCTCCAGACCATTTTTAGGTGTATACATTTTTCCCCTTTTTGAAGTGATGTGTTTACACATTGCTTCAAAGAAAATTTTGCTACTACTGCCAGTATCGATGATTAAAAGAAATTTAGTGTGCCCCAGACATGCCCCAGATATTGATTCTTAGATGATTGCTGATAATATGCCCCCTCGGGAGATAAATTAATGATTTGATGATTTTTTAGAATTTTTGAATTTTCATGACACTTTGATGATTTGATTTAAATTTGATTTATCTCCCGACATTGATGAAGAAAATTTATCCCGCAGATGAATTTCAATTAATTTCATCAATAAAATTAATCAAAATACAATAAAACCCACAAAAACGCCTTTTCAAAAAACTATATAAGGTCCAAAAGGTCATTTTCAAAGTCATTTGCACTTTGTGACTTTCAACATCCAGTGATAGAGACTTTTGAGCCAGTTGGAGTAAGATGCCTATCCCCTACCATACTCACCATTTCAATTGCATCTGATGTCACCAGCAGCCGACCGTCTATGGACCCGTGGTATGTACCCATAATCCACCTCATTTTTTGTGCATTTTTTGTTTTTTAATGTATTATTCATGCTTTCACATTTTTTCCTTAGTTTCGCGCATCAAGGTTGCACTGTAGTGCTTTGCACTCCGATGTAGCGCATCCATTGTCTGTTTTAGCGCTTTGAGATTTTACGCTTGCATTATTTTCTCTAGCGCTTTCATTAGATAATTTAGCACTTTCATGATTTAGCATTTAGGTAATTAGTTTTAGTGGTTCGACACTGGATCCTAGCGCCTCGATTGCTCTAGCACTTTGATGAAATAAATCAGCGCATTGATGGTCTGTTATAGTGCTTTGATTAAAGTGACACTTTGATGGACTATTTTAGCGCATCGATGCAGTAAAAAAATGCTTTGGGTAAAGTAGCACTTCAGATGCCTATTATAGCGCATCAAAGTGCCCAAATAGTGCTTTGGGTAAAGTGGCACTTCGGATGCCTGTTTTAGCACATATGGTTGATAAAGTAGCACTTTTGAGTTTTAGCACTTTAGATGCCTGTTTTAGCGCATCCATGTTAGGATTGCAGATTTTGACATAGTTAACCTTGATTTCGTCAATTCTGATCATGTCCATTCTTCGGTTTGGTATGATTGATAATCCAAATTCCCTAATGATTGATTTTGATGATTTAATAAGATGTATTCTCATGATAGGCGAGAAATAATCCTATTTGTGATGATCCTCATGATAGGCGAGGAATGATTCAATATCTGATAAACCTCATGATAGGCGAGATTAGATAATTTTTGTGGTGAACCTCATGATAGGTGAGGTTTTTTGATGTTTGTTCATGAATTTTGATTGAAAATGCATACCAAAATTTGATTGGGTCTGATAGTAGAATGACTTTTGATTTCCTTGACATAGTGCACTAATTGTAGATTTTTTATAGTAATTGGAGGATTTGGGTACTCTCCAGATGCGAGAGCAATTTCTATGGACCACCAATTTGATACCTCATCTGACTCTAGATGAGATTCAAATCATAATTCGATGTGGTCTTACCAGTCTACTTGATATGCCCTAGATTAGGATTAATCGGGGTCTCCTTACTACTTTGGCCGAGCGGTGGCACAGTGACCATAACACTTTTCATTTACCCACTGGTGAGATGACGGTCACACTCGAGGATGTGTGGTGGATTTTGTAGATTCCATTTTTGGGAGAGATCATGGTATATGATTCTCATGAGGTTGGTGGGAGAGATGCTCTCTGCAGAGTTTTTCAGGATCAACACATTGCAGGATTGAGTGTCTAATGGCATATGATTGTTGACGCTTATGCTTCACTACCAACAGTGCTTGTTGGATTCATTGGAGGTTTACTTTGTCCTGATCGTAGGTCAAAGGGATTCTCCATGGGTTGGGGCTGGATTCTTGAGAGTATGGTTGTGCATGGCATGAGATATGGATGGCAAATGTGTATGTTATAACAACTCTACCATGATCTACATTCAGTGGTGTATTTGGGGGCACGCAGTTTATCAGTAGGGGTGACACTTCTACAGGTGTGGGCATGGGAGCATTTTTCCATTGCTTGGCCATTTCCAGTTCTCAATAGACCAGGAGGTAGACCATATGTTTTCAGGTACATAGGTCGACTTACCTAGGCTTGGATAAGTAAGTTGGAGTATTGGAGATGAGTGTTTTATGACATGGAGAGCATTGTCTAGCAGGCCTATCTTGATTATGAGTAGTGGGATGAGGATGATGTAGTACTTGGATACCTATGTGATTATATGTACCTGATCAGTAAGACACCTTTTGTTTTGGAGATATTTTTTCTGTGGCGAGTGTATAGGAAATATGGAATTGTAGAGTGCAGGCCTCAGGGGGTAGCCCATTATGCCAAGTGATGGAGTGATGTGGTGGATTTGGGGCCATGTCTTTCATATGAGACCTTAGTAGAGGGGTACAGGGCTCTACAGTCTTCAGCTTGGGATTTGCACAGAGATATTGCAGAGGTGAAAGTGATAGGGGAGTATGCAGCATTTTTGGCATTAACTCCACATCCTCGCATTACTATTCCAGATGAGCCAACACTATTACCCATGGAGGAGGATGTTGTTGAGGGTTATGAGGATAGTGGGGGTGATACTCCTAGAACTAGTACTGAGAATGGTAGCGAGGACAACAATAGTGATGACAGTGATGGTGGTGGTGGAGGTGGCAAAGGGGCTGGCCCTGTTAGTGTTGGTCCATCATCTAGTAGGCCTCGCAAGAGGCGAGCAGTGGTCGTGCCGTCACTTGACCAACAGAGAAAGATTTCTAGTCTTCAAACACAAGCACAGACTCTGTAGGGATAGTTGGTACAGGCCCAAGGTTTGCTGGTATAGATGCAGACTCAGATGCACACCTAGGCACAGGCCCATGCATAGGCACTAGCATAGGTACAAGGATAGTTGGTCATTGTTCAAACTCAGGTTATTACGTTGACAACTGAGTAAGATAGTGCCAGATAGATCATTGAGAGGGAGCAAGAGACAACTGAGACACTATAGAGAGTAGCCAATGGTACTTCTGTGGTAGATTACATGAGAGAGGTTTTACAGGCTAGCCGAGAGGCTGAGTTCTATAGGGGTAGATATCATGATGCAATGGCTACTAATCACAGGGTCAGCTATGCCCCGTTGAGATATGGTCGGACTTGTACCCAGACAGTTAGTGAGGATGTGATGTAGCCTCCTCGAGGAGATCCCAAAGATCTTGGTCCTTTTGGGGGTGGTGGTGGTACTGGTCCTATTAGACCTACACATTCTGGCAGTAGCAGATCATAGGTGCTATTTTTTATTTTGAGACATTCTTTTTGAGATATGATGTATACTTCAAGTTAGCTCATTTTTGATGATGTATCTTTATTTCAGACTTCATTGTAGACTTGACATTGATGATATATATGAGATGCAGTTGATTTTCATTGATCTATGATGGTTTATGATTTATGATGATGGATGCATTTATTTATTCTGATGATGTATAATGTGATGTATGCTTTTATTTCATGTGATGATTATATGATGAATGCATATGCAGACAAATAAACCATCATGATGATATATGATGTATGGATAATAATGACATGACTTGCATATATTTTAATGTAATGAAATGTATGGATGTTCTAAATGATAAATGTATTTTATTTTAAATGTGATGATGATAAAAAAATGATGATGTATGATGAACGATAACATAGTGATAATAATTTTGTGATATACTGCATGGATGACAAATGATGTATTTGATCAAATGATAATAATATAATGAATGTTATGGTAAATGCATTTTTAATGTGATGATGATATTTATTTATGATAAATGCATAAATATTTGATGTAAAATGTATGAATGATGAAATGATGAAAACTTAATGATGAGATGATGACTTCTATACACTTTTGATGATTTTTTATTTATGTTAAGTATACTCAGTCATAATTGTAGAAAAGATAATCATTAATTGGAATCCTTTATGCAACAAACACTCTGCAGATAATGAATTTATGATGAATGAAGTCTAGTTTTAACATGCACCTATATGCAAACCATTTTCATTTTAACAGTACTTTTGTGTTTGGTATCATCATAGAGCTTTTATTGGATGTTGAAAGTGAGTACAAGCATTAATGGTATGTTTTAAACCAATGACGACCTGAGTACTACTTTCATGATTTTTGATATTGCAAGTGAACACAAGCATCTAGGTATAATTGAACTGAGATGACCTGAGAATTCATTGCATAAACAAGAAGAGATTAATCATTTTATTGTGTGAATTCTGAATGTCATCGGTGATACACTTTCATAGCACATCCCCTGACAATTCACACATTTATATGATTAATTTATAGATAGCAGACATCATTGAGTTACTCCAAATAAATGATAATAATTAATCAAAAAAACACAAATTTTCCACATTTTACTTAGGGTGCTTCAATCATTATTCAGATTTAGAACATCCATCCTAATTTTGTGTTTTTTTTTGTTTTGGATTTTCTGATATTTTGACCAAAGACCTAACCTACTAACTTATCCTAGGGATCTCAGGGGCTGATAAAAGATTAGCATTTCCTATGTTACACATGCAAAGACCACGTAGTTTGACTGACATAGACTCATGTTTTTGGATTTTTCTTTTCTAGACTGACTTTTTGACATGTTTTTGGATTTTCTGATATGATACGGATGTTTGATGCCTTTCTGATGATGATCGATGTTGCAATTTGTTTTTTTTTTTGTTTTCTTTTCATACTGTTGCTCTCCCATTTTGGTGAAACCAATGTTTTGGTTGCCTCTAGTGATATCCAGATGTTGCCCCCAAGCTTTAGAGTGAGACTTGACTATGTGAAATGATTTGATAATGGATGCAATGATGGCAAGACTAATGACATGATATGAAATGGTACTGACTACCAGATTAATGATCTCAACATGTATCAAAATAGATGGTAAAGCTGATTTAGAATCACATACGATGCCTATTTCCAGGTTTTCACCATATGTTTTGATTACACTCTTTGCTTCGTATATTTTTCTCATTTTTCTCTTTTTCTCTTTATATATATATATATATATATATATATTTGTATTTTCTATTGCCAAGATGCCTATTTTCCAGGTTTGAATCAAGGAAACCATTTTTTAGAAGTTTGACCCATGCACTAGGAGATTCAGGTATAGAACTTTCTAAGATGGATATTGTTGATAGGTTCATCGAACAAATCTCCTTCTGATGTTGATAATTGATATGCTCCTGATCCATACACTGATATGATGACAAAAGGACCTAGCTAGTTAGACTCAAACTTCCCTTTCTTTTCCCTATCCTACTGATTCCTAGGGTTCTCTTTTAGAACCAAATCACCAACTTGAAAGACCCTAGGATTTACCCTATGATTATAAGTCCTTGACATTCTCTGTTGATAAGCCATTAGATGATTAACAACTTGTTGACAACACTCATCCAACAATTCTAGTTCTTGAAGTCTAGACACCCTATAGTCTTCATCTGAAATTATTCCTCTGAGTGATACACAGGGTGATGGAATCTCTACTTCGATGGGTAGTATGGCCTCTGATCCATATACCAAGGCATATGGTGTAGCTCCTGTTGGTGTTTTGATACTGGTTTTATAGGCCCACAATGCAGGATTAAGTTGAACATGCCAATCACGTCCAACATCATTAACCGTCTTCTTGAGAATTTTTAAAATCTTTTTGTTAGAGGCCTCTGCTTGGCCATTTCCTTGAGGATAGTATGGTGTTGAAAAATGATATTGGATATGAAAGTTCTCGTATAGTTCTTGGACATCTTGATTCTTGAAAGGCCATCCATTATCAGTGATAATGGATTGAGGGATACCATATCGACAAATTATGTAATTCAATATGAAAGAGGAGATTTGTTTCCTAGTGATGGTTGTAAGAGGTATTGCTTCTATCCATTTTGTGAAGTATTTTGTAGTTGTTATAATGAACTTGTGTCCATTGGATGAAGAGGGATGTATCTTTCCTACTAGATCTAGTCCCCATTGACAAAAGGGCCATGTTGTTATAAAGGGATGCAATTCTTGAGCTGGTGCATGAATCAAGTTACTGTGAATCTGACACTTTTGACATTTCTTTACAAACTGATAAGATTCTTTCTCCATGCATGACAAGTAATATCCTAAATGAAGGAGTTTCTTTGGTAGAGTTATACCACTCAAATAAGTTCCAAAAATACCCTCATGAAACTCACGTAAGGTCATCTCAAATTCCTCGTGTTCTAAACATTGGAGTAAGGTACCATCAAGACCTCGATGATAAAGGATTCAATGATTAAAGTATGTTGGGTGGATTGGCAGATGATACTTCATTTTTTATTCCTGGAAAGATCAATTGAGAGGATATTGTCTTTCAGGTAAGCATAGGTTTTTTCATAGATGGAGGTTTCAATGGTGTCTAGATGGCATAAGGTAGTGGATTCCAAACTATTGTAAGGACATGATACTTGTTCTACCATAAACTCATAACAAGCGTGTTTCTTTGGCAATTGTAATAGTGAAGTAATTGTGTCCATAGCATCCATAGCTTTGTTCTCCACACTTGGACTCTGATCAAACTTGGCATTGATAAAAAAATGTTTCAGATCATCTATTTTTTGTTTGTAGGGCATAAAATTTTCATCTTTTATCTGATACTCATAATTTACTTGATAAATGACTAGTTGAGAGTCCCCATATACCTGCAAGTCTGTGATCTTCCATTCAATTGCTATTTTGACCCTAATGATCAATGCTTCATATTTCACCACATTATTTGTACATTGAAACATCAATCTGTATGATTTTGGGATGGTGTGTCCTTGGGGAGTGATGATCAATATCCCTGCTCCAGATCCTTGCTGTGTGTATGATCCATCATAGTATAATATCCATTGTTGAGGCATCACTATCAGAATGTCTACATCTGGAAACTCCATTGTCATGGGTCGATCATCTGGT
This sequence comes from Sequoiadendron giganteum, assembly GCA_007115665.2. Taxonomy (NCBI): domain Eukaryota; kingdom Viridiplantae; phylum Streptophyta; class Pinopsida; order Cupressales; family Cupressaceae; genus Sequoiadendron; species Sequoiadendron giganteum. Next base: position 555,679,169 of record CM021108.1, read on the forward strand.
AAAGGAGCCTCAACCTATTGTTCACCGATTGCTTGACCCTTGATGGATTTTCTCTCCACATATTGAATGTCAAATTCATTTAATAGCATGACCCACTTTGCTAGTATACCTGTTAAGGCAGCCTTAATGAGTAGATATTTCAAAGGATCGATCTTTTCTATTAGCCTGATTGTATGAGTCAACATATAATGTCTCAGTTGTTGAGTAGAAAACACCACCACTAAGAAAGATTTCTTTATAAAAGTGTAGTTTACTTCATATCAGTTTAGTTTTCTACTGATATAGTAGATGGCATGTTTTTTTCCTTCATAATCCTCTTGTGCTAATAATGCACCCAAAGAGATATTTGTTGTCACAATGTATAGTATCAAAGGTCTTCCTTCTGTTGGTAGCATGAGAATTGGTGGTGACATTAGATATTATTTTATTTGATCGAACATTGTTTCACACCCATTATCCCACTCGAAAGCAACATTTTTATGCAACATATAATTGAATGGATGAATTTTTCCCACCAGTTGGAAGATAAATCTCTTGATTGATTGGAGCCTTCCCTGTAGTGATTTGAGTTGACTGATATTTTTGGGAGGTGAAATTTCCATTATTTCCTTGACTTTCACTGGATCTACCTCAATTCCCTTTTCTCAGACAATGTATCCCAACAGTTTCATTGATGTGACCCTAAAGACACACTTCTTGGGGTTTAGCCTAACATTGAATTTCTCTAGCCATGTGAAGATTTTGCTCAGGATATGTAGATGTCCTTCCCTAGTACAAGATTTAGCCAGGATATCATCCATGTAATCCTCCATGAATGTGTGCATCATATCATGGAAGATCATTGTCATCGCTCTTTGATAGGTGGATCCTGCATTTTTTAGACCAAATGGCATGACATTCCAGCAGAAGGTTCCCCATGGACATGTAAATGTTGTCTTTTGATTTTCTGGAGCTATTTTAATTTGATTGTACCCTAAGAAACCATCCAAGATTGACAACATGGCATGCCCTATCGTCAAGTCCATAATGATGTCTATGTTTGGTAATGGGAAGTAATCCTTTGGTTATGCTTTATTCAGGTCCCTGAAATTCGTACATATCCTGATGCTATTGTTTGGATTTGAAATAGGTACAATGTTTGATATCCACTTGGCATATTCAATAGACCTTATGTATCCAGCATCCAACAATTTCTTTAGCTCAGTCTTTACCATTAATGCGATATGGGGATGCATTTTTCTCAATTTTTTCTTTACAGGCTTGAGTCCTATAGGAAAAGACAAATGATGCATGAGCAGATTTGGATCCAAGCTTGGCATATTGGAATATGACCAAGTGAATTTGATGCTTCTTTCTTTTAAGAAAGTGATGAATTCTGGTCTCTCTTGATCTGTGATGGATTCTGCCAGATGTAGGATTTTTTCTTTCTCTTCAGTGCCAATGTTTACAGACTGTGTTGGTTCTACCATAACTGATGACTGCTCATGATAATATTCCAAAAGAGTGTCAAATCTCCCATCTTTTGGTGCCTCAGATAGGTTTTCACCATTAGATGCATTCTTTATTTTTCATTTTTCCAGATCTAATGCTGCCATAGAATGGTTTTCACCATGAAATCTATTATCCCTGTTTTTAATTTTGCAACTAGAAGATTTGACACCCTCCTGCTGAGTTGCGTTGTTATGAGTATTACAGATAGAACTTGTACTAGGTTCTTCATGACATAGGAAATTCATGATGGCATCATCGTTTGCAAATATAGGTACATTCATAGGTTTGATAGGTTCCCAGTCAATAAGTTCGAGATGGGTTAAAGGCATGAAGTCATCAGATTGACTTAGGTTGATGGGGGTGAGGGTTAGGAAAGAAATATCATCATAGTTATTATTAGGGATATCGAGATCAATGATGGTACCTTCTTCCAGATCATCTAGTTCACTTGAAGTCTGTTCATCCCCACTTGAGTCAGCGATATTTAGTGATCCTGCTATGAATGTTCTAGACCCAAAGCTTTATCCCTCCTCTCACATAGGTGAATATTGTCGTATTACATCAATTTGAATATTGGTGTAAGATACATCGAAACACAGATCCCACTTATATTCATTTGAATCTATTTTAGAGCTATCTCTAACTTGAGGGATTCTTTCTTTAGCCTTCTTTGTCATTTCCTATTTTTGTTCTTCAGAGTATCCCAGTCCTATCTTCTCTTTTGAATGGAGAGTGAGTGGCTGAATAGGCTTGATGATACCTTCCTTCCTTAATCCAACAGGTTCTTGTCCCTCATAACCCATTTTTTCTAGGATAGATTTTCCTTTGCCATATTTGTCTATATTGATATTGACATTCTTGATACTGATATTTGATGTCGAGGGTTCCTCATCTTTGTATAGCCAATCCAAGATTGCTTTGTTGTTTGATTCATCCTCTATGGTACCAGCTTTGACAAGCCTTTCTTCAAGAACTATGATAGGTAGTAATGTTTGATGTTTGATCATGGATGGTTGACCATATGTCTTTGGAGATGGCATTAACTATGAAAGGTTAAGTGATTTCTCCATAGAATATTGCCCCATTCCCTTGTCTGTCAACTAGACTTGCTCTTGAAATTTTTGTGATAAAGAAGTTTGCAGATCTGGATTGTCTGTTGATTCAGTATCATCAAGACTTATTTCTTTTTCTTTATCCTTCTTTTTTATCCACTTGGTGGTGATACTTGGACGTTTTTCTTCACTTGATGATTTTGGGCTGGATGCTTCCCTATTGTGAGGCACAAAGGTATCTTGAGAGATTCTAAGTGTGTCACAATGTTGAGGATGATTATAATCGGTAGATATAGTCACCTCATGTCAATTTACTGGGAATTTTAAGCATTGGTGATATGTGGAAGGTACGGCCTGCATTTCATGGATCTATGGGCATCCTAAGAGTATGTTGTAAGTTAACTCTTTTTCCAATACTTGACATGCTATGTGTTTCATCATTGGTCTCACTTGAATGGTTAACATGATTAGTCCCTTTGAAGATATTTCTTCCTCATCATATGATTTCATAGTCATTTTCCTTCTGGCATCAATATCATCATTGGAATACCCTGGTGCATGGATTAACTTTAGAGTGCAAATGTTCAGACCAGCTCCCCCATCTATTAAGACTCTTTTGATGCGATGATTGTGGATCAATACTTTAATATGGAGTGCGGTGTTATGGGGATGGTTTAGTGAGACATCATATTTTTTAGAGAAAGATAGACAATGTGGGGTAGTCAAGTGCCCAACCATAGCTTGGAATTGGAAAACATCTAGATTCTTTGGTACCATAGTGGCAACTAGTGCTTGTTCTAGAACCTCCTTATGTGATGGTGATATGTTGAGGAGTTCTAGTATCGATATTTATGCTGGAATGTTTTGAAGTTGATCAACAATGTTGTAATGAGATGGAGGTGGATATGCATTTTTAGACCCAACTCCTTTTAACACTACCTTGGATTGCACCCTAGTCATTACATTTTTTGGTTGATATTCCTATCGGTCTCTGATTTTTAAAACGTTTATTTGATTTTTATAGACTTGTATGCTTGGGAGAAAATCCAAAGGGGTAGTGTCATTGTTTTCATGTTTGTCTATGTTATGATCAACTGTATGATCACTCTCTACATCAAAAAGACAAAGGATCATTTTATCATAGACATGATTGATGTTTTTACCTTTGTTGTTTGTAGATGATGATGCTCCTTTATCATAGTTTGGTAAGGGGTCTTTGAAGGTTGAATGATCATTATTGTTTTGGGGTCCCTCCACATATATCTTGTTATTGTCGATTAGATCCTGAACCGCGTGTTTCAACTCCATGCAATCATTAGTTTTGTGGCCTTTATTGTTGTGGAAGTTAAAGTAATCTGAGTCATTCCACCATGGTGGTTTGACCTTTGGGTCCCAGAATCTTGCTTCCCATGCAGTGATAACACCACTTGTGACTAGTTCTTTGATCACTGATTCGATTGTTTGGCCTAGAGGTGTGAACCGACGCTGATTTGATGACTTTTGGTATGGTTGTGATTTTGTGATTTCATTGTTTTGTATGACATTCGACTTGAAAATTTGATTGTTGTTTTGATTTTTTTTCGAAGTAGATGTTGTTAAGTTAAAAACCGGTTTGACATTTTGAGAATCATTTCTTGTTTCATTGGTAGTTGTGTTTCGGTTCTCTTGCCAAAATTTTGGTTTATCATTGTTTGAGTATTGATTGGAGGAGTTTGTGTTATTTGATTTAATGTTGAAATGTTTAATAACCCCTCTTTTGACTAGCGCTTCTTCAATTTTAAGGTCGTTTTCTATCACCTTTTTGAAAGTAGGAGGACATTGCAATTCAAGTCTATAACTCATTTCTTCCATCAAGTTGTCAATGAACAACTCCATTTTCTCTTCCTTAGGAATGGATCGAGGATATCTAGAGAACAATCATCGCCATCTTTATAGAAAGGACAAGAACCTCTCCCCTTTGTTTTGTTTTAGGTTATATAGATCCTTTATTATAACATCGTGTTGGATGTTAAAAGAATACTGGGAGATGAACCTATTTACAAGTTCTTCAAAATTCCTGATACCTAGTTGTAATTTTGAAAACCACTCCATACACGAACCTCCCAAGCTTCTTGGGAATAATCTCATTAGGTAAGTTTCCTCCTGGGAAAACTCTAAGCTCATGGTTTTGAATTCCCAAATATGATCGATCGAATCTATCCTTCCATTGTATTTGTCATATTTGGGGAACTCATAGTGTCATGGAAAAGGCATCATATCGATTGTTGAGTCGAAAAAATAAGGACAAATGTATTGTACTGCATACTTTTTGGTACTCCCTTTTGTCATATCCTATATCTGTTGTTGTAAGATTTTCATTTGGGATGTTAAAGCAATAACATGATCTATACATTGTGTGGGTTTCGGTATTTCAGTTTTGCTCATTCTAGGTGCTTCTTTTAGATGATTTACGTCAAAGTTCTTAGGAAGTTTAGCACCCGATTCAGCCAACATTAAGAGATATTTCTCCATGTCTTGTTCCAAGATCTTTTGTATGAATTTATGGAATTTGGGATCCTATTGAGCTATTTGAATGCCCTCTGGAGTTATTTCATTCTTATCACTTTGATGCAGACTATTCCATGGATTTTCTTCTTCCATTGTATGTGATGTTTCAAGTTATTGTTCTAAGAGTCTCTATTTTTGCGACCTAGTGAAGATTGCCATACAAGTTTTTTTTCTTTCTTCCAAAATTTGATCTTCTACACTAGAAAATGTCATGCGAATTTTTAACAAAGTTGAATAAGATGACTAATCTTATTCATAAGACTAGGTTAAAAATTTGATTACTGTACCTCGTTTCATGATAAAGGATGATAATATCCTGATGATGAAACTTCAACATAATAATCGATTGTGTATTTGATTTGACACTTTTGATTTGCAAGATCTGTGTTTCAATTGATAAGATTAGAAACTTGGATGAACCTACCTGATTTTGATTTCTAGATAGTGATTCTGATAAAAAGATACTTGTGTTCTGATGAAAATTCATGGATAGATGACAAACTGACTGACTGGTATGATTTGGAACTCTCTATTTTGAAAGCGCTAAAATAGGTGATGGAAGCGCTATTTCACATAAGCACTAGAATAGAGTTCAAAAGCGCTGAAACAGGTGATGGAAGCGCTATGTTTACATAAGTGCTAAAACAGTGCTCGAAAGCATTGTAGAAGGTGATGGAAGCACTGTCTTTAAAAATGCGCTAAAACAGTGCTTGAGAGCGCTGAAAAATATGATGAAAGTGTTGTTTTATGGAAGCACTAGAACAGTGACTATAAGTGCTAAAATAGTGCTCAAAAGTGCTATTTTATGAAAGCACTAAAACAAGTTTCTAGAGTGCTAAAAACAAGACTTTTAAGACTCCCTGATGTAAAACTTGATTTGGCCTTATGGCATATTCTATGGTGGGTTGTGGGAAATATGACTGACGTATGCATTGACTACAATTGTGATATTGTTTGAGAGCTCTCCTTTGGAAGAAAGCTCGTGAATAGAGTGACTCTACAACGTAATCAAGATCATGACCTCTAGCAAAGTCGTGATATCTATGGATGAAGGTTCTATGTTGTAAAAATATCTTTCAATTTTGATATCGAAAATGCCTTCTTCTTAAATTATCCCAATAACTGAGTGGTCTCTTGGGTTTGGTGATTTTGATTGTTCTCTTGACAAATGTGGTGGAATTCCACTTTTGAATCATGAATTTCTTGACCTGATTTGACTTGTTGTTTTTCGATGATCTTTTAATCTGATTTTAATGATTTTGTGAAAACACACCAAGCAATTTGTAGAATAATTATTTTAATCTGAATAGATCATGTATATTCAAGAACCACGAATGGTCCTTATTGATTTTCATGGGTTGCTTTGACAAATGTACACAAATCTGACACACTCACACTTAAGGTCAAATAGGTCATCATTATACTCAACAACCCACATCTTGAAATTGCGTTGATGCACACAGCCATGTCACCCCCTAGAGGGCGCCCATGTTTTTTTCATTTCCAGGCGCATACTTAGAGTTGGATTTCTTATCCTTTGAGCAAACAGTCCTTGGAAATTATATGGTGAGTGTCTTGGGGGAAGATTCTTCCCTCCCTTTGCACTATGAGTATGACAATGTTTGGTTACTGACTCAGCAGGATACTACTCTATGGTTCATACATAGAGCTTCCATACGGTGCGACAATTGATAAACTCCCTTAGGAGACCTCCCAATCTTTAGAAAAAAGATTTTGGGGATGGTTATCTTGCTCACTACTATCAAGTTGGACTTTCATCAACAACTTCCATTTTGATTATAGTGGGTTGGAATCCTTGGCTTTAGGTGTTCCCACTTAGGTCGTTCCCGTAGGGTGAGTACTTTTTCCCACTACGACAGGCCTTCTAAAGGATCTAATAAAGCATAAATTGCATGAAAACAAAGATGAATCAGATGCTTTGATCACCCAGTTAAGGGGAGAGCATAAGCCTAATCACCACACAAGCACAAAAGATAAATTGTTTTGTTTTAAGCCAAAAAAGACAAATTTTCTAATCTACGTGAAGATTTTGCTTCATAAAAATCATGATGTTCTTTTTAACTAATACTACAAAAATACAATGGCTACCCTAGGATTGATAAATTTTAAAATAGCAAATGGCTACCCTAGGATTGATAAATTTTAAAAAACAATGGCTACCCTAGGATTGATAAATTTTAAAACAATAATGGCTACCCTAGGATTAATAAATTTTAGTCTAACTATATCAAAACTAAATTTTGGCCATGGTCATGTTGGATCTAGATTGAATTTACAAAAGCACTAAAAAATTTCACCAAAGCATTGTAGTTTTTACCTGATGCGCTAAAATTGAAAGTGATGAAACAGAGCACCGAAGCGCCAAAGTATTACATGAAAGTGCTAAATCAGCTTTTCTAGAAATGGGTGACCGATGTGCCGAAATAGGTCATAGAAGCGCTAGAGTAGAAAGCACTAAAACTTTTTATGGATGCATTGTAGTATCACAAAAGTGCCGAATAGAGCACAGAAGCACCATAGTTTTCCATGGATGTGCTATAGTTTTTGACGAAAGCACCGAAACAAAACACATCAGAAACCTACGCGACACTTTTCAGAAAAAATGATAAAAAATATGGGGTCAATGCGCCATGGTGGGTGCCAAATTGTAAGTGTGAATAATGCATAAAGCAACAAAACACTTCTTAATGAAACATTATATCAAATATCAAACTAATAATCAATTGAAAGCATCTCATTGTCTCCTATCTTCAAAGATTTATTAAGCTATTGTTCTCTCAGATTTAAATAACACTATAACTATAAAAATGACAATATAAAGAATGCAATGATATTGATGCAATGATATGAAGCTAAATGTGATAAAGTTTAGATGATAAAATAAACTAATTTAGCATGGATTGACATGGAAAATGATAAATGAAGCTACAGGAGGCAGCCATGATATGAAACTTGAATGTTGATTGCTTGATGCTTGATGTTTGAATTCTTGCAGAGTAAGAGTGAATAAGTTAGATCATCTGGATCCTTTTCTTGGTTGAATGAGGCTTTATTTATAGATTTTTTGGTTGTAGAAATGTACAAGGATGGCAAAGAGAGGCTTGGATTCAATCTGGAGGATTGAATGGTGAGAGATGGAGAAAATTGAGAAGATTTTGGAGATTATCTCTACCCATGAAAACACCAAGCAAGAGAAAAGGAAAGATTGATGGAGGAGGATTGAGAGATAAATTTGCAATTTTTCTCCAATTCTTCCCATGAAGTTTCAATCAATTAATTTTGACATGATTTTAGACATAAATTAGACATAGGATATTTAATTTGATTTTGAGGAAATATAGAGGAATACTCCTTATGCCTTTATTTAAATTAGCAAAAGAGGGATAAATAATTTAATAGAACAAACTATAGAAGTTGTTTATTAAATTAAAATAGAAGAATATGGTAATTAATCAATAAAGTGTTTGATCTTTATTTAATTAATTTAAGATTTTTTGTGATAGAATAAAATAGGTAAATGATAATGGGTATGTGCAGGATCATCATGGAAAAAATAGGCCCTTAAGTGGCAATAAAATTCAGAAAATCAGAGTTAGGAAACTTGAAATAAACATTTGAATAAGTTATCTATATTATTTCAAAAATATGTAACAATATAATCTGTAGAAAATTGAATGTAGTTTCTAAACTACTAGGGTTTTTTTTTTTTTTAAAATCTATTTGGTGAAAATTTTAAATTTCAATGCAGTAGTACTTAAATTTTAGGGAAAAAATAAGAAGTAGGTGTTTGTCTGACCACCCTAACCATAATAAAATGATAATATTTTTTTATAATATTTTAGATATAAGTAGGGGACTCATGTCCTGATGTGATGCATATTTTTTTGTAATTTTTTTCCAAGTAAACAATTAATTATGATTTTTTTATTAAATTTTTTTAAAAATATAAAAACTCATATGTCTGACCACCTTAACTTGGTCAAAACTTCATGAAATTTGATTCTCTTTTTCTAATCCTATAGTATGCGAAGCATAGAATGTGACAAATGTTTTGGATTCAAAAAATTTGATACCGTTTGAAAGCTATAATTTTTTTTCAATTAGCCTATCAATTAGGACTTTAGTTGTAATTCAAATAGAAAATTAATAATAATTATTTATTAAATTCAAAGTAAAGCATAATTTATATTGGTGGCAAGCTGAGAATATCCTTTAAAAACACTTTTCGTTTCATCAATTTTGGGTAAAAAAAAAAGTCGTCAGCCACATGGGCCATCATATCACTTAGATATCACCACTTTTTGGCCCATCATGATCCTGCACATACCCTAATTAAATCAAACAAAGTATTTAATTTTGTTTATTTAATTAAGATGAGATCATAGAAGAAATATAATGTGAATGTGAATGTGAACAATATAAATAAATATTTCTATTTATTTAAATAGTAGAGGAATTAGGATAATTAATCAAATAATTCATATTTAATTAATCGAATTCTCTAGACCATTTTTAGGTGTATACAGCTTCAATAGAACTTCATTAATCTACCCTTGAATTCCTTTGAAATTTCTCTTGAATTCCTTTGAAATTTATCTTGAATTCCTATATAATTCTCTTGTGAAAGTATTCTTATGATCACTTGAACTTGCTAGCTGCAACAATGTGAACTAACCTCATATTTATACTAAATCTAAGAATTAACCCCAAAATTCAAATAATCCAAGCCGACATAAGTTATAGAATTGAAAGTCATTAAAATCCCACAACAATTAAATTCAAAAAGGGGTGTCCTATGTGAGGAGGACCCATTCACCACTAAAGGCTAATGGGTATTAGCACAAATTTCTAGGACCATGCTTCGAGGGGAAGAAATACCATCAAAAACCCATTTACAAAATGCCAAGAAAGTGGTGTCCTATGTTATGAGGACTCATTCGCCACTAAATGTGAATGGATCCTAGCACAAATTTCCAAGACACTAGTTTTTCCAAATTAAAAGGCATACCATATCATTAATAGGTGTTAGGATAGATCCTTGAAAAATATAATTAATAAGGCTTGAATTTGAATTAAAGAGGCCAATTAGGCTCAATTAATTAATGAAACCCTAGATAAGTGATGTAGAGTAGGGGTAGATCCTAACACCATGTGATGGTTTCAACATCATTCTTCAAGGGTTTGATTGAAAGAGGCATCTTAGTGCATCTTGTCACCATTGTCAACTTAGCCTAGTGGGCATCCAAGGAGGGAAGTACACACCAAAAAGTGCAAAAAAACATGGTATGGTAGGGAAAAAATGTTTCAATGTCCTCCAACACCTTTGGTCACTCACAACCATTCTTGAATCAACAAACTCCAAATGATGACCACATTCAACAATGGCTCTTTCTCTTCAATGTACATGGCCAATAGCCCAACCAAGGGTGGGAAAGAATGAGCATGGTCCTCTAGTGGTCTTAGGATTATGACAACATGTTAGAATGTTTATTAACCTTTTTAGGGCTCAAAATTCTATGATACAACATTCGAAGGCAAGGATTAATGTTAGGGCTTATGGTCACACGGAATGAAAGATGCAATATCACTCAACCAACATAAGAACAACTGAACAATGGAACCTTTGGTCTACACAAGCTCCAAAAAACATGAAATGATGTTCTAGACCCAAACAACATCAATCCATTCATGAATTGATCAAACCCTCAGGTGGATGGATGGTCTATGACTATTCTCCAATGGAAATGAGAAAAATTTCATCAATAACTTCCTCTCACACTCATAAAATGAACCCAAAACCTTACAAGGATATAGATGGTGCCAAGACATAATTTTCCACCAATTTGTAGCATTTTCCCACAGTGGAATCTTGATTTATGATAGTTTTTTATAAATTTGAAACCCTAGGCAAGGTTTAGAGTAGTTTTCACAAAATGCTTGTATCTTCCTCAAAAATAAATGGATTTGAGTCAAACAAAAGAAATTGCAAAGGTGTTGAACCCCTGCAACTTTTCCAATCAACTTGTGATCTATACCAACAAGTAAAAATTCATACAATGTGAAAGAATAGTCAAATTTTGCAAGAAAATGTAGTTTAGAATGTGCAAACTTGATGTTTTCTTCATTCCAAATTCAACCAACCTTGGATTTCATGTTTAAAAAGCATATTTATGCTTCTACAATCATTTATATCCCTCTGACTAACCCACAACTGATTGGTTAACAAATTTGCAAAGTTATCATTACAACATTGACAACTTTTGACAACTTTTTAGCAACTTTTACAATATTTGCCTAAATTTCACCTAATGAACCAAAGATGGTACTAAACACTTAGGATGGTCCCAAACGACCTTATTTACATCAATCAAGCAAAAAAAAATTAAAAACCAAAGTTTCACAATATAACCCAAAATTGCATCAAAGGTGCTCCTACACCATACTCCCTAGAGAGAAAAGATTCAAGGTCCCCTTGAATGGAGATCTGTAATAGTGTAACTAGTCACCATCCAATGTATGAGAATGAATATAAGTATTCTCCATTACCTACAACAACATATTCTATGAAAAGGTATAAATGAGAATTAAATCTTCAACCTTGTGATCAACAACTCTTCTTCTCACATATGCTAACTCTACTTTGTATCTGCTCCCTTTCTTGTTGATAGATTGGATGCATTGAAATAGAAACATCCTCTCCTTCAGCACCTTGTTTCATTTTGCTGTTTGGTCTCTCACTCCTCAATTGTGCAATCTCAATAAGAGCATTTTGTCTCCTCTTTTTGTCTCTAGCCACCATGGCACCAAGCATAGGCTCTTGATCATATTTTTGTCCTCTTCTAAAAGAATCAAAGAATATCTAGCTTCCAATATTTCCTTTTTTAATTTATTCAATTTATGTGCATATTCTTCATCCTCAATGGAAATTAGAAAATATTTAGTTCTCCCTTCTTCTTCAACACCATCACATCTCATATTTTGAAGAGACCCTTGCATCACAACTAGGTTATGTCTTCCACACTCATGTAGTGATCCTTTCAACATGTCAACTTCTGATTGAAGGGGCTTGGTATGACAATCAACAACATAAACTTTATATTCCAAATCAACAATTTTTAATGTTTCCTTCTCCATTGGATTTGCACAATGATTGGCCTTCTCCATTTCTTTGTTCATATCAATATGCAAAACAAAAAATTGAACCTCTAGCTTGGGATTGAGCCTTGTAACCCCATATTATATTGGATTACATTCAATAAACTACTTAAGCAACTAAAAGGCAACTTGGGTTGTATTCTCAAATTCCAATTGCAAACACTTAGCATCCTCATCTAAATTGAAAGGTTTTCCTTCCTATTCTAAAACATTTATATGAGGACTAATACCTCTCTTTGGAATATCATCTATCATTTAATTAGCATGTTCCTTGAGAAAAATTTAGATCTCCAAAGACAATTGATCAATCTTAGTTGTTGTAATAATAGTCGTAGGTCTGGTTATGATTCCAAAGCCCTTTTCTTCCTTTTCTATGGTGTTTATGAACTCTTTCTCTTCTACCAGTATCACACTAGATCCCACTTGTTATTCTTGGATTTCCTCTTTCAAAGGTGTTAGAGTATAGGAGAACCCATCCTTCTCTATGAAATCTATGATTTTCTTACCATCATGGACTACCTTCCTATCATATTTCCATGGTCTACCTAGTAGCATATGGCAAACATCCATGGGAATGATGTCACACAACACTTTGTCCTTGTATCCCCCTATGTAGAATTCTACCCAACTTTGCTCATTCACTAACACTTGCTACCCTTTGTTTAACCAAGAAAACTTGTATGGAGTTGCATGAGGTAATATTTTCAACTTTAACTTCTCTACCATTTCAACAGAAACCAAATTGTCATTTCTACTACAATCAATGAAAACTTTACAACATTTACCTTGGCATTTGTATGTAGTCCTAAAGAGCGACTTTCTATGTGGTGGTTCCTTCTCCATAAGAACTTTGATCAAGGTCCTTCTCATCAAAAAAAACTTTCCAACTTCTGGTTCTTCAACTTGTGGTGGAGAATTCACAATTTCAACATCTTCACCTTGTGCAACTTGATTCCTTCTTTCACTCCCAAAAGAAATATATGATTGTTCTTGAGGGAATTGCCATGATTGATGCACTACAAATTTATTACAGGGTAAAAGCAAAAATTTGTGTCTCATTTTTGGACAACTAAATAGTTTCAAGCAGTACAATTTCAGCTAGAAACATTTCGGCTGAATAGGTTTCGGCCAAAACCATGTGGTGTGTACATGGCAAATAGAGTTTCAGCCAAAACCAAAAAATTCAAATTTTCCACTGTCGCTTTGAAATTGGCTTATTTTATAGGTGTGGTTTTAGTAGAAAGGGTTTCATTAAAAACCTTTTCGGTTGAAACCCTTTCTACCAAAAGTGTCTATGTGGCATTCTATTTGGCAGCCAACTCAACTTTTTTTAGAATTTTCTAAAACTTTCAACTTCAATAGAGTATTTCTTTAGTTAGAATGATTTTTTTTAAATAAAAATAAAAATACCCTTTTTTAGAGCTTGGAGTGGTGAATCCAAATATATATATATATTTTAATATTTTGATTATTTTTAATATATTTTATTTTTAAAATAATCCAAGTAGGTTGTTAAAGTTAAAAAAGAGGTTGATTAGAAATTTTAAAAAATATTAAAACATATTAAAAAATTTAAAAATATATGGGGCACAAGAGGAGAGAGTCCTCTTAGAAAGGGTATAATTTTTTTTTAAAAAATGATTAAAAAAATAGACAATAGTTGACGTCCTGTGAAAATTGTCAAATTATGACAAGTTTGACATTAAAACGTTACTACGAGAAAAATTTACATCAAAATTTCAAAAAACATTCATGCACAAGATAATGAAGTTACCTATTTGGAGAAAAAAAGAAGAAGGGAGAAATGAAGTTTTTATAATTTATTTCTTGACGACCCATGAAGTCACTTTTTTTTTAAATTTTCAGCATTCCAATTTTTTTTCTTAAATTGATAAAAAAATAATGAAAACATTTAAAAAAAAAAAATGAAAAATTACAAGAATAAACTTCATCAAAGTTCTACAGTTCATTAGTTTGCATCATTTTGAAATTCAAAACATAAAGACCACTTTTATGTGGTCGAAGTTCAGAATTTTTTTTGCTGTTGGTTGATTCCTTTATAAAGTGTGACACAAGTTTTTTCCTTTACCCTACATTTATAACATTTTCTAGTGAAGCCATTTGATCCTCCTCTACTCCCAAATCTGCCCCTAAAATCTAATCTTCTACCCCTAATACTACCTCTAGAATCTACTGCTTGTTCTTGGGTATTGCTTGTCTCTCTTTGACTCTCATGTGACTGTCCTGAATCAGCAAATGATCCTCTTCCTCTATAATTCCTTCCTCTACCCCTTCTTTTCTTTTCTTTTCTTCTTCTCAACTTGCCTTCAGCCCTTATGGCTAATTGGTAGCATTCTTCTACCATTCTAGGACTTGTGAGACTTCGTTCATCTTGTAGACTATATTTTTGTCCATTCAAATACCTTGAAAACTTATCAACATCCTCTTCCATATGGCCTTATCTAATTCTCAATTTTTAGAATTATTCTGTATAGGTCTTTACATCCATGTCTTTTTGTTTTAGATTTTGTAGTTTCCTATACAATTGAATGGAATAATCAATAGGTAGAAATTTACCTTTTAACTTTGCAACCATTCTATCCCAAGAGGTGATATTTTCCTTTCCCTTATTCCTTCTCTCTTCTTGCACATAGTCCCACCAAAGGGATGGATGGATCTTCAATTTTTTTCTTTCCAAATTTACTCATTGTTCTTCTAACACATCGTCAAATTCAAAATATTTGTCTAATTCTCCAATCCAATCAAGAAGTTCCTCATTGTTTAGGCTACCTAAATACATTGGGAGTTCCATCTTCAATTTGGAACCTTCACCTCTGATTGCTTTCAAAAATCTCTCCAACCTCAACTCTTCAACATCTCTTTCTTCATGGGGTTCCTCTTGTTTTGGATTGTTTTCATTTGTTTCTTCTTCCTAGTCACTCAAATCTCCTGTGACCACACCTCTTCTCTAATTTTTCTCAACTGTTGAAAGCCTTGCATTAAGACTTACTCTCATTTCTCTCATCTGTTGGGAAAATTTATCTTCCATCTCTTTGGCCAACCTTTCTATTGCTCTTTCAACAAAATTTACCCTTGGAGGAATCTTTTCTTATCACAACACACTAAACTAAATTGTGCTTGACTTTATTGGCTATGATACCAATACAATTCATAGAAGTGGTAGATCCTAACACCATGTGATGCTTTCAACATCATAACTCAAGGGTTTGATTGAAAGAGGCATCTTAGTGCACCCTATCACCATTTTCAACTTAGCCTAGTGGGCATCGAAGGAGGGAAGTACACACCAATAAGTGTAGAACAAAATGGTATGGTGGGGCATCAATGTTTCAATGTCCTCTAGCACCTTTGATCACTCACAACCATTCTTCAATCAACAAACTTCAAATGATGACCATATTTAACAATGTCTCTTTCTCTTCAATACACATGGCTAGTAGCCCAACCAAGGGTGGCATACCATGAGCATATTCCTTTGGTGGTCTCAAGCTTATGAAAAAATGTTAGAATGGTTTTTAACCTTTTTAGGACTCAGAATTCTATGATACATCATTCCAAGGAAAGGATTAGCGTTAGGGCTTATGGTCACAAGGCATGAAGGATTCACTATCACTCAACCAACATAAGAACAACTAAACCAATTATGTCTTTGGTCTACACAAGCTCCAAACAACATTAAAGGACGGCCTAGAGCCAAATAACATCAAGTCATTCATGAATTGATCGAACCCTAGGGTGGATGGATGGTCTATGACTATTTTCCAATGGAAATTAGCAAACTTTCATCAATAACTTCCTCCCACGTGCATACAATGAACCCAAAACCTTGCAAAGATTTTTATGGTGCCATGAAATAATTTTCCACCAATTTGTAGCATTTTCCTAAAGTGGAATCTTGAGTTATGGAATTTTTTTTTAAGTTTGAAACCCTACATAGGGTTTAGGGTAATTGTCACAAAATTATTTTATCTTCTTCAAAACTCAATGGATTTGAGTAAAAAAATAAATAAATGCAAAGGTGATTAACCCTTGCAACTTCTCCAATCAGCTTATGGTCCATACTAGCAAGTACAAATCCATACAATGTGAAAGAACATTCAGATTTTGCAAGAAAATGCAATTTAGAATGTGCAAAATTGAGGTTTTCTTCATTCCAACTTCAACCAACCTTTGATTTCATGTTTACAAGGCATATTTATTCTTCTACAATCATTTCCAGGCCTCCAACCAACCCACAACTGATTGGTTAACAAATTTGCAAAGTTGTCATTACAACATTGAGAATTTTTTAGCAACTTTTACAATATTTTCCTAAATTTCACCTAATGACTAGAAAATGGTCCTAAACCACTTACGATGGTCTCAAATGACCTTATTTACATCAATCAACCTAAAACAAATAAAAAACCAAATTTTCACAATATAACCCAAAATTGCATCAAAGGTTCTCTTGCACCAATAAGTGTGAAAGTGTAATACAACACTTTACAACACCCTAAATAAGGAAAAGTTAAGTACATTCTAGTAAAACGGACCCTAGAGTTAATGTGAATGTGTACAACACACTACAACACTAAATCAAGGCATCATTAGGTTAATTAATTGGTAATTATTCTCAAATGTAGGGAAAAAGGGAATTTTTTTCCATTAATATAGTATGAGCAACGATATTGTAACTCGACTATTGCAACATATTATTCTTAGGTGGTTTGAGGATGACGATAGGTTTGTTTTGAGTTTTGGTTGGTTTGAGGGTGGGTAAAGGATAATTTTAGGCTCGAGAGAGTACTTCAAGGGATATCTAATGTGCATAACCTTACAAGACATCCTTATTTTCATGATTTCTTAGTGAAGGGGAGTCTAATGTCTCTTCATCATCTTCATCTAAGGAAGCCTCCTTACTAGTGTTTAACATACATGTGTCAATGTTCTCATTTTCTTACACTATTATATCATCCCTAGTAGGATATTTTTAAGGATAACTACAAACTAGATATTTACAACATTCAAAGGTTGGTTCTTCTAAAATGACTTTGTCACAAGTAAGGGAGTTATCAATGGTTGGATTATTTTTCTTATCAATGATTGGAATTTTTTTCTTAAATAGATATTTCCAAATGGTAGGAGCATTATGGAAGGGAGGATTAATATTTTCATGACTCTCAATAAGTGTATCTTCTAACACCAAACTATCTTCTTCACAACTAGGAAAGATATTAGGAGAAGAACAAATTTGATTATCATGGTTATCTACAATTACCTCTTCATGTTCTATAATGTTTTCCCAAGTAGGAGAGGTAGGGTTGTCATAGATATCAATCATTGGATCTCTTAACACCAATGTATATTCTTCACAAATGTGTTTTTCATGATTGTTCACGATTGTATCCTCTTTCACTAAAGTGTTCTCACAAGTAAGGGAGGTGTTGGGAGATGACTAAAGACTAGGTAGACTAATGTTAAGGAATTTTTCAATGATCTCATCTTCTTGTGTCATAATATCTTCCTAAGAGGGAGGGGGAGAGAGACAACCAAGACTTTCATGATTCTCAATGATTGTATCTTATTTCACCAAGATACCTTCATCAGTAGTAGGAGAGGTATCAGGACAAGAACAGTTATGGTTTCCATGATTATCTATGCTTGTATCTTCTTGTATCATATCATCCTCACAAATGGGAGAGATAGTAGGTTTTGAATGAGTGATAGGAAAGGTGATATTAAGGATCATGTCAATTGTTTTTTTCTCTTTCTATAAGATGTGTTCATAACTAGAAAAGATAGTGGAAGGATGGCTAACATGTTTCGTGATGACCTCATTGTTATACTCTAGATTGAACTCATAGGAGGGGATGTTGTATTTATGCATTCCATTATTAACCATCTCAAAACCACATCTCTAAAAAAAAATGATAATAATGAAAACTTAAGCTCTCTAATTTACACAATGCTTCAAAAATGTAAACAAATGTCTTACATGTATGAAGATTTTCACTACTGAAATGAGTTTTGGAATGATTTTAAAAAAATGCCTATATTAAATGGATGATTTGACCTAGATACATGAAATAGAAATTCCCAAAACATTCCAAACTAATACAGTAGGTTACCAACCAGCCTAGGAAGTACATAAAATCACTAGAAAGCTCTAAAAATATGGTTTTTGTAGGCCTCCAAGGATTCATTTTCCCAACTAGGTGTGGGTGATCCCACAATAGTGGTTTACAATTTGTGGCCAAACTGGACACTAAAATTATTATTTTTAAATAAATATTCATATTCGGGCACCTATAGTAGATAAACCATGAAGAATTTGAAGATGATGCAAACTATAGTCTCACCACATTTTTTCTCTAGATTCTAAAAATATTTTTTTCAAAATTTTTGGAATAAGATTGCACTTCTTTTTCCATCTCCCACAAAAACTGATTTTTTTCATAAAACAACATTTTTAAAAATTGACACACACCGTATAATGCGTAAATTTTTTTTCCATGAAGGATACAATTCTAATTCTTTCAAATTTAGATTTTTAACTCCGATATCTAGTGCTTCCACTTGGTTAGATAGTTTTTTATTGAATATTTTTTCTTTAATTAAGTTTTGAAGTCAAACAAATTACAATTCAGACATAGCGCGACTGTAAAAAGCATAACTTTTTATGCATATATCAAAATTAAATTTTATTTTTTTTGTTGGATCAAGGACTTCAATATCTTGTGCACTCATATTTTTCAATTTTTTTTTGATAATCTTCTATTTTTCCACATGTGTAGAACAAAGACCTTCATTTTCGATGAAAAAACTATGTTTAATAAAACTAAAAAAAAAATACATAATAAAACCAAAACATAATAAAAATATATTCATTGGATAGATTGTTCCGAGGAATACCATAATAATTTGAAATAAATTTTAAATGAATTCATTTGATCCCCTAAAAGTTAAATCAAAAGTGATTTCTTATCAGCATTTTGATAGGTGTAAAGGAGACTCATTTATAGGTATGGTTTAAAACTAGCAAGGTTCTATCCAAGGGGGTTTGATCTAAGGTGGTTTGATAAATCCCTATTCAATTGGAATCCTTAAAATGGAAATTTTTAAGGTTTAAATAATTATATTTTCTAAAAATATGTGATTTCAGCAAAAATCAATTCCTCTCAGAAATTGTAAACCAGCTTTGTGGGATCACCCGTGTATGGGTCCCACTTAGGGGTTTTGATAGTGAAAAATAGAGAATAAACAATACTGAGAAATCTAGGAAAAGACCTGTACAACGACTAAATGGCCAAGGTGGGTGAATGATTCATGATTACGGATTTTAAACTAAATTCAACAATTTCTAAGTTGATTTTAAGGTGTCTAACTTGTATGCTCAAATGATTGTTTGCAAGTATAGTTTTCCAATGAAATTTAATGATGCAAGAAGAAAAAAATGCAACCTATATGCAATTTTCACTAATGAAATTTTTAGGATCCCTAGATGCAATTCAACTAATGCATATCTAATGCAAAGTTAATGTAATCTAGATCTAGGACTACAATGTTCTCCAAATCAAAAATAAAGGGTCCAAAGGTTGGGTTCACCAAAATGATTAAATAGAGATAGAGTTCCACCTTTTGGGAGATAGAAATTAGGACCTATTTCACACTTTAATCATTGGGAAACCAAGATCCCTCAACCAAGTGACTTAATTGAGGGAAGGACTAGTGCTTTCCTTTTGTGATTAGATTGGGGGTTCACCATTAAATGAAGTTTCAAAGGAGAAATGCAAAGATGTATGCATAAAACCCTAGAAACTTGAAAGAATGTAATCATACTAATAAACAAAGAGAAACAAAAAAGTACCTAGAGGATTAAAGATGTCTAAAGAAGGTCTGAAAACGCTGAAATTTGTTGTTTCTGAAGTGTACTAGGTCTGATATGCTAGACTAGGTGATTTAGTCCCTGTTTAGGCTTTCTAGGTAGAATATGTAATCTCTTAATGACTTATCAGAATCCATTGAGAACTGGAAAAAAGGCACATTGGGACTCATATGCCTAGATAGTTGCAAAGTGTCCCAAAAAAAGTGAAAAGTGTCCTAGGAGTAGAATTTTGAATTGAAACTTTGTGAGCCTTTGAATATTGATTAAATACAAAATTTTCCACTAGTTTAATGTAGATAAGTTGGATATCTTGCTTTAAATTTGAGCTTTTGTGAGCCTTGACAACTTCCTATGACAACTTTGCAACTTCTTGCAACTTTGCAATTTTGGTACTTTTGAAGGCTTCAAATCCACTTTTTCTTCAACCTATAAACCTACAACATACAAAGAGGGGGAAAATATTTTGTTTTTTTAGGTAATTGGGATTTTACTTGGTCAATTTCATTTTTGTAATCAAACCTTAATGAGAAATGAAGCATAAATGAAATGAAACATGAAACATAAGATGAAACAATAGAGCCTTGTTTAAAATCTTGTAGACCTAAAAAAAACATGAAGTGGCCTCAACGAATGTAGATGTTGATCACGATTATTGATGAAATATAATGCATTTGAATACTTCAATTGATCTTGAACAATTCATCACAACATTAGCTCAAAACCACATGCATGATGCATCAAGCCTTTGACATGATAATGGATTTTTGATTCCTACAATAATCTTCTTCAAATATGCCTTTGAATGCTCTTGAAATTCTCTTGTTAGGATACTCTTGATTTCTTATAGAGATCTAGCCTATTAGGATAAATTATGTGAAATAACCTTGTATTTATACTTGTTTATGCCAAATTTCTTGAAATTACAACACTATAAGCCAACATCAAATCTAGGATAATAAATTTCTTCCAAGAATTTGATTTAAAATAGGCCTAGGTTAGAGAAAGAATCATACACCTATTGGGGTGTATGAGTCTCAGTGTCTTTAAACACAAGACACAAACTCCAATAAATGTTAAGTTTTATGCAATATTTAAAATCTGGTCTTCATACCTAGGTGGGACCAATATGCCCAAGGTGGCATATGATTCCTAGATTACTATATCTAGAAAACATAACCTTAAACATTGAATTATGATTTATCATTTATTAAGTGTCAGGATTATCCTCAAAAAATTGCATTAAATAAGTTTTGTGGATGCAAAATAAGACCAATTAGGGCATAAAGAATCCATATTTTAACAAGGAGGTCCCAAACAAGTGTGAAATGTAAAGGGATACATTTTTCTACATTACAATCTCTAAGTATCTCTATATATATCTCTCTCTTCTTTATCTCTCTCTCACCCTCTTCCTGTATCTATTTATATCTTTTTCACTATCTCATTAAATGTCTCTTACCCCATCCCTCTATATTTCTCTATATTTATACTACTATCTCTCCCTCCTCTATCTCAATTTCTCTATCATCTATCTCCATATTTATTCCTCTCTATTTTTATTCCTCCCCTTCTCTCCCCTCTCTTTCTCTATATTTCTCTCTCTCCATCTCCCTCTCTCCCTCTATCTCTCACTCACTCTATTTATATATCTCTTTGTCTCCCTCAATCTCCTATATGTGTGTGTGTGTGTGTGTGTGTCTCACTCACCCTCTATATCTCTTTATATATATATATATATATATCTCACTAATTATTTATGTCTCTATCCCTCTCTCTTATGAATATATCTATATCTTTATATCCTCTCTCTCACTCTCTTTCTTTCTCCCTCTTGGCTTCCTTATGAATGTATCTATGTATCTGTATTTCCTATCTCTGTCCCCCTCCCCCTCTCTCCTCCTAACACTCAACATTTATTTATGTTTTTATCCCTCTCTCTCTCTCTTCATCTTTTAGTATATATTAATCACGATGTTAGTTGCACACCAGCAATGTAAATAAACCCTCACAAATAGACCGTGGGAACCTATCTTTACTTGAAATATTGAACTAGAACAACCTAAATATTAGGCTAACTTAGCTTAATCCCAAGGCTCATTTATCTCAAGTCTTGACCAATACTAGGTTCACATCAAGATTCGGTTTGATAATGATGTTAATCACGAGGGGTAAACAATATTTGTGGGTTATGAAAGGAATCACATGGATAAGTAAAAGATAATCTTGGTCCAACCATTTAATAACTTCATGAAATCGATAAATTTGCGATAAATTTTTATGAACTTCAAATAACTTGCTTTCACTTAAGTAGATTTAGCTTTAAGAATTCAACAATATCATGGAATCAAAAGATTTGCAATGCAATTTTCATTCGTTCGTCTCCTTTTTTTTAAAACATTCAATAAAATTTAAACATCTATTCTAAAATAAAGCATCAAAAGTACTGAAAAAGTAAATTTTCTCCCAGGTATTATCCACAGATGTCTCAAGAATTAACCAAACTAGAGAAAACTATTCCATACATCACCAGATTGCTTGACATCTAGGCATAGAATGGTGCAACATTTTAAAGAGAGGGGGGATCATTTTCCAATAGATAGTGTCAGTATACACGCTTAAATGGTGCAGTGCCTAGTGTTTTCCAATAGGAACAAATAATCAACTACGTAATATTTCATATCAAGAGATATATTTTAAATTGGCTTTGATATTGATTAGCTTCTAATGAAACATACAAGTTTTTAATCTGGAATGGAATAGAAAATGGGAAAAAGAAAAAATCTTAAAGAAGTTTTGGTTCTCCGACATCCACAAATTTGGAACTTAACATAAAATGAAACATTTCCTAGTCTTTTATAGAAACAAGACACTTGGGAACTTGAATCAAAACATGAGAGGGAATCCAAGGGATGAAGCATGATAAGGCATGTGGAATATGACAACTGGCAAGGGTATTATTAATGAAATCAACATGTTTCAACCTTCTTCAACACTTTAATATCTTTTAGAATCTCCATCATTATAATATAATCAGGGTAGTATCTTGGAACCAAATGAAATGTAGGAACTTCCCATACATTCAAAATTATCAAGTGAACCTTATGTTTTTACATTTAGGTTCAAACTTAGATGAAACATTCTCAAAAGTCAATCACCCTGGGGTTGAGCACACTCCTTCGTCGCATGTGTACTACCAAGATTCCCAATTTCTTGGTGTAACAAAGAAATTCAGTTGCTCCACCTTTTAGGATATTGATGAGGATTCATATGGTATGCATAGGATATATAATTTATTAGCTTAGTATTATATTTAGTTTTAATCCTATGCAAATGTCAAAATTAAAAAATGAAAAGTAAAATGTTAGTTTCCTAGTTGTTAGGAGCTTAGCATAAATTAGTATATGATGATTTTATTTTTTATTGTTTTCCATCTCACGTTGAAATTTGGAAAAGCGTATAATATTTTTTAATTTTCCATCTCACATTCAGAAATCCTTTATTTTAGGCATATTAATGCCTATATATTTGTAGCTTTCTCCTCATGGAGATATATGAGAATAATCAAATTTTGTAGCTTTTTTTGCAGAGAATATTGTCTTTTCTTGGAATTTCTTCTCTAACTTAGAGATTTTTATTTCATTGGAATTGAATCTTTGTTTTCTGCTCATTCTTTTTCTTATTCCATATCAGTTGGTATCAGAGCATTCACTAATAATTGGGAATGAATTTATCATCCAAATTTAGTTTATCAAAAAATTCAGTCTTGAAGCTCTCTCTAGTAGATAATTTTTGAATCTTTTGCACTCATTCGAGGAGAATTAGTCATCCAAAAGAAACTGGAGGTGTTAGCTAGAAAAAGTAAGCACTTTTCTTTCAGATTTTTTTGTGCATTTTCTTTAATAATCTATGTTGTTCTTTCATTAACAACATTTTACATAATAATTATTTTTGTTCAATGGTTTTTGGATATAGAATCCCCTCTCTGAGAGATTTTCAGAACATTTTACAGTTTCAAATTTCATTGTTTTTCAAGAAAGTAATGTAATTTTTAAAATTGTTGCATTAGCTGCAAAATCCATATGCACAGGAAGTTTTGTTGGTGGTTTTGAGTCCCAAAAAGTGGTATTTAAGTAAAAACCATGGTTTTATTGTTTTTGGCTTGGTTTTAGCTTCAAAAAATATGGAATTTTAATTCCTTTTTGCATAAAATTTCATTTTCTTAAGTCCTTTCAAAAGTTTCTCAAAATATTTTTCTTAAATATACCCGGGAGAGTATTAATACCACTGTGTGTGATTCCATGGGTATTTTCCTCTAAATTTTTTTTCCATGTTGTGTCTAGTGGGATACCAAACCTCCTTGTAATTTTTTTTTGTTTCAGCACTCATAGATTTTTTGATTTAATTATTTTCATCCAAGTCTGGTAGAGTGTTGGTTCATAGTGTTTGTCCATTTTATTGTTTGGGAGGTGTAAAATATTCCACTGGCTCTAACTTGCAGCAACATGGCTAATAATTTGGCTTAGCGAGTTGTAGAACTTGCAAGTGTAATAACCACATTGACTGATAAATTCAATGATATTTCAATTCAACGGCTTCCTAGTCCTGAAAGCCATAGACCTCAAGCCAAATGTGAAGTAAAGATCTATGATGGATCTTGAGATCCTAATGTGCTCCACACATGGATTCTTGACATGGAAACATGGTCCATATACAATGAGGTTGTTGATGGTGATAAGGTTCCTTTTCCAAAGTTGAAGCTCTATGGTGTTGCTAAGGTTTTAGTCAATAATCGACAATATGCTCAAAATCCTATCACCACATGAAATCAACTTGTCACAACCTTAAAAAATACATTCTATCCTTCCAAATATGAGCAATATTTTCACATCAAGTGGCCTTGTTTGCGACAAGGGCATAAAATTTCAGTGCAAGATTATATCTACCAATTCAATCAACTAAGGATACTACTCCATGTGCAATATCTAGGTGTTGCTATAATCCTAAAGTTCAAGAGTGGTTTACAAGAACATTTATTTATGGAGTTGAAATATACTACCTTAGAAACACTTGATGTTGCATTGAACCAAGAATAATTGGCAAAGAAAAAGTTTTTTGCTCAATCTCATGCATCTCGACCTTCATTTTCTACAGGTCCTCCAAAAGCTTCAAGTTATCGGCCACCACAAAATATTTCTAAACATAATTTTTTTTCTCCTTCTCCTTCTTTTTCTTCTTTGTCTGATATTAAGAAATCTAAAATTTGTACTTATTGTAAAAAGAAGGGACATGAAAAGTCTAATTTTTTTAAGTTGAAGAAGAAGAATTTGATTGCACAGTCTCATGATGAGGAAAAGAAAAATGTTCCCATAAAGAATTTTGGCAATGATAGGGCATATGATGAATTAAAAGGTAGACTCAATAAGTTCACCTTAATGAACCATCATTCTACTTCAGGGGGGTGTGACAATTTGTTTGTCACTCTGCTCACTTAACACATAATTTTTTTGTGGATTGTATCATCAATAATGGCTCACAAAAAAAACTTATTGCAAAGTCCATTATCGAAAAACTTCATTTTCTGATGGATCTCCATCATCATCCATATTCACTTGGATGGAAGGATAATGATCCATACTCTCAAATCACACACACATGTGTTGTGTATGCACTTAAAAATGGTGTGAGCACAAATTAATTAAATAGTTGTTATTTAATTAATAAAATCTTAAATCCTCTACTTATAAATAAATTGCAAAATTTATTTATATAGTTCACTTCTAAATATTCATTTTATCCAAAATCACTTCCTCTCAAATTAATAAATGCAAAAATTAAACTAATTTGTCATTTAGTTAATTTTCTCTTTTTCATTTAAATTTGAATTTTTAATTCAAATTGGCCTCCAAAATCATTTTCCTTTTAAATTGGTTAAATGCAAAAATTAACTAATTTACCATTGTGCTAATTTTCCATCTCCATTTAAATTTGAAT
Organism: Sequoiadendron giganteum; assembly: GCA_007115665.2. NCBI lineage: Eukaryota > Viridiplantae > Streptophyta > Pinopsida > Cupressales > Cupressaceae > Sequoiadendron > Sequoiadendron giganteum. Next base: position 555,705,314 of record CM021108.1, read on the forward strand.
TTTAAAATCAAATTAGCACATTTCTACATATTCTTCTAACTACCTTCCACCTCACTTGCCACCTCACCATGTGTCACATGAAATTGAATCTTATAAATTCTAAAATGTGGATTTTCCATCAACAAACTTGTAACAACTTTGAAACCTCTTTAGACACATGGCTTCTTCTTTCCTTTGATTCCCTTCAACACTTGGCAAATTTCTCTCTTGCAGGGAACAACATCCATGATTCTCTCCAACCTATTCATTGTCAACCATTGATGTCGTAGGATCACAATCTCGACTGTTCATTGCTACCACATCATTCCCACCTTGGAAAATTCTATAAATAGAGCACATTTCTACAAATTTTCAACAAGTAGAATTTGACAAGTTTATGCTTTAGAAATCTTATTGTAGTTTGAAATAATTTGAAGAGAATTATAGTTTGCACTTTGCATTTTTAATTTTTTTTAGCATCATCATGTCATTTCCATCTTAACATTTAGTTTTTGACATCTTTTATACAACATTTCATTAGACTTGCATCATTAGCTTTAGCATCATTTCAACAGTAATCTCTCATCATAGATCATTCAACAATTTATTTTCAAAAACAAAAAAATATAAGCATGTAGGAATTTTAGTTTGCATTACATGATAGTTGCTCATTTACTAGGTTGATATTCCATTCATTCATGTGCAACACAATATTCTGAGAGCATGAATTGAGGAATCACCAAGAATAGAGGACAATGGGATGAGTTCAAATGCAGGGTTGTAATAGTTTGTTTTATTACTTTTCCTTCATTATATGTAATACATTCCATTGCTTGTGTGTTGTTTAGTTATGATTAGTTACTCTCACTAATGCACTTAAATAAAAACACATACATTTTGGCGCCCATCGTGGGGCCTAGCCCCTCTTTAATCTATTTGCTGTTGAATTTTCTCTTTGCAGGTTCCATCAAATATTCTGAAACAACGGATATGATATTTTCTCTAGCGCATATGTCTTTTGTTTCAGTGCATTGAGTTTCTATTTCAGTGCATTTTGTGGTTATTCCAGTGCATCTGGCATCTATTTCGATGCATCTAGTTGTTGTTTCAGTGCATCCAATTTTTCTTTTAGTGCATCAGGGTGTTTCAAATTTCCTTCTAAAATTTTCCAGTTTAGTGAATTTAGTCTATCATTCAATGCATTCAATCACTCTTTTAGCGTATTTAGCATTTTAGCGCATTTGGTCTAAGTTTTAGTGCATTTAGCCATTGTAATGGCGCATCTGGTTTTAGTTGCAAATTTTCTAGATTCCCTAAACTAATGTGGGTTTTTCTGTTTTGCAAGAACCTTACACATAGTCAAAGACTTTGTAGAAATAATAAAAGAACACTGTCAAAGAATTTAAAGCTTGACACTACTAACAAATTTGGCTACAAGGGTGAATCTATTTATCATTTCCTTTTGTTAAGATAGGAATCTAGCCTAATTAGAAGGATAAATTTACACCATTCTTGTTGTGTTTAGAGTGGTAGGCGTGTATGCTCTCCCCTTAACTGGGTGATCAGAAAGCTAGACCCATTAATTCTATTTATATTTTGAACCTTAAAGGGCCTACCTTGGTGGGACAAGAGGTAATCACCCCAAGGGAACGAGCCAGACTAGTAATAGGCTAAGGCCAAGCCCTTCCAGTTAGTATATAAAATGAGGACTTGATGAAAGTTCAAGGACCATGAATGGTTATGTCGACAAGTGATTCCATTAGTACCCGTGTGGTATGTGAAAACCTATAGAGCATAACCTCTATAGGCTAGGAGTCCTCCTTAATGGAGCTAATATTGTTGTATGTATAGCCCACCTATAACGAAATTCCATTACTAAAAACCCCTTTGTTGTAGTAAGCCAAAAATTACCTTTATGTTCTTTGGTGCAGCAATGGTCATTGCCAAGACATCCACGTTCTCACAGTTTTTAGTAGAGGTGAAAAAATTGCCATGGGAGATTCATGGGAGTTTGAAGCTTGGTTGGCCTGAGAAGTGAGTGCACTATAAGGGGGAGCCTGTGTGGCCAAGCTTCTAAATCACCAGTTAAGAATAAGTGCGGCTGGAGTAAAATCAACGTGGAACCCAAAAGAATATTGCCTTACATAGTCTAGGATTGTGCTTGTTTGATGTGTCTTCACCTATCTATTTTAAACCAAAATTCAAGAAAACACTACACTCTGAAATATCCAACTAGTGATTCAAAAGATAATTCAACCAACAATTCAAATTCACTACTAAAAATCAGAAAACACTTTCTAGTTTGGCGCGTCTAGTGACTCGGTACCCCAATGCATCCCTACCATATTTTAGCACATCCATGAATAATTCAGTGCATTCATGTACTGTTCTGGCACATTGCACTCATATCCTAGCATATAAATGTTTCAGCACATCTGTTTAATTTTGTAGTGCATTCAAACCTTTTCATAGCGCATCCATAGCCTATTTTGGCACATCCAGACCTTTCTATAGTGCATCTAAACCATTCCATAACACATCTGATTTTCGGTGCATCTGGGCACTGTTTTAGTGCATCTAGTAAATCTACAAACAAAAACTTAAAATTGACATCCTTTCTACCAATCAGCCCCCTTTCTAGAGTTTCCTTCTCAAATAACATATTTTCCTTGTCCTAAAGTTTATGTTGAGGGATTGGAAATCAATAAAAATTTTCAATAAATCCCTTGCTAAAAGAATCAAGAAACTAAAGAAACAACTTACCTATAAGAAAATTTTGAAAAAGAGATGATTCTTGTACCAAAGTAGGAAGGTTTTTCTTCATTATCAAATCTTCATCCATAGGTATCATGACTTTGATAGAGGATACATTAATGATTTTGATTTAGAGCCTTTATCTTCACAAGCTTATTATTAATGAAGAGATCTTTCACAAAGGCATAATCATAGTCGACCCATTCATCATTCTTTCATCCTGTAACCAGCAATACAATATTCTAATTGTCCTAATAAATTTATACAATAGAGCTCAATCTTGTTGAAACCAACATTTTCAAGTGAAAATATCTCATCTAAATCTGATCAAACATCCAAAAAGTTCCTTTTTCATCACACCCATTTCTGATTTAGCAACTGCATTTTACCATCAAGATTTATCATCCTCCATTAGGATTCATCATCCTTTATCCTAAAATAAAGATTTCTTAATTAGATTTTAACCAATCCTTTTGGCACTCCCAAACTTTGGCTAAAAGCTTAGAATTTTTTTATCACTCTTAAGCCCACCCAAACAAGATCCCAAAGGCTAAAACTCCAAGAAAAAGAAATTGAAACCCAAGATACCATGGTTGAACATGAAGAAAATCCCTTTCATAATATCCTCTCAACTGAAACTAAGGAGGTAGATGAAGAAGATGTCCAACAAGCCCAACAAGACCCAAATTTGCACAAGTTTCTAGAAAATATTTTCAAAAAGGATGGGGAAAGATACCTCTTGATGTTAGAAAACAAAAACAAAGGAGTCAAGCTACCCAACGATTTTGATTTTGCAAAATTGAAAAGAAATCCCAAGAAATCATAAACTAAGACACAAATTGAATCAAGCAATGAAGTAAAAACCAATGATCCCATGGACATTTTGAAACAAAAAATCCAAACTCTTCAACAACAGATGCAAAACATGCAAATCGGGACTACTAAGAGATACTCCATACAAGATATATGTCCCTACCCATTCGATCAAAGTGTCAACATGATACCATTTCCCAATCATTGTGAATTCCCCAAATATGACAAGTACAATAGAAAAATAGATCCCATCAATCATGTAAGGGAATTCCGAACAATGAGTCTTGAATTTTCCCATGAGGATACATATTTAATGAGATTATTCCCACGTAGTTTGGTAGGGTAATGCATGCAGTCATTCTCACAATGACCTACGGGGATCAAATATTTTGAATAATTGGTAAAAAAGTTCATTACCCAATACTCATTTAACATTCAACATGAAATCATGATGAAAGACCTTTGTAATGTGAAACAAAAGAAAGGGGAATCATTTCTTATATTCCTACAAATATGGAGAAGATTATTCTCAAGATATCCCTAACCCATACCAAAAAAAGAGAAGATAGAGGTGTTCATTGATAACTTGAATGATGTTATGAGCTATAGGCTCGAATTACAATGTCCTCCAGCCTTTGAAAAATTGATCAAAAATGGGATCAAGCTTGAGGAGGCTTTGGTCAAATGAGGAATATTGAAAATCTATAACGAAAGTAATTCATCTAATTCATCTAACAATGATAAACCAAATTTTTGACAAAAGTACAAAAATAATGGCAATGAACCCTCAGCTGAAATGCATAATGCTAAACCAGTCTTCAATTTGTCAGGAAGCACCTTGAGTACCAATAAAAATACCAACCAAAGCAACAATCAAAATACCAAATAGAGAAATACTCAAAACAATCAAAGTAACACATCATCCAAGACCCTACCCTATCAAACATCGAATAATCTCTAAAAGTTTACACCTTTGGGTCAATCATATGAATCCACATTAAAGGAGATTATTGCAGAAAATATTATCACTCTACTCGAAACCCAAGGTTTTGAACCCAAGGTAAAATCATCTTGGTGGAATGAAGCTCATTTTTTTGAGTTTCATCGATGCAAACGTCACCTAGCTAATAGTTTTCTGCAATGGAAGCATAAGATACAAGATTTTATTGACAAAAAGATAATTAGGATAGAAGAGCCTCAAACAAACATTGATCATGGGGTATTCAAAAACCCTTTTCCAAATTATGGAAAAGGAAAGAATGTGAACTATGTTCAAGATACCATCATCCTTCATATTTCAACCATTTAAGATCACACAAATGACATTGAGATCAATAATACACCAGATCCTGTTGCAACCAATCATCCAATCAAAAACACCAACATCCTCTCTAATAAAATTCCCAATGTCCAAAAAGACATGGTTGTAATGGATAATCAAGTTAATTTCATCAAAATCAACAGAAAAAAAGATAGTGTTCCTATAAATGTGACCACAAGGGATCAAACCAAATATGTTTTGAAATGTAGCACTTCCAAAGCACCTCCTACTACATCTCATCAATATAACATTGTTGATCAGCTTCAGAAATTTTGTGCATAAATATCAATATTGGGGCTCCTTAAAATATCTCTTGCTCACAGGGAGATCTTGGAAAAGGCCCTAGTTAATAGAACAGTACCAAATAGTTTGGAAGTCTACACTTTCCAAGCCATGGTGGTACATCTAGTTGCACCTCATTGCTTATTCTTTTTCGAAAATTATGATGTATCTCTCACCCATCATCATAATGCGGCCCTTCATATTGAGGTTCTAATCTATAAAATTTGTGTCAAGCGCATCCTTATAGACGGAGGAGCCAATCTTAATATATGCACTTTAAATCTTGTTCATGCATTGAGGTTCTCTGAAAAGGAAATAGATGCAAGGGGGAAGATTACCATCAAAGCATATGATGATGAGGAAAGAGCTTCAAAGGGATTGATAGTGCTACCAATTTGGGTTGGTCTGATTCAGAAAGATGTGGTTTTCCAAGTTTTGGATAAATATCTGACATATAATATACTCTTGGGTGATCCTTGGATCCATGAAATGTAGGTTGTACCTTCAACATACCATCAGTGTCTAAAATTTCCTTGTAATGGCCAAGAAATTACCATTCTGGTTGATTCAAATAGTCCTCAGCATTGCAATACCCTTAAGGCTGTCCAAGATGTATTTGTGCCTCATAACCCTGAATCCCTTCATTCCACCCCTGATATCCCCAACAATTCAAGTCAATCTAATTTTTTGTCTAAGTTTTTAGCCATATCTTCTAATGAAGAAATCAAATCAAGTTCATCATCCAAACAACTAGAGAAAAAGGAAGAACCTAGCCCCTTTGCATCTACCAGTTCTGAAGCCCAACTTAATACTTTGGCCAAACAATTTGAAAAGAAATTCCAAATCAAAGACAAAGGTGTAGGTGAATATTCCATGGAACAATTCGTCTTCCTCTCATATTTAATGTCACCAAAATCCTATGGTCAACCATCAACCTCATCCCAACCATCCTCACAATTTGTCACATGTTTTGATGGTCGATTCATAAAAGTAGGCACTCAAGTAGAGGAATCTAATGACAAACATTCTGAGTTAGATCTACAAGGATAAAACTGATTCCCAAACAATAATGGCTAATATCCAAAACACTCAATATGGTAAAGGATTCTCAATCTTAGAAAAATGGGATATGATGGACAAGGACCTAATGGAAAATGGAAATAACGTATCATAGAACCTATCCAAACTATTAAAAAAATCCAAAGGAAAAGATAGGGTTAGGTTATAAAGAACATCAAAAGGATGAAGAAACAAAGGAGGACCAAAAGCAAAAGCTTGTTGAAAGGATCCTATAGCTACAAGTCGGTGATAATTATGAAACTGATTCCAATAAATATGAATGGGATTTTCTTTTAGAAGAATCATGTCATGATCAGGACATCGATGTCATACACAAGTACACTCCCACACTCGAGGAGGGACAAAGCTCAGGGTTACGACCATTTGAATTAGGATCGCAAGATATTGATGGTTCAAGTGAAGATGATCAAAATCCTAGTGAGACAGACCAATCGGAAGAGAGCAGCATCATAGACCTTGACCTTACCATAGTATTATTCAATGAAAACATTTCCATTAGGACCCTTACAATATATTATCTGGACCCATTTGATGGTCCCCTACCATTGCTACATCCTGAACTCATAGATTGGGACCAAACCAAACCTATCAATCTCCCCACTTTTTCAAACGATGAGGCCATCATAAAATTCCACTACGCTGATAATCTTGAAATAGTTTCCACCATTGAACATCATAACGAAACTTCTAGACAAGGGAGTGCCATATCTCCCAGCTGCAAAATAAATGAAACAAAAGAAAGATCTGATGGTGAAAACCATTCCATGGCAATATCAGATCAAGAAAGAGTAAAAATAAAGAGCACATCCAATGGTGAAAACCTCTCCAAGGCATTGAAGGATGGGAAATTTGACACTCTCTTAGAGAACTTCTAGGAAAGATCCAAAGTATTGATTGAGCTAATGCAATCCATCAATGTTAGTAGTGCGGAAATAGTAAAAACTCTTCATCTAGTAGAATCATTAACAAAACAAGAAAATCCCAGCTTTGTCGAATTCTTTAAAGAACGACTAGTCAATTTTTCCTGGTCATATGCAAACATGCCATGGATAGATCTAGATCTCATCATGCACCATTTATCCCTACCTTCAGGAATCGAACTAGTCAAACAAAATTTGAAAAAAATGCATCCTCACATTGCTCTATTAGTGAAGGCATAACTAAAGAAGTTATTGGATGTCAGATTCATCAGACCCATCGACTATGCAGAGTGGATATCCAACATTGTTCCTATTTTGAAACCTGATGGAAGCATATAGATTTGCACCAACTTTAGAGATCTCAACAAGGCTTGCCCAAAAGACGATTTCCCCTTGCCTAATATCGATATCATTGTAGACTTGATAGCAGGTCATGGCATGTTGTCACTAATGGATGGATTTTCTGGCTATAACCAAATCAAGATAGGTTTCAAAGACCAAGATAAGATAGCCTTCACTTTCCCATGGGGAACTTTTTGTTGGAACACCATACCCTTCGGGTTGAAAAATGTAGGGGCAACATACCAAAGAGCTATGACAACCATCTTCCATGACATGATGCATACTTTCATGGAAGACTATGTGGATGATTTGTTGGAAAAATCTCACACTAGAGAAGGACATATGGAAATATTAGACAAACTATTCACTAGATTAGAGAAGCTCAATGTTCACCTCAATCAAAATAAATGTGTATTTGGGGTAACACCGGCAAAGCTACTAGGGTATATAGTGTCAGAAAAAGGTTTTGAGGTAGATCCTGCAAATATGAAAGCTATAATGGAGATGCCACCTCTGAAAAACATCAATCAGGTAAGGTCCCTCAAAGAAATATTCCAGACAATCAAAAGATTCATATCACAATTGGCTGAAAAGACCCATCCTTTCACTCATTTGTTGCACAAGAATGCTTCCTTTCAATGGGATGAGAAATGTGAGGTAGCTTTCAACCAACTAAAACAATACCTAATAAGTCCACCTATTCTAGTACCTCTAGCAGAAGGAAAACCTCTCCTATTGTACATTGCCACAACTGACCGATCATTGGGAGAATTTTTGGCATAGGAGGATTCAACAGGAAAGAAGAGAGAAATCTATTACATCAGTAAAACCCTAAATGGTTATGAAATCAAATATAAACCAATTGAGAAATATTGTCTAGTTGTAGTGTTTGATACACAACAATTGCGGCACTATATGCTAACTCATACAATCAAGCTCATAGTGAAGATAGATCCACTGAAGTATCTCCTAAGCAAAGAAAATTTGATAGGAAGGTTGGCCAATTGGGTAATGGTACTCAGTGAATTTGACATCCAATATGTCAATAGGAAATAAAGAAAAGTCCAAGTCATCACCGATCAACTAGTTGAGGCACCGATTCATGACGATCATCCACTACATGTTGAATTTCCAGATGAGAATGTCCTAACAGTAACAACAAAGCAATGGGTATTGTATTTTGATGGTTCTTATACTTAGCATGGATCAGGAGCAGGAATCATATTCATCACTCCCCTAGGGCATACCATTCCAAATTCATATTGCCTAATGTTTCTTTGCACCAACAACACAACATAATATGAAGCACTTATCATCGGAATCAAGATAGCTAAGGAATGGAAAATTATAGAGCTCCAAGTTTACGAGGATTTTCAACTAGTCATTAATCAGGTCAATGATGATTATCAAACCAAAGATGAAAAATTGGTGCCCTATAAAAGTATGATTGATGTCTTCAAGAAATATTTTGTGGACATCAAATTTGGTCAAATTCCAAGTAGTGTCAACAAAGTTTTCGATGCTATGGAAACTATAAATTCTTTGTTGTAGATTCCAAAAAAAAAATGGCCGTTATGAGTTCATGGTGGAACAATTGTTTACCCCCACTTACGATGACTCTAAGTCCCAACTTATATGCCACCTTGATGATGTCGATACCTCCATCTACAAGAAGATCTCAACTTACCTAAAAGATAATACCCTACTTTTTGATCTCTCCCAAAACAAAAAATGAAACTTCATCCACCAAGCTACTCGTCATACCCTTATAGCGGATGTACTTTACCATCTAGGTCTTAATGAAACTCTTTTGTGATGTATAGAAAGCGACGAGTTTGAAACAAATTTATGGGAAGTCCATGAGGGTATTTGTGACACTCATTCAAGTGGTCTAACCCTTGCTAAAAAACTCCTTTGTTTGGGATATTACTATCTGACTATGGAGAGAGAAGCCTTCCAATTTGTCAAGACATGTCAGAAATGACAAATCCATGACAATCTTATCCATGCACCAGCACAAGAATTGCAACCCTTTGCATCAACATGGCCATTTTTCCAATGGGGGTTGGATCTTGTCAGTAAAATTCACCCATCTTCATCCAATTGACACAAGTTCATCATCACAGCCACAGAGTACTTCACGAAGTGGGTTGAAGTTGTGCCTTTAATCACCATCATAGGGAAGTAGATCTCATCATTCATCTTGAACTACATCATCTGTAGATATGGTATCCCTCAATCCATTGTCACTGACAATGGTAGACCTTTTAAGAATCAAGACATTCAAGAACTCTATGAAAAGTTTCATATCCAACATCGATTTTCTACACCCTACTACCCTCAAGGGAATGGCTAAGTTTAGGCCTCAAACAAAACCATCCAATTTTTTTTAAAGAAACCCATCAACGATGTTGGACATGACTGGCATATCCATCTAAACCCTACTTTGTGGGCCTATCATAGAAGAATTTGCACACCCATAGGATCTATACCATATGCACTTGTTTATGGATCTGAAGTAGTATTACCCATCGAGGTTGAGATACCATCCTTCTGTGTTTCCTTGAAAGGTCTCATTTCAGATGAAGATTACTTTGTATCTAGATTGCAGGAGCTGGAATTGTTAGATGAACGTCATCATCTTGCAGTGGATCATATTATAGTATACCAACAAAGAATTTCCAGAAGTTACAATCACAAAGTCAAACCTAGGACATTTCAGATAGGTGATCTAGTATTGAAAGAAAATACCTGTAATCAGCAAGATCGAGAAAATAAAGAAAAAATTGAATCCAATTGGTTAAGTCCTTTTGTTGTGGTATCATTCTTTGGATTGGGGGCATATCAGTTGTCTATGCCAGAAGGGGCTCTATTTGAAGAACCTATGAACAACCTTCATATGAAGAAGTTCTACATATAATGCATCCATTGCATGTTTAAAAGTCCTAAAAAATTCTAAAAGGAAGAAAAATTCTTGAAAAATTAGTCACCCTGATGAAAGCCTAGAAAATAAGTGTCTTGGTGACAACATAAAAATAAAAAATAAAAAATCAACGTCTGGGGCATGTCTAAATTTTATCATTACGGTCGGAAAAATTATTCTTTGAAGCAATGTGGCTACGCACATCACTTCAAAGAGGGGAAAAATTTATCCACTTAAAAATGGTACGAGCACGAATTAATTAAATACTTGTTACTTAATTAATAAAATCTTAAATCCTCTACTTATAAATAAATTGCAAAATTTATTTATATAGTTCACTTCTAAATATTCTTCTTATCCAAAATCACTTCCTCTCAAATTAATTAAATGCAAAAATTAGACTACTTTGTCATTTAGTTAATTTTCCCTCTTTCATTTAAATTTGAATTTTTAATTCAAATTGGCCTCCAAAATCATTTTCCTCTTAAATTGGGTAAATGCACTAATTGACTAATTTTTCATTGTGCTAATTTCCCATCTCCATTTAAATTTGAATTTTAAATTCAAATTAGCACATTTCTACATATTCTTCTAACTACCTTCCACCTCACCTACCACCTCACCATGTGTCACATGAAATTGAATTTTCTAAATTCTAAAATGTGGATTTTCCATCAACAAACCTGTAACAAATTTGAAACCTCCTTGGACACATGGCTTCCTCTTTCCTCTGATTCCCTTCAACACTTGGAACAACCTCCATGATTCTCTCCAACCTCTTCATGCTCAATCATTGATGCCGCAGGATCACAATCTCGACCATTCATTGCTGCCACATCATTCCCATCTTGGAAAATTCTATAAATAGAGCACATTTCTACAACTATTCAACAAGTAGAATTTGACAAGTTTATGCTACAAAAATATTATTATAGATTGAAAGCATTTGAAGAGCATTATAGTATGCACTTTGCATTTTAAATTTGTTTTAGAATCATCATGGAATTTTCATCTTAGCATTTAGTTTCTTACATATTTTATACATTTCTTTAGACTTGCATCATTAGCTTTAGCATCATTTCAACAGTAATCTCTCATCATAGATCATTCAACAATTTAATTTTAAAAACACAAAAATATAAGCATGTAGGCATTTTAGTTTGCATTACATGATAGCCGGTCATTTCTTAGGTTGTCATTCCATACATTCATGTGCAATGCAATATTCTGAGAGCATGAATTGAGAATCACCAAGAATAGAGGATGATGGGATGAGTTCGAATGCAGGGTTGTTATAGTTTGTTTTATTACTTTTCCTTCATTATATGTAATACATTCTATTGCTTGTGTGTTGTTTAGTTATGATTACTTACTCTCACTAACACATTTAAATAACAACACATAAACACTATGTCTTTTGTATTTGACCCCAAATTCATTGATAAGGTCACTTGTGATGTGACCACCATGGATTTTTGTGGTTTGTTGCTCGGAAAACCCTATCAATATGATAGGAAATCTCATTATGATGCCTTTAAAAATACATATGCACTGCAAAAAGATAATGAGGAATACTTAATAGAATATACTAAGAGCACCACAAATCTATTACTCAATTGCAAGAAAGAAAACAAAGAAATCAATCAAGCACAAGATCTTGCACTCATTTTCTAAGGCCACAATTTGATAATTCTAAAGAAAAAGTTATTATGTCTAAGCCACATGCTACTCTTGAATTATTTTTGCAATAATATTCACATGTGTTTGAGGAGCCTAAGAGACTTCCCCCAGAATGAACAATCTATCACACTATTGATATTGTTCCTACTCCATCTATTCCTAATGCCCCATTATATCGACAATCAATTATTCAAACTGATGAGATAAAAAGTAAAATTCAAGATCTATTGTCTAAAGGTTTCATCAAACTGAGTACATCCCCTTATGCTTAAGAAGGATGGAACTTGGCATCTTTGTATTGATTTTCAAGCATTAAATAAGATCATAAAAAAATTGATATCCACTTCCATACATTTATGACCTCTTGGATCAACTTCAAGGTGCCAAATTCTTCTCCAAGATTGATTTGAAAAGTGGGTATCATCAGGTTAGAGTTCAAGTAGAGAACACATGTAATACTACTCTCAAGACCAAAATGGGTCTTTTTGAGTGGCTTGTGATGCCATTTGGTCTCACTAATGCTCCTATCACTTTCATCAGATTGATGCATGAGGTATTTCATGATTGCTTGGATAAAAGAATTATCATTTACTTAGATGATATTATTTTCTTTTCTCACACTTGGAAATTTTATCTTTAGCATTTGGAACATGTTCTTCATACCCTTCAACAAAATAATTTGTATGCAAACTTTCCTAAGTTTTATTCTGGTCAAACATCCATCTCCTATCTTGGATTTGTCATTGATGCACATGGAATTGATGTTGATCCTAAGAAATTGGAAGTTCTTCTAAAGTGGGCTACTCCTTCAAATCTCACTGAATTGAGGAGTTTTCTTTGTCTTTCCAACCTCCAATGCAAGTTCATCTTACATTACTCAAACATTATTGCAACTTTGCACCAATTGACAAAGACCAATGTTACGTTCAAGTGGATAGAAATCCATTCTCTTGCTATCAACACATTGAAAGAGAAATTATGTTCAACACCTATTCTTGTCCTTCCAAATCTCTCACAGCCTTTTGAGATTGAGACAAATGCTTCACAGTATGCACTTGGTGCTGTTCTGAAGAAAAATGGTCATCGTGTGGCCTATCATTCAAAAAAAAAAATTCCTGCTAAAAGGAACTACTCCACATATGAAAAAGAATTATATGCATTGGTCCAAGCTATCAAGTATTGGAGACATTATATTTTGAGGAAAGAAACAATTTTTCACACTGATCACTTCCCTCTTCAGTTTATTCAATCTTAGAAAAAAATTGAAGAAGCTAGGCATATGAAGTGGGCTTCATATCTGCAATAGTTTCACTTGGTTATAAATTATAAGAACTAGAGCACAAACAATGTTACAAATTATTTAAGTTGGCCTCCTACCTCACATGTTTTAACTATTGTGTCCATTTCTCATTTGGGATTTTAGACCTAGTCTTCTCGATATGCTCAAGATCCTAATTTTGGCACCACATACACAAGTCTCTAGAATCCTTCAACTTCAAGTTTGACACCTTTTCAAGATTTCCACATCAAGGATGGGTTACTCTACAAGTTGGATAAAATTTGTTGTCCCTTGAGATCATTGAACTTCTCTTCTCAAGGAGGCACATTCTACTCTTTATGGTGGTCATTTGGTAAACAAAAAGCACTTCATCATTTGCAACGGTTTTTCTATTGGCCCCATATGCAGTGAGATGTTTTACATTTCCACAAGAGATGTGCAGTTTGTTTCTGCTCCAAACCAACAAACAGAAAAATGGGCTTAAGTATTCCTTTGCCTATTCCTTCACATCCCTTAGAGAGAATTTCCATGGATTTGGTTAGTGGCTTTCCATTGAATGTTCACTGCCATGATTGTGTTTTTGTGGTTTTTGATCCATTCAACAAGATGGCTAAGTTCATCCCATGTCTCAAGGCAAGTTTTGCACATGACTTAGCCCAAATATTCTTTGACTTTGTTTCTAGAGATATTTTGGTTTACCAACCATCATTGTTTTTTATCGTGACTCACATTTTGTTGGCCATTTCTAGCGATCTTTGTGGAAGATTTTGTGATTTTCCCTTAACCTCTCCACTGCTTCTCATCCTCAGTCAGATGGTCAAATTAAAGTTGTAAACCAAACTCTAATGCAAAGTTTGAGGATTTATCATCACAGTTCTCCTGCCAAGTGGGATTTGAGCCTAACCCACATAGAGCGTGCATATAACAAGACAATTCACTCTTCTATAGGTCACTCACCTTTTGAGGTATGTCTTGGTTTTTAGACTTTGGCTCATTATTAGTTTCCCTTATCTTTGCCTTCTCCATCCACTATGCATATTCAAAAAGAGCAAGATAAGTTCCAAGACTTCATTCAACATTTGTAGAATATTCAATCCAAAGTAGTTCAAATTCTTCAAAAGATTCAAGAAAAGAAGAAACAACTCATGGATCATCATCATGTCCCTCATACTTTTCAAGTTGGGGATAAAGTTTGGTTATACTTGGAAAAATATCGTTTCCAAGAGAAAACACACAGTAGGGTCAATCCACTTTGCTATGGGACTTACACCATTCTTCAGCAAGTATCTAAAAATGCTTTTCAACTTGATCTTCCTGTTCAGTTGGGCATCCATTATGTTTTCAATGTTGATCTTTTCAAACATTACCATGAGTCAACACTAGAAACTAAGCCTCATATCAACCATCTTGTAGATGTTGTTCCTAATTTTCAGCTTTCGCTTGATTCTGACAGTTTTTGATAGAAAGACTCGTCAGACACAACATAGTTCCACAACTTCATACCTTGTTGGAAAGAAAGGCCAGCTTCCACATCAGGCCCATTGGATCTCTCACGATCAATTATCTCAGGAGTTTCCTACTCTTTTGCAAGAATTGGAGTCCAATGCCAATATTATTGGGAGGAATGATGAGGATTCATAGGGTATGCATAGGATATATAAGTTATTATCTTAGTATTATATTTAGTTTTAATCCTATGTAAATGTCAAAAATAAAAAAGTGAAAATTAAAATGTTAGTTTCGTAGTTGTTAGGAGGTTAGCATAAATTAGTATATGATGATTGTATTTTTTATTATTTCCATCTCACATTAAGATTTGGAAAATAATATAATAGTTGTTTATTTTCCATCTCACTTTGAGATTTGGAAAATATTTCCAAATCCTTTAATTTAGGCATATTAATGCCTATATATTTGTAGCTTTCTCCTCACGGAGATACTAGAGAATAATCAAATTTTTCATCTTTGTTTGCAAAGAATATTGTCTTTTCTTGGAATTTTTCCTCTGACTTAGGGATTTTTATTTCATTGGAATTGAATCTCTATTTTTTTCTCATTCATTTTCTTATTCCATATCAGAGATGAAGCACAATGAGGGGTTCCTATTTCACACTTGTTTCACTCAAGGAACCCCTAGAAATCTCAATCCAACATAGAAAGGGGAAAGAGATCTAGAAATAGGGTGTTGTAGGATCTCATTAATGAATAAAGAGGGGTTCACTACCAAGCTAGGTCTTAGAAAGATTAATGAAATACAAGATCTAATGTTTAAACCTAGTAATGCATGAAACTTGAATGAATGAGCTAGAAGTGCATATAAATTGGAACAAAAGGTTGTAAAAATCAGAAGTGTGCACCTGGAAACTTGTAGAGGCTTGAATGAGGACTAGAAATGTTGGAAATATTGATTTTAATATTGAGTGGGACTCATACACTAGTCTTAGCGATTTAGTCCCAAAATGGGATTTTTGCACCAAAATTGGAATCTGATAGTGCTTATTCTGAATCTCCTAAAACCCTAAGAATTGACTATACTAGGACTCATACGCCCAAGGTGGCGTATCGGTCCCACTATGATTTTTTAGAGGATTAAGATCTGATTCTACTCTCCAATCTCTTCTCTTTCTACCACACTTATTTCAAACCTATAAAAGACTTTCCATGACCTTCCAAGTTAGGAGACAACTCCAACAACTTCCTTCAAGCTTGTAGCCTAATCTTCAAAGATCCTTCAAGCTCCAAGACACTTATATTTGTAATTACACATGTAGAGAGAGAAAAAAAATTGATTGTAGGGAACGAGCATTTGCCTTGGTCAGACCCCTTTGAGGTAATTAAACCAAATGATGAGATAATTCAATAACTACATGAAACATGAAACATGAAACATGAACAATGATACCTTGAATGATGTCTTGTAAGTCTTCCATATAACATGGAGTAGCCATGAAGAATGTAGATCTAGATCTTGAATATGGACATGAAATAATGCTTGCAAATGGATCTTCAATGCTACATCACAACACTAGCTCAAAAACATGCTTGATGCTTGATAATATTGACATGATGGATCTTGATTTTTTGCAATAATTGATGAAAAAATCTACCCTTGAATGCCTTACATATGATTTTGTAAACTCCCTTTATGCTCTTATGAAATCTTGGAATGCTTAACGCTTGAGTGCTTGAATTGATATCATGAAGGCTTAATAAAATAATTATTTGAGAATTTTTTTATATAGGTAATCCATCCAAGTTATCGTTTATTAGATCCTAGATGCCGACATTCATAAAATTTGAATTTAAAACCCTGATTTCTCAGTCAAAACCCTAAAAAGGGGTTAAATGGGACTCATAAACCACCCATACCATATGGGTCCCACATGGGTGGGACTCCTATGCCCAAGGTGGTGTATGGGTCCCACAAAACCATTTTAGAGAGAGAAAGTGTCGAGGAGTTAAGAAATTAAGTCTATTTGTTGATCTTGTGGGGATTTTGATTGAAATAAGCCTTGGGATTAATAATATAGGGTCTTAGGGGCCTATTAATAATTATATAAAGGTCATAAATATAAGAGGTCCTACAAATCAATGTGAATGTGTAAATAAATACATTTTACAACATTAAATTAAGGGAAGATTAGGTCAATTTAGCTTAAAAGGTCCTAAAATCCATTATGAATGTGTACAACACATTACAACACTAGATTAAGGCAACATTAGGTCCAAGGGCCCTATATTTAATGTGAAGGTGTAAATGAATACACTTTACAACATTAAATCAAGGAAAAGTTAGGTCTATTTAGCTTAACAGGCCCTAAATCCAATGTGAATGTGGAAAACACATTACAACACTAGATCAAGGAAACATTAGGTTCATTTTAACATTAATTATTCCCAAATTAGGTAAGGAAAATGGATACTTTTTTGTTGCCAAATTTAGCCCCCACTTTAGTGACAAGATGAACTTGCTTCAAACTCAAACTAAAGTAGACATTCAAGAGGGGTCTAATTGTACCAATGTGGATGAAATATGATGAAAAAGATCAAAGGAGGTGGTAAAGCCCCCAAGATCCAAGATCCTACATAAAATTTAGATAAGTATAAAGGGAAACACAAAAGTTGTATAATATGCAACATCAAGATACATGATCATGAAATTTCAATAAAAAGAGAGAAAAACAAAAATAAGCAAAAATAAGAAGAGGTGGATCAAGCCCCGACCATTGGTCCAACACAATGTGGATCAAATCTAAGATCTTTTTCCAAAGATGCATGCTTTATCTGAGGCAATGGAACTTCAGGTTTTTTATTGGGTGAGTAATCCAAGAGAGTGAGAAACATACACACACGACTGGTATGCACTCACAACACATGCGAGTGGCTAAGGGAGATTCATGCCTTGGATCGAATTCCCATCCAACTGGATGAAAGTTATACCTCTTGATAAATTTGATAAGGTGCCACACAACAAATAAATTTGAGATTCATGAGGCAAAAAAATCTTCGAATTCTTGAAACTCATGAACAAACTAGATGGAACCACAGGCAAGAAAATTGTGTTATGCAAGGTGGTCATATAACTGATGTTGCAAATATGAAATAATGTAAGGTATGTTCAAAGGGATTTTGCTTAGTTCATGTAAGGTCTCTTCTTAGGTAAAATCATTTCTAATGTCTCCAAGAGAGGAAAAATCAATGAAATATCATGCTCTCAGAGGAAATCAAGACCAATGGCACCACCAAGAAAATGATGCATCACAAGAAGAAATAAAATCGCATAATGAAACATGAGTGTTGATGTATTCCCCCACTTTAAAGTGGTTGCTAAGACCATTGCTATGAGAACTTTATTTAAAGTAGAAGAATACATGAGAGCTTATTTGAAAATCCCTATCCCAAGTCATATGTTTTCAATAAGCTACATCATGAAAGGGAAGGAATTTCCCACCAAGATGTATAGCTTAGTATGCCACATTTGAGCCAAATTAAGGCATGTCATCCACATCTTGAGATTTCTCTTATTTATATGAAAGGTGATCAACTAGCCAAAAGAGATAATAAAAATTGACATACGAGGTCAAGGCTACCTAACCCCTTGCCCCAACTTAGTGTAGGATAAGGATGAGAAAAAATGAAAAGAGGAACTAGGTGCTTCAACCCAAGGAAGAGCACCACAGTCCTTAAGATATTCAATTTTTTTCTCAATATATCACAAAAAAGTGTAGCCTTTGACCCTTTTCACTCATTTGGACCCTTGCCTATGGATTTTGGACCTAAATAACCCCCTTTCATCATTATTTATAGGCCCCTATGAACCCTTATTATGCATCCCAAAGCTTAACTTGATCAAATATCTGAAAAAATCATCATATAAACCTGATTTCTTCTCTCTCAGACAATCCAATTGGAAAAAGGGCCCTTGTAGGACTAGGTCACTCATCTAGGGTTTTAGCTTGTTTCTCCTTCATGTCAGCCTTAAAGATCAAATAATGGGTGTTTCAAGCGGATTTCCTATAAATAAGCCTCAAAACCCTAATTTATCATAACACACACTCATAATTCACAACTCTAATTCACTCTTCACTCCTCATCCACTATTCTTCTCAAGCAAGCTAGGGTTTCTAGAGACTAAGTCATTAAGACATATCTCCAAGGCATTCGAGGGTTGATTGTTGCAACAACACAAGATCACTCATCATAGAAAGGTATTAGCTCCATCATTAAATGTTTAGTTACCTTATTTTTCAATTTGATTCCATTATCTGAAAAGGGGTTTGACCAAGGCAAACCCCTATTCTCTAACAATTAACATTTCTTCTTCCTTCTTTGTGTGTGTTTGCACATTTAGGTATTTTGCAGGTTTGGAAATCATTCAAGGATGGGTTGAAGACTTCTTAGGTCATGTCCTTGACAACTAGGGCAAAAAATTCACAAAAAGACACCTACAAGCCGAAAATCAAGGTTTCTGGTCCAAACACTTGGAGGGGCATAAGTGTAGGTTGAGCTCTACAAATTTCCCCTTTGAATCTTCTAAAAAGGAAAAAGGGACACTCCCACAAGTTGTGGCGATCTAATCCAACTATGCTTATATTTTAGAGATTTTTGTTGATCCACATACCCATTTGGCTTAAACAGGCTCCAGAGCAGTTTTTTAAATCACCTCGAAAAAGGACTAGGTCACCCAGCTTGGCACAAGTGTCCCGCCAGACTCAGAAACCAATTTTTCTAGAATTTCAGAGTTCCCCCAAGTGTGCAACACACTTCTAGGTGCATAATTCCATTTTTAAATCTTTGTATCTTGTTTCATAAGCTTCCATAGGTTGTTTAATTTAATGCTTGCATATCATTATGTGTTTTCCAACACTTTACATTTCAATAGTTTAGTATTAATAAATCATCTTTATTTTAGTTTTATGCACTTAGATTGTTGGATGTTGTGGTCAATTTTTTGATATATGGTTTTCATTGATGTCAACACTATTAGCATTAATCTCTTTAGGACTTTATATGTCGAGGATATTGAGAAAAATGTAATAAATATGTTACAAGTTGTCTGTGAAGTAGTGAAGAACAGTATGGTAGAAATTTCATTGTGTTGATAGTGATGTGTTATGGATTAAAGGGTTTGTTTTCAAGCCTATCTAGTTTCCACTCCATAAGTTCCAGAGGTGTGCATGAAGATTTCAGAAAGTTATAAGTTTATGTGTTCTGACAGTTATTCTGTTACTGCAAATGGTGTTCATGGAAGAAGATAATGTGATTCTGGTAATCTCTATTGTTTCATATGTTCCTATCACGTTCATGGATGTTTCTATATCACGTTCTATCTATGTTGCATGTTTGCATTTATCATTGTGCTCACGATCCAAGATTTTCTATTGCGTGTTCATGTTTTTCATGTTCATGGTCGAGAAGGTAGTTGAAGCGTGTTGTGGATATTTGAGAAAGAATCTTTGAAGGTGTTTTGTGTTCGAGGATATTTTTTTAGGTCTCTACTATGTTGTGGCCAACCTTGGTTGATGTGCATTGATAATCTTTATTGTTTTGGCCTGGAAATTTACATTCATTCTATTATTTTGTTGAAGCCAACATAAAGCAATGTAATTTTGTGTTGCAGATATATATAAGCATTTTTTTATCTCATTTGAGACATATGTGATGCAAAGTGTCCGAGTGCTATATGAAAAAAAGATTCAAATGAATCAAAGGTAGAGTAGAATGTGAAGAAGAGTGAAAGGAAGTGAAGAAGTGTTCATTTACTTAACGAGAACTATACTTAGGCATTAGCAAATGCTACTTTCTTAGTTCAAATTCTTCAGATGGTTTTAATCTGAATATTTTTTGTAAGACAGTGAGTCTTCGTTTGAGTAGTGAGCTCTAGTCAGTGTGCCTGAATGCATGCACATTCCCCATATATCTTTCTTATACTTTTAACAGGGTATAACTTGTGGATTAACCTCCATCGTGGTTTTTCCCTAATAGAGTTTCCATGCAAAAAAATCTTGTTGTTATGTGTGCTTCTGATGTCTTGTTGATTCATGCTTTCACTATTATTAATCAGATCCGAGATTAAAGGTTAGTAAGTATACTAAGTTTGAAAATCTATGACAACTGATTCACCCGCCCCTCCCCCCCACCCTCTCAATTGTCTACCCCTGTGTTGCCAATAATTGATATCAAAGTAGGTTCCTTGGAAGAATTTTAACAGGTTGAGCTTATCCAGGATGGCAACATACAAGAACGAAAGTCTGAGATTTGATGGAAAAAATTATTCTATGTGGAAGACTCGAATGGAGTGTCATCTGAGATGCATTGGTGAATCCTAGTGGCACATTACATGCAATAGGTATTTTATTCCTCTGAATGGTCCTACTACTACTACTGAGATCAGGGATGTTGAATATAACATCAGGGCCAAGGAAGCATTGTTGAGTGCTTTCATTGATTCTGAGATGACAAATGTTATGGATTTGAGAACTGCTGATGTGATCAGGAAAAAGTTGGAAACTTTATATGAAGGTGATGCTAATGTGAAGATGGCCAAGCTACAATGTCTAAAAAGAAAATATGAACTATTCAAGATGGGAAATGATGAGAATATTGTTACTTTCATGCAAAGAGTGAAATAACTTGTGTTTGGTCTCAAATGTGCTGGTGGATAGGTGGATGAATCATAGATTGTTGCTAAATTTATTAGATCTTTGCTTGATGCATACAAAATCAACACTATAGCCATTGAAGAGCTCTGAACTATGACAAATAGAACCAGAGATATGTTGGTTGGTAAACTTACTACTTTTGAGTTGAGGGAATTCAGTGATGCCCTTTCTAAGATATAATCTGCATTTAAAGCTACTACTTCTCGGAGAGATAAGAAGATATATGATTCGGGTGAAAGTTATTCTAGAAAGGTATTCAGCTATGAGGAAGAAATGAGACAGATTAAAGAAAAAGAAATAGAACTGAATGAGCTTGAAGCACTTATTTTCAAAAGGGAAGCTAGAGGAGAAGGTAAGTATAAGGGAAATTTTCCTATTAAATGTTTTTCTTGCAACAAGATAGGTCATTTTGAATCAAGGTTTTAGAAACAGTTCCTAATCCAAGACCTTACAAGCCTAGATTTCAAAAGAAGTGTTACTATGCTGCTGATGAAGGTATGACATATGATGAATTTGACAAAGGGAATGGAAGTGAAGATGAGTTTTTATTTATTTCTATCAAAGAAAATAATTATGTGTCTACTGAATCTACTAATTGTACAAATGTGGAGAAAGCTCTAGCTGCTCGAGTTGAAGAAAAATATGAATAGGTAATTGACAGTTGATGTTCACATCACATGATAGGTGATAAGAGTAAATTTGTAATCCTAGAGAAGTATGATGGTGGTGTTGTAATATTTGGTGATAAAAATGGTGGTATAATCCATGGTAGAGGATGTATTTCTTTTGATGGTAAGCATAATATTGATGATGTTCTTTATGTTGAAGGTTTGAAGCATAATCTTCTGAGTGTTGGACAAATGGTTGATAAGGGATACAATATTCAATTGAAAGATGGAAAATTAGCATACTGGGAAGTTCTAGAAATGTGATTGCTCCAGGTACGAAAAAAAAAGGTAACATCTTTCATCTCAATATTGGTAGTAAAAGTTGTCTAATTGCTCAAGTTGGTTATACCATTGAATAATGTGTCATGTAAACTTTGATAGTATTATCAAGATAAGCTTATCACAGGTAGTGAGAGATCTTCCTAAGTTGGTGAAGCCTACTAATATCATATGCAAGGAATGTTAGTTGGGAAAACAAACTAGAACTTCATTTCACAACAAACAACAATATTCAAATGAATTGTTGGAGCTTGTGCATACTGACTTGTGTGTTCCTACTAGAATTAAAAGTCTACAAGCTTACACATAGTTCATGTTGCTGATTGATGATTACTCTAGGATGATGTGGGTTACTTTCTTAAGAGAGAAATCTGAAGCTCCAGAAAAGTTCAAGATCTTTAAGGCTATGGTTGAGATAGAGACAGGTATGAAGATTAAGTGTCTAAAATCAGATAGAGGTAGAAAATTTACTTCCAATGAGTTTAATTATTTTTGTGAAGATCATGGGATAAATATACAATTATCTGCACTATGGACCCCTATATAGAATGGAGTTGTGGAAAGAAGAAACATGACAATTCAAGATGCTTATAGAACCATAATGTTGGAAGCAAATGTCCCTCATATCCATTGGAGAGAAGCTATGAGTACTACTGTCTATATCCTTAACCAAGTACAAATCAAAGGTAATGCTGGTAAGACTCCTTTTGAGCTATGGTTTGGTCATAAGCCTATTGTTAGATATTTCAATATCTTTGGGAGTAAATGCTATATTAGGAGAGATGAAGATATAGGAAATTTTGATGCTAGAAGTGATGAAGGAATCTTTCTTGGTTATTCTACTAAGAGCAAGGCCTACCAATGCTACAAAAAAGAGACTAAAGAAAATGGTTGAAAGAAAAAATGTTAAGGTTGATGAAGACATTGCAAGACCCTCCAGAACCTGTGGATATGATTTTGATGATCAGAATGACAATATAAACAAGAGTCAGAGTTCAAGTCAAGTTCAGATCATTCTAGTCAATCAAGAAGAACAAGAAGAAGGAGAGACTAGTGAAAGTATATAAGAGAGATCACAATAGCCTAAAATTCAAGAACACTCTAAGAATCCAAGGTATGTGAGATTAAATCATTCAAAAAATAATATTATAGGAGATCAGAACAAAGGTGTCCAAACTAAAAGAAGAATTGTAGAAGAATATTGTTTAATTTCAAAGGTTAAGCCAAGTAATATCAATGAAGCATGAAAAGATGAACATTGGATTGAATCTATGAAAGAAGAACTATAGAAAATTGAGAAGAATAATACATCGATTCTTGTTCCTAGACCTAAAGACAAAAATGTAATTGGAACTAAATGGGTCTTTAGAAGCAAACAAAATGAACAAGGTGAATTTACCAGAAACAAAGAAAGACTGGTATCTAAGGATACTCTCATATGGAAGGTATTGACTTTGAAGAAAAAAATTCTCATGCTTCTAGAATTGAAGTTGTGAGACTGTTTCTTGCTTATGTTGCTAACAAAACCTACAAAATTTATGAGATGGATGTCAATTCAACATTTCCAAATGGTGAATTAGAAGAAGAGGTGTATATTGAGCAACCTGATGAATTTAAATTTTCTAATCAGGGATATATGGTTTGTTGGTTGAAGAAAGAATTATATGGACTCAAATAAGCCCCTAGAGCTTGGTATGCCATATTCGACAAGTACTTGATAAAGCTTGGATTTAACAAAGGTACTGCTGATAGTAATCTATATTTCAATATTGATGATGATAAATATTTGTTTGTAGAAGTCTTTGTTGATGATATCATTTTTGGAGGATATGATGGTTTGTGCATGAAGTTTGCTAATGAAATGTAGAATGAGTTTGAGATGTCAATGA
Organism: Sequoiadendron giganteum; assembly: GCA_007115665.2. Classification (NCBI taxonomy): domain Eukaryota; kingdom Viridiplantae; phylum Streptophyta; class Pinopsida; order Cupressales; family Cupressaceae; genus Sequoiadendron; species Sequoiadendron giganteum. The sequence continues at coordinate 555,729,685 of CM021108.1, forward strand.
TTGGAGAGTTGATATTATTTTTGGGATTGCAAATTACTCAGGTAGATAAAGGGATCTTTATATCTCAGTCCAAGTATGTGAGAGAACTACTAAAGAATTTTGGTATGGAAGATTCAAAACCAGTTGGTACACCCATGGTGACCGGATGTAAGTTGACACAAGATGATGATTCTCTGAAGGAAAATCAGACTAGATACAAATCAATGATTGGTGGATTGTTGTATTTGACTCCAACTAGACCTAATATCATGAATGTTGTGTGCATTGTTGCTAGATTTCAAGGAAATCCTAAGGAATCTTATGTGACTACTGTAAAGAGAATTTTTAGATACTTGAAGGGAACCATTGATTTCAGACTATGGTATCCTAAAGATGATGATCTTACTTTAAGTTCCTTTACTAATACCGATCTGGAAGGAGATGTGAATTATAGTAAAAGGACTAGTGGTGGCACATTTTTCTTGGGAAAGAAGTTGATTTCATGGTTAAGCAAAAATTAGAATGTCATTTCCTTGTCTACTATAGAGGAAAAATATATTGTTGCTACTAACAATTGTACTCAAGTATAGTGGATGAAACAAATGTTGAAAGATATCAGATTTGTGTATGATGAACCTACTACCATATTATGTGATAACTCAAGTTCTATAAACATTTCTAAGAATGTGGTGTTGCATTCAAAGACAAAGCATATATCTATCAAGTACCACTTTTTGAGAGATAAAGTGAGTGATAAGGAAGTTAGACTGGAGTATGTGCCTACTAAGGAATAGATTGCAGACATCTTTACTAAGCCTTTTCCCAAGGATAATTTTTAGTATCTTAGAGGGAATTCAGGGGTGATTACCCCTCCTTATCAGAACTAAGATGCATAGTCTTTGCATTGGTCTGTACATTCATAGTCATATCTTGATCCAGATTGATATTGTGGTGGCTACTACTCCAGGGGAGTAGTCAGATGATTCAAATATATGGTTCAGAGCTTGTATACCATTTACATTGATGTCAAAGGGGGAGAGGAGTAATGTGAAAAACTATGGAAGAGCTAAAATTAAGGGGGAGAAGAACAGTAAGAGAAGAGCAGTGTGTAAAGGGAAGATTGTTGGTTGCATTGATGGTGTTTTTTTCACATCATTTGTTGCCATCAATGCCAAAGGGGGAGATTTTTGGATGTCATTGATGTCAGCATTATTAGCATTAATGTCTTTAAGATTGTATATGTTAAGGATATTGAGAAAATTGCAATAAATATATTACACGTTGTTTGTGAAGAAGTGAAGATCAGTATGGTAGAAAGTTCATTATGTTGATAGTGAGGTGTTGTGGATTAAAGATTTTTTTCTCAAGCCTATCTAGTTTCTACTCCATAAGTTTCAGAGGTGCGCATGAAAATTTGAGGAATTTATAAGTTTTGGTGTTCTGACAGCTATTTTGTAACTGCAAATGGTGTTCATGGAAGAAGATAATGTGATTCTGGTAATATAAGTTGTTGTGTATGCTCCTATGGAATTTTTGGATGTTTCTATATCATGGTCTATCTATGTTGCACATCTGCATTGATCATTGTGCTCATGATTTTCATGTTCATGGCCGACAAGGTGTTTGAAGAGTGTTGTGGATCTTCGAGGAAGAATATGTGAAGGTGTTTTATGTTTTAGGATATTTTTTTATGTATCTACTATGTTGTGGCCAACCTTGGTTGATGCACATTGATAATCTTTATTGTTTTGGGCCAACAGTTTTCATTCATTTTGCTATTTTGTTGAAGTCGACATAAAGCAATGTAATTTCGTGTTGTAGATATATAAGAGATTTTTTATCTAATTTGAGACATATGTGATGCAAAGTGTGTGAGTGTTATGTGCAAAAAAGGTTCAAATCATTCAAAGGTAGAGAAAATTGTAAAGAAGAGTGAAAGAAAGTGAAGAAGTGTTCATGTGCTTAACCAAAACTGTACTCCAGCATTAGCAAATGCTACTTTCTTAGTTCAAATTATTCAGATGATTTTCATCTAAATATTCTATGTAAGACAGTGATTCTTCCTTTGAGAATTGAGCTCTAGGAAGTGTGTCTGAATGCATGTGCATTCCCCATATATTTTTATTATACTTTTAACAGGGTATAACTTGTGGATTAACCTCCACCATGTTTCTTTCCTAACAGGGTTTCCACAGAAAAATATTGGTGTTATGTGTGCTTGTGATGTGTTGTTGATTCATTCTTTCACTATTATTAATCAGATCTAATATTAAAGGTTAATAATTTTAATAAGTTTGAAAATCTATGACAATTGATTCACCCCCCCCTCCTCTCATTTTTCTTCCCTTGTGTTGCCAGCATAGACATCAAAGTTAGACTCATTCATACCCCCATTAACACATAATATTTTGAATTTAACATTACCATTTTGGTCCATCTTTCTCCTTTTAGGTGAAAAATCCTAGAAGCGTAAGAAAGCATTAAGGTGCCAAAAAAATTTGTTACATTTTGCTGAACCCAAAATTCCTACACCCTTCCTCTCTGATTTGGCATCTACCATTATCCTATGTTTACATCTCATTTCATTTTGCATTAGTGAAATTGCATCTTAAGGTTTCTAAACTTTGCATTAGTGAAAGTGCATATAGGTTGCATCTTTTGCATCTTACAACATTAAACACTTCCGAAATTTTGCATTTTCATGTTAGGTTTGCATCACCCCCTACAAAAACCACCTAGATCCATCAAAATATCTTCCAAATTCTCACAAAAATCACTAGGTGAACTGGGTCGCCACTCTGGGTGACCTAGTCCCTTTAGGCCTCTGAAACAGCCTTTTACAGAGCTGGAAACTCTATTTTTAGGCTTTCGTTTTCTCCCATTATCTATCTTTATTAGTTGGTTTAATTTTTGTAGCATGCATTTCATTAAATATAGCATAAAATATCCCATTTCATGCCTTTCTTAAATTTCATTTTGCATTCACAACATTTTCTTTTCAGTACAATTAGTAACCTCCACTGTTTAAAATTAGAAAGATACATTTCATCCTATGTCTTTACATTGCATTGTAAGTTTTCATAGCTTGTATTACATTCAAATTATTATAATTAAGCATTGTTTACATTCATCACAATTAGAAGAAAAAATAATTTTCTTTTTCTACATTAGTTCCTAGTTCATTTTGATCAAATTCATTACAAAACGAAAACAACAATTTAGCAACATCACATGCACCCACTCACACCCTTCTTAATCCCTTTAGTAGTGATGAATTGGACATGTTAGATGAATCCCTTGATGACTTCATCTCTCCTTATTTATCAACTAAATATTTGACACAAGAGGATGAAAACATCAATAATCATGGTGGTCATAATTTCTCTTCTCCGTATATCTCTCACATTGGTGATGAAGGTATCTGGTGAATAGGTGACACAATCGTTGAAGATCATGATGGTATTGCTTGTCTTCCTCCTCCTCCCCCTTCCAAAGACCTTACAACATACGATGCTAAAATAATTGTTACTACCTTACCTAGTCTTCGATTATCTCCCAACACCTCCTCTATTTGCGATAATGCTTTAATAACTAAGGCTATGTTGGTATCAAGCAATCCAATGATTGAGAGTTATAGCATTATTTCTCTCCTTCCTAATATTCCTCACATTTGGAAGACTCTACTTGAACAAAATAGTCCAATCATTGGTAACCATCTACTTCCTAGTTATCCTTCTCTTAATACCTCTCCTATGAGCGATGAAGATACCTTACAAAATATAATCATGACATGTGATTCATTCTAGATAAGTTAAATACTAAAATTCACACTTTTGGCAAACTTATCAGCATAAGTGAATTTTAGTATTTATAGCTAAAAATCATTTTTGGTCAAACATATAATCTAGTAAGATTCATTCTAGATAAGTTAAATAATTTTGCAACTTTTCCAACTAAAATTGTTGGCTAAATGCATATGTAGCACCACTTTTATGGCAATTTACTAAAAAAATGACATAATTTGAAAAAAAAAATATTTCAACAACTCCTACTCATATAAATAACATTTTTTAAAATGTAAAAATACCCTTTTGTAGATCCATAATTGTAATTTTAAAATATGTATTTATTTTAATATTTCAATTATTATTTTTATTTTATTTTTATTTTTTACTAAAAGTAGGTTATCAACACAAAAATATTAGGTTGATTATCATGCCAAGAAAAATACTTAAATTTATTAAAAAAATATGATGCCCTAGATAAAAGAATCAAGATTAAGATTGCATAATTTTTTTTCTATTTTAGATAAATATTTAATATAAAAGTTGACATCGACTGGAAACAACCATTTTTTAATTCACACACATTTAAATATTTATTTTAAAATATCTATTTATTAAAATTGCAAAAAATAATATCCATGCCCTAAATTTTCCAATTATAAATATACACAAAAAAATTGAAGGAAAAAAAGAAAATTTACTATATAAAGCTTGACGTCTCGTGTAATGTCATTTTTTCATAATTTTATCAACAACCAAATTATAGTGTTAATTTATAAAAATATATATTCAAATAATTTTTAAACTTTTTCAAAAAAATACAAACATTAAATATACTAAAAAATACACATTTTATTAGTTTACATCATTTCAAAATTCAAAAAATATATGCCACTTTCTAGTGATTGAAGTTTAAAAGTTAGATTAGTGTTGGTTGTTTCGTTTATTAAAGTGTGACAAAGCTTTGTACTTTTACCCATGAACCTATAATTTTTCATTTTCCTAACTCTCCTCCTAGGATAAATACTATGGCACAAGAGAATGACACCTTCGAAGAAAAGAATGCAATCATACACAATCACACCAATCAACTTTCCCCCTCTCTTTATATCTCTCCTATTAGTGAAGAAGATATTATGGTCCAAGACATTTCAACCTTTGATTATTCCCTTACTAGCTATGTAGTCAATAGTGTATAACCAAATAATGAATGTCGTGAACATCTTGTTTGTAGTTCTCCTAAACACTCTCCTACTAGAGAAGGTATCATGGTGCAAGAAAAAAACATGGTTGCACTCCTTTCAAGCAATAATAATGTGTCCTTGGGTAATAGTAAAAAGATGATACTCAATTTCACTTTCTTAGAGATACATCACCCCAAGCCCACTAAGGTTATGCATACACAATAGTCCATTATATCCCCATTTACTATTGGACCTCCTAAGCATCCTTTAATCCTTCACCCACCTAAGAACAATGTTTCACACCAACCAAGTTACCATGACATTACTCACATATATGATAAAGTGTATACCATCAAAGCAAACTTTGTTGGCACTTTGGTCACCTATCCCCATAAATAACATTAGTTGTTGCTCCTTGCCATGTAATAGTTGTAGGATAATGGCATACTCACTATTTCATGTTTTACGTCCCTTGCGAGGAGTAGTGTACCATCATCCATTCCAAGCTCACCTTTGTCCTGCACTAAGTGGGGGCAAGGGTTTATGTAGCCTTATCTCTTTATGTCACTTGTTGTGTCTCTTTTTTCTTGTCATTAACCTTTCATGAATGTATAAGAGAAAGCTTCGGGTGTTGACGACATGTCTTAAGTTTAATCGCATGTGACATACTATCCCTCTTCATGATGTAGCTTACTTCAGAAACATATGAATTGGCATAGGGCTTTCCAAGTTATCTCTCATGTCCTCTTTCCCTTATCCTTGGCTACTTTAAAGAAATTTCTCACAGTGGTGGTGTAGAAACCACTTTAAAGTGGGGGCATACCTAGATGACATCCTGAGTACAAAATTTCATGGCGTGATTTTTCTTTCCTTATGATGTGTCCTCTTCTTGGTGGTGTCATTGGTTTGATGCCTTCCAAGAGTGTACGATCAACTGAAATGGCCTGATGTGAACGAGGCATCCCATGGATAAAGATCTGACACCCTGAATTGTCCTCTCTTGGAGACATTAGGCACAATGTTCCTTAAGAAGAAGACCTCGCATCAACAAATAAAAATCCCCTTTAACAAAATCTTCATATAATTTCAAATTCAACAAAATTTACTAAAACATTGTGGTTCCTTGTCAAAATTATCAAGCGAGGTAACTTTGGTATGCTTAGTATAATGGGAAGCCAACACACAGGCATGACTTTCTCACTAAACCACTTCTTGGGACTTCTCACCCTGTAGATGACCTGATGTTTTGTGGCCCCAGAGTGAGCACATCTTTTTCCACCTCATTCTTCTTTATTCTAGTCCTTTTCATTGCATGATTATGTATCCCATTTTGCTACAAATCATTCACCCTTGAATGTGTCCTTCTGCATTGATGTATGTCTAACTTAGAATCTTGAATCCTGGGGGCTTGACCACCTTTTCATTCTTCTTCATCTTTGTCATTCTTCACCATCTCCATTGGGCTACTTTAGTGTGAGCTTGAAGCAAGTTCATTCTCTCACTAAAGTGGGGGCTAAATGTGTTACCAAAAAGTGTAGCCTTTTACACTTTTCACTCATTTTGGACCCTTGCCTATGGATTTTGGACCTAAATAACCCCCTTTCATCATCATTTATAGGCCCCTATGACCCCTTATTATGCATCCCAAGGCTTAATTTGATCAAATATCTGACAAAATCACCATATAAACCCGATTCCTTCACTCTCAGACAATCCACCTGGAAAAAGGGCCCCTATGGGACTAGGTCACCCATCTTGGCCAATGTCCTATTTAGGTGGACTAGGTTTCCCAAGGTGGCGACCTAGTCCCATTGGAGCTATTTTCAAGGTTTTAAGCGGGAAAAGTAAGGGTTTTAGCTTATTTCTCCTCCATGTTGGCCTTGAGGATCAAATAATGGGTGTTTTAGGTGGATTGCCTATAAATAAGCCTCAAAACCCTAATTTATCATAACACAAACTCATAATTCACAACTCTAATTCACTCTTCACTCCTCATCCACTATTCTTCTCAAGGAAGCTAGGGTTTCAGCATACTAAGTCACTAAGACATCTCTCCAAGGAATTCAAGGGCTAATTGCTACAACAACATAAGATCACTCATCATGGATGAGTATTAACTCCATCATTATATGTTTCATTACTTTATTTTTCCATTTGATTTGATTATCTAAAAAGGGGTTTAACCAAGGCAAACCCCTATACTCTAACAATCAACATTTCTCCTTCCTTCTTTGTGTGTGTTTGCAGATTTAGGTATTTTGCAGGTTTCGAAATCAGTCAAGAATGGGTTCAAGACTTGTTAGGGAGTCTCCTTGACAAATAGGGAAAAAAATCCACAAAAAGACACCTACAAACCGAAAATAAAGGTTTCTGGTCCGGACACTTGGAGGAGTAGAAGTGTAGGTTGAGCTCTACAAATTTCCCATTCGAATCTTCTGAAAAGGAAAAAGGGATGCTCCCAAAAGTTGTGGTGACTAGTCCCACTATGCTTATTTTTAAGAGATTTCTATGGATCTGGATACCCATTTGGCTTAAACAAGCCCTAGAGCAATTTTTTGAAATCACCTCGAAAAAGGACTAGGTCGCCCAACTTGGCACAAGTGTCCTACCAGACTCAGATATCAATTTTCAAGAATTTCAGAGTTCCCTCAAGTCTGCAACACACTTCCAGTACTTCCATTTTTACAGCTTTCTATCTTGTTTCATAAGCTTCCATAGGTTGTTTAATTTAATGCTTGTATATCATGATGTGTTTTCTAGTACTTTACATTTCAATAGTTTTATAATAATAAATCATCTTTCTTTTAGTTTTCTGAACTTGGAAATCATGGTTAGACTCATTCATACCCCCATTAACATGTAATCCTTTGAATGTAACATTACCATTTTGGCCCATCTTTCTCCTTTTAGGTGAAAAATCCTAGAAGCGTAAGAAAGCATTGAGGTGCCAAAAAAATTGTGTTACACTCAAAGCCTTACATTTATTAGTAGAATGACCATGAATTCTATGATATGCACAAAATGGAATCTTGTAGTAAAATTTATTTCATGTTCTTGGAGGGAGAGATATCAGATGATCTTGGACGAGTCTCGGAAAGATACTCTCTTGATCAAAAGTAGAGGATGTTTCATTATTTTGTAACAAAGTTATCTCTTGCTTAGTACAAGATGTCATACTTACAGAAGACTCTTTAGATTGTGAAATTTGTTCTCTCCTTTATAGGAGGGTGTAAAATCTAATGAATTCAAATCATTAGTGTTTTACATGATGACATTGACATTAAGCAAAGATTTCTTTTTTCATTTTATTTTTGTCAAAGGGTAACAATCAAGACCACTATTGTTAAAGTTGTCTTAGAAGAATGTTTTGTAATAGTGTTGATATTGAGTGAAGGATTTTTTATTTCTTTTAAGGGACAATAACCAAGACCACTAATCTTTTCTTGCATGTGAGGCTCTATAGGTACATGGATACCTTGTTCTCTAGCACCAAATCCTTTTCCACTATATCCAAGTTGTTTCATAAGCTCATAACCTTTTCCATAAAGCTCTTTCATTTTTTTTGGAGTTGGTGGTCATTGATAGTCTATCTCATCAAAGTTTTTTGTGTAATTTTATTTTTCTTCTAAAGTGGTTGAGGTGGATGTTTCTGAAGGGTCTTCCAAATTTTGTGTTGACATTACTGATTTTTATTTTCCTATTTCCAAGTCTTTATTTATTATCTTGTATTATGCCATGAATGTTGGTGTGAAATCTAAGGAACCCCAATCATCTTCTAAGAGCTTCAAGACTTCCTCAATGTGTTTTTATTTTTATTTTTGTTGCACAAGTTATACTTGTGTAGATGGTGTCAATGTTTTCAAAGGATTTTCCTTATCTTTTTAAATGTTCAAACAATTGTTTGGTTCAGGGTGGACTTTGATTGTATATACTTTATTGTTGTAGACATACTTCATTACACGATGAAGACTAGAAGGCACCCCATTCATTGCATGAATTCATGGTATGCCTAAAAGAATATTATATGATTTTTTTTGAGGCATAACATGGATTGGTGTTTCTAATGTGGCCTTTCCAAATTTAATAGGTAATGTGATCACGCCAAGTGGTTGTTTTTCTACATTTTCAAATACATGAATATATAAAGAATCAAGTTGAATTTTTGATTTATCCAAAGCAAGCCTATCCAGAAGGTTTACACTACACACATTAAGGGTGGAGCCATTTTCAACAAGGGTTCACTTTTCAGATGTTTTGTTATATTGAGCTATTATCATGAAAGCATCACATTGTTTTTGTACTTCCAAAGGAGGGAGCTCACTTTGGTGGAAAACAATGTTAGCATTTATTCCTTGAATGATGGATGTTATGTCATTTGCTTGTACATTATAAGGGATAAAATTTTTGGAAAGTGCTTTGAATCATGTTTTGATAATGAGGGGAGGCTTGAATAAGGTCTCATAAGGATATCTTAAAAGGAATATTATTTATTTGTTCAACAAGATCATACTCCTTTCCACTTTGTGGAGGCAAACGAGGAGGACTTGGTAAGACAGGATTAGGCAATGGGAGGGATGTTGTAGTTGATTGTCTTTGTTGCAGATTGTAGTGTTGTATGTATGAGAAATGATATTATGACTCGATTATTGTGACACATTATTCTTAGGTGGGTAGAGGATAAGTTCAAGTTTGTTTTGAGTTTGAGGTTTGTGTGAAGGTGGGTAAAGGATGAGTTGATGTTGAATAATATTAATGTCCCTTAGTGAAGGAGAGTCTAATGTTACTTCATCATCTTCATTTAAGGATACTATCATTATTGTTAATGTTATCCTTTTCTTGTACCATGATATCCTCCCTAGGAGGAAAGTTTTTAGAACTACAAACTAGATTTTCATAATATTCAAAGGTTGGTTCCTATAAAATGACTTCATCACATGTAAGGGAGGTCAAAATATCTTATTTATCAATACTAGAGGTATTAAGAGAAGGCTAATTTTATTTTCCTTTTTCTTTAAGGTATCATTCTCTTGTGTCTTACTAGGGTATGTGCAAGATCATGATGGGGAAAAAAGTGGCGATATGTAAGTGATATGATGGCCCATGTGGCTAATGAATTTTTGTTACCCAAAATTGATGAAACGAAAAATATTTTTAAAGGATATTCTTAGATTTCCACCAATATAAATTATTCTTTACATTGAATTTAATACATTATTATTATTCATTTTCTATTTGAATTATGACTAAAGTCCTGATTGATAGGTTGATTGAAAAACATCTATAGCTTTCAAACGGTATCACATTTTTTGAATTTGAAACATGAGTCACATTATATGCTTCATATACTATAGGATTAAAAAAAATGAATTTCATGAAGTTTTGACCAAGTTAGGGTTGTTAGAAATATTATTTTTTATATTTTTTAAAAGTTGTAATAAAAAAATCATACTTAATTATTTACTTGGAATAAAAAATACAAAAAAATATGCATCACATCGGGATATGAGTCCTCTACTTATATCTAAAATCTTATAAAGAAAATATTATCATTTTATTGTGGTTAGGGTGGTCAGACAGACACCTTATTTTTTCCCTGAAATTTAACTACTACTACATTGAAATTTCAAATTTTCACCAAATAAATTTTTTTCTTTTAAATAAACCTATTAGTTTAGAAACTATATTCAATTTTCTATAGATTATATTCTTACATATTTTTGAAATAATATAGATAACTTATTCAAATTTTTACATCAAGTTGCCTAACTCTAATTTTCTGAATTTTCATCACCACTTTAGGGCCTATTTTTTCCATGATCATATTGCACATACCCACTATCTACCCTTGTAGAAGAGCTTGTAAGATGTTCATCACATTCCATTGTTATATTTTGTAAATTAGCTACATCACAAGTAGGGGAGGCATCAAGAGAAGAACAACTATGAGTTTCATGCTTACCAAATAGATCATTCCAAATGGTAGGAGCATTAGGGAAGGGGGTAACAAGATTCTCATGAATCTCAATAGGTGCATATTCTAACACCAACCTATCCTCTTCGCATCGAGGAGGGATATTAGGAGAAGCAAAAATTTTATTGTCATGGCTCTTTATGATATCATCCTCCATCACTAAAATATTCTCACAAGAAAGGGATGAGTGTAGAATAGGTAAGCTGATGTTTAGAAATGTGTTATGATCTCATCTTATTTTTTCATAATTCCTCCCAAGAGGAAGAAGGAGAGAGACAATGAAGACTCTCATGATTCTCATTGATTTTATCTTCTTTCACCAATATACCTCCATCACTAGTAGTAGAGGTATCAGGAGAATAACAATTATGTCTTTCATGAGTGTCTATGCTTTTATCTTCTTGTATCATACCATCCTCACCAATAGACAATGTAATATTAAGGATCACATCAATGGTTTGATCCGCTTTCTCTAAGATGTTCTCATAACTATGAAAGATAGTAGAAGGATGACTTACATGTTTCCTAATGACCTCATCGTTGTACTCTAAATTGAACTTATAAGAGGGGATATTGTACTTATGCAATCCATTCTTAATCATATCAAAACCACATCTCTTAAAAACAAACATGCTAGTATGCAAAAGTAAACTGTCTAATTTATGCAATTAGTTTAAAAAATGTAAATAAATGTCCCATTTGAAGATTTTTACTACTAAAATGAATTTTTAAATGTTTTAAAAAAAGAGAGATGACTACACTACATGGATGATTTGGCCTAGATACATAAAAAAAAAGTTACTAAAACTTTCTAGATTGATACTATATCTTACCAAAAAGCTTAGGAAGCACAAAAATTAGGTTTTTAATGCTGTAAAAGACATTTTAAAATCTAGACTGGGACTAAATCACCCAGAGGGGCGTATGAGTCCTAGTTAGGGTTTTTTCATAATTTTTCAAGAGATTTAAGTGCTTTCCATGCTTTCTAGTTTAGATGATGTATGAACTAAATGAAAATGTAGATTTCATATGATTTTTAGTGATGGAAGATGAAAAAATTCAACCTATATGCACTTTCACTAATGCAAGCGAGATCTAGGATGATAATGCACTCCAAATCAGAAATGATGTATTCTAAATTCATGTTCACTAAAATGTAACAACACAAATAGGTTGCTCCACCATTTAGGAGATGAATCACAATGAGGGGTTCCTATTTCACACTTGTTTCACTCAAGGAAAACTTAGAGATCTCAATCCAATGTAGAAAGGGAAAAGAGATCTCGCAATAGGGTGTCATAGGGTCTGATTAATGACTAAAGAGGGATTAACCACCAATATGGGGCTTGGAAAGACTAATGAAATGCAATATCTAATGTTTAAACCTAGAAATGTATGAAACTTGAATGAATGACCTAGAGGTGCATATAAATCATAGCGGAAGGCTGTAAAATCAAAAGTTTGAACTTGGAAACCTTTAGAGGCTTGAATAAGGACTAGAAATGCTAGAAATACTAATTTTAATGTTGAGTTGGAATCATATGCTAGTCTAGGTGATTGAGTCCAAGATTGGGTCTTTTGGACCAAAATTGGAATCTAACTATGCTTATTCTGAATCTCTTGAAACCTTGAAAATTGACTATACTAGGACTCATATGACCAAGGTGGAATATCATTCCCACTATGCATTTTTAGAGGATTAAGATTTTATTATTCTCTTGAATCTCTTCTCTTTCTCCCACTCTTTGTTTCTAGATCTAAAATCCTAATTTCGGACCTATAGAAGACTTTTCATAACCTTGCAAGTGAGGAGAAAACCCCAACAACTTCCTTCAAGCTTGTAACCTAATCTTCAAAGATCCTTCAAGCTCCAAGACACCTAGATCTAAAATTATACATGTAGAGAGAGAAAAAATTATTGATTGTTAGGGAATGGGGGTTTTCCTTGGTCAAACCCCTTTGAGGTAATTAAGCCAAACGATGAGATAATTTAATAAGTACATGAAACATGAACATTGATACCTTGAATGATGTCTTGTAAGTCTACAATCTAACATGAAGTGGCCATGAAGAATATAGATCTAGATCTTGATATGGACATGAAAAAATGCTTGCAAATGGATCTTCAATGCTACATCACAACACTAGATCAAAAAATGCTTGATGCTTGATAATATTGACATGATGATGGATCTTGAATTGCTGCAATAATTTGTGAAGAAATCTACCATTGAATGTCTTAGATATTCTCTTGTAAACTCTCTTGGTGCTCTTGTGAAGTTTTAGAATGCTTAACTCTTGAGTTATTGACTTGATATCATGAAGGCTTAATGAAATAATTATTTGAGACCTTTTTTATATAGGAAATCCATCCAAGTTACCATTTATTAGATCCTAGAGGCTAACATTATGAAAATTTGAATTTAAAACCCTAATTTCTCACTCAAAACCCTAAAAAGGGGTTAAATGGGACTCATACACCACTCCTGCTATATGGGCCCCATGTGGGTGGGACTCATATGCCCAAGGTCACATATGGCTCCCATAAGACATTTTTAGAGAGATAAATTGTCAAGGAGTTAAGAAATTAAGTCTATTTGTTGATCTTGTCAAGATTTCAGTTGAAATAAGCCTCAAGATGCATAATAATGGGTCTTAGGGGCATATAAATGATGATATAAAGGTAATAAATGCAAAAGGGGCCACAACGTAATGTTAAAGTGTAAATAAATAAATTTTACAATGTTAAATTAAGGCAAGATTAGGTCAATTTAGCTTAAAAGGTCCCTAAATTTAATGTGAATGTGTAAAACACATTACAATAGTTCATTAAGGCAACATTAGGTCTAAGGCCCCTAGATTTAATGTGAATGTGTAAATGAATACACTTTACAACATTAAATCAGGGCAAAGTTAGGTTTATTTAGCTTAAACGGGCCCTAAATCCAATGTGAACATGGAAAACACATTACAACACTAGATCGAGGAAACATTAGGTTAATTTTAATATTAATTACTCCAAAATTAGGTAAGAAAAAGGGATACTTTTTTTGTTGCCACACCCGATATCCGGTGCTTCTTCACAACTAACTTTGTTCTTGCACGAGCTTTTAGAGTGTACTACCAAACCTAGAAACACCATCGGATCTTCCTGCAACCCAAGTTTGTATGACTGTCCATACTAGAATATTGCATCACAATATGTTCCTCCTACAAGTACAAATTCCACATCTTAATCTTGTTTTAAAAAATTCATAAAATTCTCATGAAAAAAACCATTATTAATAAATCATCATTTCAAAAAAAACATAAATATCATTCTTTAAAATACATTCTCGATTAATTATATTTTTAGGTAGGATACTTGACCTTTTGAACCCCCCGGGAAAACCTAAAAATTTAACTTTAAAACTCAACATTGTTACTTGGTACCTGATACTTGACAACTTCATATTTTTACCAAAATAAAACTTTCCAGGATCTTGAATTCTATCGGAACCTCCACACTTCTCAGACCTTTCTTCCTAGATTGGAACACTTTACTAAAAACTTGCATTAAAATTTTAACACTTTTGGCCTTTTGATACTCGATACCCAATACCTGGTACACTCAAATATGAATTACTCCAAAAAAATCCTTTTAACTTTAACTTTCGGTGATCCTTTTCGGCTAACCAGCACCTGCCATAAGCGTTAATTTTCACTTGGATCCCATAGTCTTATAGTCTTGGGATGTGTTGTGAGACCTAAATAGAAGAGAAAATAGGGGGGTTGATGCCCCTCTTTGTCCTTAGGCCATTCAATAATGTCCTAGGATCCCAAATTTGATTGAATATCAACCTAAAGGGTGAGTCAATTCTCAATATTGAAGACCTAAGAGAGGGTTCTTTAAACTTAGAGAGGTTCACCACCAAGAAAAATATTGGAAAAGATAATTTAACATTCAACTCAAAAAACCTAGTAATTCCAAGCTAAATGATGAGTGCAAATGATGAAATTATGAAACAAAAATTTATGATGTGTGTACCTAGGAAGTTTGGATATATGTGATGCGGATTCCAGAAATACAAAGAAGTTGTCAAAATATGCCAGGGAGGACTTAGACACCCTTACTATTGTCTTAGTCCAACTTCTAATTTTTAGGGCAAATGCAAAATCTTTGGATTTCAACACCGGACCTAATATAATCTCTAAAAAATAATCTTGAGAGGACTAAGATTCCCTACGTGGCAACTTAGTCCCATCTGGAATTTATGAAATCTTTGAATGTGATCCTAAGGTCCAATGTTTGCACTTCCTTCTTCTAAGATCTTAGATCCTGAAACCTCCAGATCTATCCTGTAGGCAAGTTTCCATGGAGATGAAAGCTTTTCAATGCAACTTTGCAACTTTTCACTTCAAATGATCTTCAAGTCTTCAACCTAAATCTGAAAAAACAAATATGCAAAAGAGGAAAAACTTGTTGATTTTTAGTAAATGGGGGTTTCCCTTGGTCAACCCCTGTTGGTAATTAAACTTTGAAATAGAGTGAAATGGAGGGAAATGATGAATGAAAAAAATACTATATTGCAACTCACCAAACCATTATTGTGAAATATACAAAATTGTGTGCAATGGCTAACTTCAATGTGGATTTTGAATCAAATGAATGCTTGATAGATCATGACTTGAATTGCTTGTTTGAATCAAAACCCTACATCACAAATGTTAGCTCAAAAACACAAATGATGCAAGAATATCCTTAATATGATTCTTGAATCTTGATGATGGCTCCAAATGCTTGAAGAATTCCTATTGATCTCATAAACTTTCCTTAGGAATGAATACTTGAATGCTTGGGATGAAAATCAGTGAATGAACCTTGTATTTATACTTATCCATGCTCACTTTCCCAAAATTACACCACAACAAGTTGGCACATGAAATTATTAATTAATGGAGGCTAAATCCTGCCAAAATTTGAAATGAAATCCTAAAAATAACCTAAGGGGGACTAAGAAACTCTAGGTGGCATCTTAGTCCTGAGGCATGAAACTCAGAGCACAGACTCCAAAAAGGGGCCCATTTGAAATTAGGGTCCCAAGACCTTTGGGGGGAAAATATTCCCTAGGTGGCATCTTAGTATCGACCTAAAAATTAGGGACACACAACCAAAATCATTAAATTATCATTTATCCTCTGATGTTTGTCAAGATTAGCCATAAAAAGAT
Source organism: Sequoiadendron giganteum (assembly GCA_007115665.2). Lineage (NCBI taxonomy): Eukaryota > Viridiplantae > Streptophyta > Pinopsida > Cupressales > Cupressaceae > Sequoiadendron > Sequoiadendron giganteum. Next base: position 555,745,814 of record CM021108.1, read on the forward strand.
GTAGTTTATTAGGCTTGTGGATGCAAAATAGGACCAATTAAGACATAAATATAGATAAAAAAAGCAAGGAAGGCCCAAAAAAGTGTGAAAATGCAAGGGTATGCATTTTCCTACACTAAATTTAGCTCCCACTTTAGTGGGAGGATGAACTTGCTTCAAACTCACACTAAAGTATCCAACCATGCAATCAAGAGGGGTTCAAATGTATGAATGTTAGTAAGATAGGATGAAAATAACCAAGAGGGTGGCCAAGCCCCCAGGATCAAGATCCTATGGAATACCAACATATGCACAAAGGAACATGCTTGAAAATGATATATGAAGCCATAACTAGATCACAAACATACACCATCAAAGATAGAAAAGGGTAAAAGAAAAAAAAGAGGAAAAATATAAAAAATCAAGCTTCGACTGGCCATCCAATGCACTATGGACTTGGTCTAGGTTGTTTGTCAAAAAAAATTTACAAGTGGAACACATTGTCCACTATGATAAGGCCAAAAATTCTTGCTCACAAGTGTTAATGAAGCTAGTTGTTCACTAGGTGAGCCCTAGGGGACCATATCAAATTCATACATCCATGAATTTAATAGGGTACAAAAATGCATGCTCACAAATGGCTAGTGAAGCTAGTTGTTCACTAGGTGAGCCCCAAGAAACCATATCAAAGCCATAGCTCCATGAATTTAATAAGTTACAAAAATGCTACACAATAAGAAAGAGGGATGTTGAAAGGGGTTTTTCTTAGTTTGTGTGAGATTTTAATCTTAGTGGACATCATTCCTAATGTCTCGAAGAGAGTACCAATCAAAGGATAAAATATTCACAACTTAGGGAATGTAGTGCATCGCATCACCACTAAGAGGAATGTAATATGCTAAGATAGATCAAACTCTTGAAGGAAAGTATTCCCAATGTAACCACAAAGAGAAAAAAAACATTGCATGAAGAAATAAAACCACATCAAGGAACATGAAAATGTAAATAAAATCATGCCAAAATAATACCAATGTATGCCCCCACTTTAAAGAAATTGATAAACACCATGTTGTGAGTAGTTACTTTAAAGTAGAAAAACATGGAAAAGAAAATAGAAAAGAGGGTTCCCCCTAGAAACACATAGGGGATATATGGATTCAGGGTTAGTATATGTCTTTGCTACAATGATATTAGAGAGCTCAGAACTATCATCATTCCTCAAATACACATAGAACTAGAAGAATGACACAAAGAGAGTGAAAAAAAAATGAAAAACCTTCTGGGTCAACATGGAAGAGAAAGGGTGTCTCGACGCCTTGCGTCATCCCCAAAAGGAAAACACAAGACATAATATGAAAGTGCAAGGTAAAAACCAATGAAAAGGAAAGAGCTTACAACATAGAGAAGAATGAAGATACAAATAGAGGAATGCACAAAGAGAGAGGAAACATCAAATAGAACAGGGGATCACATTACACACATGCAATCAAACAAAAGAAAATAAAAAAGACTAATAAAAAAAATGTGAGTTCACCATCTAGCAGGTCATTTGCATCCTAGTCTTGTTTAGTATATGGGAAAATGTAGTTCACTAGTGAGAGGGACAACATCAAGTGTTGTAATATGAGAATCACTAGGTTCAACACATGGTGCATCACTTTTTTTATGAGGATCATCACAGTTGTTATCATCTAAGCTCATAGAATAGGAAAATAGAAAATTCAACTCATTATGCACTTGCTCATCAATATTAGTTGTTTCTTCATCATCATCCAAGTTAACCACAACAGGAGGATGAATGATAATATCGATAGAAGGTATTGGTCCTTGTTGTGTTGGAGACATAGGATCTATTGGTTCTGGTAATGGAGGAGGCTCATCGTTTATTGCTTCTATCAAGTTTGGATTTTTATTTTCTACATTATTTTCTATGTTCATCTTTTGAGAAATAGCACGATGTCTATGCCTATGGTCTCTAGAATTTATGTTTCTTTTATTACAATTTTCAAGTTTCTTTTGTGTAGGAGCAGGTTTTTCAACCATAGGTTTATTTTCTTCTTGTGAGGGAAGAATGGAAGAAACCATGGAAGGTTGTTTAACTGCTTTCTCTTTAAATATAATTTTTATTAGGAGGAAGATTAGGACTTGTTTGCTTGTCTCTTGGTCTTTTGTAGGAAATAAGAAAAGAATTGTTGATGGATGGGTCTTGGTTAGTCGGAAGGAATTTAAGCTCAATATTGTTTTCTTCAAGGGGTGGAGGTTTGATCATGGGTGGAGGTAAATTTCCAAGGAATAGCTTGGCTATGAATTTTTCTTTGAAATTTTGGTAGGATAGGAAAGGGAAGTCTTCGCGGGGTGTTATAGGTTCCATGAGCTTAGGCCAAAAATAATCTAAGGAGAAATTTACATGGCAAGATGTAGGCCTAAGGCCACTATGGTTCACAGTGAATATTTCATTTCCAACTAAAATTTTTAAGAACTTATGGACAACAGATGCGACCACATTCATGGAGTGAAGCCATTTGTATCCTAAATTCACATAAAATTTATCCAAATTAGAGATGATAGATAATGATACATTTGATTTATTCGGTCCTACTTGTAAACATAGTGTGATCGAGCCCATTGTAGCACAATCAAAACTATCATGCATTTTAATCCATTCTTTTGGTTTATCATGTCTATCTTGAGTGACTTCATGCAAATATAAAATTTCTTCTATGATCATATTCTCTCCATAGACGAGATCAATTAAAATCCTAGGCATGGGTTTTTCATTGATTCTGTCAGTTGTGTAAAGAGGACCATCAAGTGAATTTTTTATTATTTCTTCTAAAGAGAAAGTAATGTCAATAGGTTTTATGGTTTCTTGTTTATGAGGCATTTTTTTGGAGCGAATTTGCACCCCTTATGCAAATTCCCATTTTACACATCATCACCTTAGAAAACCAAATCTGAAGGAAAAATTCTACATAAGCCCAATTCCTTCATTCCACTTGGTCTATGTTTTTAGAGTCGACAAAGGAGTAACTATCAGGGATGCCCACACGGTGCATAAACATTCATCTAGTGCACTTACGTCCCTGGCAGATTCATGTGGCTAGAGCCTATAGAGTCATTACATTTCCTATTGGGGGTCAACTTGTAATGCCCTCTTCAGTCGACCGACCCAAATATGGTTGTTTCCTTCTTTATTTCTTTCAAATTCACTCTTCCTTCATCCATTCTAAGTCTCTAAGCACTCTAAGCATTTAGCTCAACTCTCTACACTGCATTCTTAAGCACTTTTAATAGAAATTCTACACTCCATAGAAACAACTACATCACTCCATCAACATAGTAGAGAAAGTGTGGAACAACACCATTGTAGCAAGGGCTTGAGTCCTCTCATTTTATCCCCCATTAGCCTTGAGTGCTCTTGGTGGAGGTGGTAAGCTTTCTACTCTCCTCTATTATTTGGTTGGGTAAGCACATTTACTATTTTTTATTGTTTTATCGTTCTTTGCTTCATTCCTTTCTTTACAATACTATTTCTATATCGTTGCAAACTTGGCTACGCGTGGAGGTGGAAACACCAAAATGGGGGTCTAATTGAGGTAGACCCATATATAGTCCCCCAACAAATTTCCTCTCTTTTGTGTGCAAGTGGAGGTATCTTGGAGCTAGCTAGCGAATGAACATCTTTGTGAGATCATCCTCACTATCCTTATTCTTGTTTACTTGCTTTATTATATCCGTTCCTATGTTATTTATGTCATAGTATCATTTTTTCCTTTTGAATGTAGTTAACTAGGCCATTAGTCAGTTTTCTTGCCTCCAGCCTTGTCTCTTTAGTCCTCTAGTCATATGGACACCAATGCACCTGAGAGACTCCAGCCCGTCGCACTATTGTCCTGGAGCCGTGCTTTCATCCTCAAACAAAGAGCTCTCTAAAACATATATTTGACCTTGAAAACTAACTCACCTAGCCCCATTTCAAGTCTCGGGTTTGCAGAGTCATCGAAGGACCTCATAGTCCTCATCATTCTCATCTTGCATTTCCTAACACTCCCTTAAGCTGAGGTAAGTTAGGGCAGCCTGCTGTTGTCAGCCCTCCATGGCTTGGGGCCTTGACTTGGTTGGCCCCCCTCTCTTACATTTTTGGTGAACCAACATCTACTCATTTGTGTGTGTTTGAGCTTTCCCCTTGTACCCTTTGATCGTTGTACCCCTACATTTTGTGAACGTTTATGAGCATCACAGCCCAATCCATGTCCTCTGGGTATATTGTTAGGAGAATCCTATGACACCTTCTAATGGAGAAGACAAAGGTCACCTCTAGTTTCTCTATAGGTATTTTCTCTGATCTTGCACTTGGACTTGCTACTCAGAATCAGGTGCCACAGGGTGAGTCAAGATTCTTTGATGAAACCAATCGTGTCCTTACTCCTCCTGCGTGTCCCACATCATCATCCATAGATGAGTGTGAAGTTGTTCGCATCCCTTCTAATGATGTTGTTAGTCATACAAAAGGGTTGGGTGCTTTGGAGAATCACCTCGAGAAAAACTCGAAGCTAGCTAGGGCCACTAAAGTTATTAGTTAAATAAAGTATATGGTAGGAAAATACCAAATATGCATGGAACTCCTAGCTAGTCTCACTAGTCTAACTAAAGCATGCACCCCCTCAAACCATAATAACATGATACAAGTTGGCCCCTTCAAAGAACATGAGAGACAGTTAGGAGTGTTGATGCCTCCCACATCCGTGTACATGGCCGATATGGTCCCTTCCATCAGTATACCCACTACTTGTGAAAGTTCTAAAACTATCAAAGTAAACAAGACCCCTCTTGGTTTTCACTTCACACCTATTTCCACCTCCAGTAGTGGAGGATTTGGTGGGATGAGAAGTGGTAGCTTAGGTGGCGGAGGTGGCCCTAGTGGGAATGGTTTTAGTGGAGGTCATGATAGTGGCTTTGGAAGTGGTGGTGGCTCTGGTGGAGATCACACTGGTTGCAGTGGCATCGGCAATGGCTCCGGTAGTAGTCACGGTTGTTGTTCTGGAGCTAACTCTAATGGTGGTTCCAATGATCCTTTATCTTCTAACGACTTGATTCTAAACACCCTTCTTTAGAATATGGGGAAGATGCAGAACCAACAGGAAAATCTCTCCCAAGATTCTAAGCTTCTCCAGCGTACCTTCCAACCCTTCTTCCAACATAGCCCATTATCGGTAGTGATCCTAAACACTCTTTTCCTGCAAGGGATGGAGATTTCTAAATTCGAGAAATACAGTGGAAAAGGGGACCCACAGACACATGTGTCTGCCCTTAAAGCCTGATGTACAAAAATTATTCCATCATGATGCGCTGATGGCAAAACTATTCCCCCGATCTCTCAAGGGCACAACACTCGAGTGGTACTATTCCTTGCAAGAAAATTCCATCTTTACGTTTTATCATCTTGTGAACTAGTTTCTACGACAATTCCAAGACAACATCGTACCTAAGATGACCTTCTCTGACCTTGTCCGATGTAACCAAGGAGATAATGAGAAGATTACCGAATTTATAGTGCAATATCAAGCACTCTTTTCACAAATCTCATACCTATTACCTGACTCCAATGTGCAGAAGGTATTCATAGGAATCTTACAGAGGCCTTGGCAAGAGAATTTTCCCCTTATGAAATACCGTTGTTTTGCACATTTGTGCACAACCCTATGGGAATATCAATAGATGGTGGTTCAGTTCGAGGGACCTTCCCTATGCTCTCGTCTTGAAAGGAAGTTGTGGCACCAAAAAATGTATACCATTGAAGAAAGGGACAATTTTAGAGATTTTAGCCCTTAATTACTATTTTCATCATCATAATTTGACCCTTTCTCATGATAAAATGACCCCTTCATGCACTTATAGGTCCTACTTAAGTGTGTTTTGGAAAACAATCCTGTTAAACAACATTAATCACATTTTGATTCCCGAAATCCACTCAAATTTTTCCAAGTGGACTAAGTCGCCACCTTGGCTGACTTAGTCCAATTTGGCATGAAAATCAAAATAAAATCAAATTTCGAGTGGGATATTGTCTCCTTAACCCTAAGGTCGGCTTGTGATGTGTTATTTTTGGGAAATTAGGGCACATGTACAAATAAAAGGTTTCCCCCTCATTTCTCACCCTAATTCTATTCTCCTCTCCTTCTATTGTCATCTATCTCTCTCTTCACTCTTCATTCACTACACTTCTCAAACAAGCTAGGGTTTTGAGCATTCTAAGCCATCAAGACATTTCTCCAAAGTAATGAAGGGATAATTCTTCCTCCATTGCTACAAAAACTCAAGATCATTCATCATGGCAAGGTTCTAACTCCATTGATTCATTCTTCATTACATTATTTCATCATTTTGGTTTAGTTACCTAAAAGGGGTTTGACCAAGGCAAACCCCCATGCCCTAACAACTAACATTTTTCTCTTTCTCTCCTTATGTGTTTGCATATTTAGGTATTTTGAAGGTTTAGAAATCATTAAAGAATAGGTTGAAGACTTGTTGAAGGCATATCCTTGTTGGTTTGGGAAATATCTACACAAAAAGACACCTATAGGTTGAGAATTAAGGTTTTGGGTCCAAACACTTGGAGGAACAAAAAGTATAGGTCAAGAGATTTCATTTCCACCTTCAGATTTTCAGAAAAGATAAAAAGGACACTTCCCCCTGTTGTGGCAACTTAGTCCCATTGTGGAATTTTTTTAGAGATTTTTGCAGATCTAGATACCTTTTTGGCTGAAACAAGCCCCAATAGAGTTTTCCAGAATCATCCTGAAAAAGGACTAAGTCGCATAGTTTGGCACAAGTGTCTCGCCAGGCTTAAAAATTAGTGTTTCTTGAATTTCAGAGTTGCTTCAAGTCTACAATACACTTCTAGGTGCACACCTTTTGTTTCACAATCTCCTATTCAGTTTTATTTACATTTTTAGGTCTTTATGCATATCACTATGTGTTTTCAAATGTACTCTATTTTCTAGATTTTGCATTATTATTTGATTTACCTTATCCATTTACATCATTTATATCATTACATTTAGACACATTCCACATCACACACATTACAAACCTTAAACCCCTAATCTTGAATGAACCCTCCAATTTTAGAGTGGAAAGGCCTCTCTCCTTTTAGGTGAAAACCTTGCAAGTGTAAGGGAATCCCCTTTCCCCTAAACATTGTGGTTTAGAAGTCCATTGTATCGATCTCTAGAAATGTTAAATCTGTTGTGAATGTAGTAGCCACTATGGATGACAACGGCCTCAAATGCAACCAAAAGTTCACAAAGTTATCAAAATCTTATTCCTCCATCTTGCAAAAGTTGTTGAAGGATAAGATTGTAAACTTGCCAAGCCCTAAATCCATTAGTGAACCTTACCCTAGCTAGTATGAAGAAAATACCTATTTTCAATACCATTGAGCTAACAAACATGATACCGAACGTTGCATGTGCCTGTGTCATGAGATATAGGATCACATTGAGGAAGGTACTATTCATTTTGATGGAAGCAAACAAAATACAAATAAATCAGTGGCAAAAGCTAACAGTGAATTTCAGATATACACAAACCCATTTCCATCGTATTCTACTAACAAGATTATCAATCCCTCTGATTTTGTTTCTTAGACTAAAGAATATGTTAACTTGGTTATTGTTCCTCCATCTCCTCACCTTGCGACCAGTTCACGAGACATAACATTCACTTCGCAAGATTTATCGGCAAATGAAAAATCCTCTTCGCTTTACATTCTCACTTGCCTCAATGGAAATATCATGACAGGAATCCTAATCAACCCCATGACAAGATTAAATGTCATCTCAGAGGAGACTCTATTATTGAACTCCCTACAAAGGGAGGAATATGAAAAAACAAAGTCCATCATGTATACACATGATGGCCTTGCTCTCAAACCATATGGATCTATAACCCTATCCATTGTGGTTGGTCCTAGGAATGTAGACATGGTTTTTGATGTTATTCCCGAGTCAAACCTATTCAAGGTGAAGCTAGGTATACCTTGGCTAGCTTCCATGAATGGGATCATCTTCATAATTCATAAGTGTCTAAAGTTTTCGCATGAAGGTGTCATGCACGTAGTGCATGACACTGATACTAGCCTGTGGTGTCCTATGGGGGATATCCATTAGATCACTTTTGGCCTACCCTAGTTGGTTTGCTTCCTCCAAGAATGGACCTAATTTATGAGAATTACATAAAGTATAAAACTAGGGGCAATGGGTAGCCGAAACTGACCCTTCCCATAGCACAATAGCTAGTCACCTCCTCTTCCTGAATGGGAAAGGAGAAGCTTGATCCTTCTTGTGTTTCCTCATCCATTCCCCTTTCTTGGGAGGAGTATTGGATGTGTAAGCCTGGTCTTTATCTGCTAAGTTTGATGGTGCTTGCTTGGCATAAACCCAAGATCAGGATATCGGATCTCCCTACCAAGCCTCCTAGGCCCTGGTATTATTTGTATGGTTGAAAGAAAGTCTCTTGAAGAGAATTTTCCCTATGGCCTCCTAGTATTTCTGCTCCTAAAGAAGTGAATGGGAAAAGGCCCATTATCGAGGCGCTAGAGCTAGTTCTCCCCACTATTTCTAAGCATGTTCCTCCTACTCCCATTCAAGATTTTGTCCCTCTGTTGGAAATAGATGTGGAGGACACTCCCAATGCTAAGCAGGAGCCTTTCATTCCTTCACAACCTCTGACCTTTGGTTCAAAGAGTCATAGGAACTGCCTTGCACACAAGCACGAGTGCTAGTGAAAGGCTCTCTTGGCTGAGCAAGCCACCTTACAGAGGAATGAAGAGGAGATGATTGCCCCTATATTAGGAACTCCTTTCACATCCTCCTCTCTCCTCCCCTCTTTTTCTATTCAAACCATCTTTGTATCACTTCGAAGTTCCACTACGAGTGCAAATGTGCCTAACCCCAAAAAGGTGCAAGTGTTCATTGCTCCTTTGGTGGAGCCACCTTTTTTTACATCCACTCCAGATGTCCCACCTTTCCCAAATCCCATAGATATGACTAACACCTCGGTCATATATACTTTTGTTCTTCCCTCCTCCTCTTCCTCTTTCCTTCTTCCATTGTCTATGGGGAGTTTTCCTCCCCCGATGAAGAAGAAGGTAGATAGTGGTCATAGTGGGAGTCGACCTTCTCTGAAAGGTGGCCTCGTGCTGAATTTTTTTATCTTAGTAACAAAACTAGACCCAACCTCTCCTGAGTTTTTCACCACTCCTAACTCACTTGGCAAGCTGAGTGGTGAGCCTCAAGCACAATCTCCTCCATCTGTTGAGGTGAAACATGGCACTCTTGTTAAGTGCATGTTTAACTTGTTAGCAATATTCATAAATTCATTGACCTTAGACCCAGAAGATTTGAGTGAAGGAGACCTTGCAGGTCCCTCTTCCTTAACCCTTATTGCAGGAGGGTTAGAAGCTTCTCCCCTTAACATTCCACCACTACAAGCTTATTCTCCTTCCCCCTATGATGATCTAGAGTGAGAAGTTGATGACCTCTTGGTCGATCAGTGTTAGGGGGAGACCTCTTATTTATCTTTGGATTAGATGTGTGTGTATTGTGATGTGTTTCCCTCGTAATCATGCTATGTGTTCCTGGATGACCCTCGTCACCCCTATTGGTACTTGGATACAGGTGTGGTGTTTGTGTTGTAAACCTTCTTCTATCAACATTCCTCCATGTTTGTGATTGACTTTCAACAAATTGGGGACAATGCAAAGCATTGGGGGCTTCTAGGCTTCCCTTCCATATTGACCCATTTTTTTATCTTTACTTTGTCTTCTTGTGCATTCTTCACATGGCCCGATATAGTAGGGGGTTGATGACAGTTCATTTATATACTATTATTAAACTTATATATATTTATGACCAGTTTTTACCTTGAAATATCAAGCTATCCCTATGTCGTTTGTTCATGTTCTCTATCCTTTTTAATTTTCCTTTATCTTTCTCTCTTCTTTTCTTGAGTCTCCCCTCTTATGTGTGACAACACTGCCTCTACAATCACTTTGATCTTCATAAAATTTATTCGTTTCCAATGAATCTTTTCTCAAGAATCTTCACACACCTCTTTGTAAGAATTGCATTCTCAACTTGAAACCCTAACAAAACATGTTTCCTTCATCATGAGTTCATAAATAAAGAAATTGAGAACCTTCCTTCGAAGTGGGAACAACTCTGATCTTCCCCTTGTGTGGGGGCATATTCTTCCTTTCGAATTCATTGATGAAGTGAACATCTTTAAGAAGGATTCCTTGATGATGAATCGATTCGAGAAAGAAGACACTAGCTTTCAAACAATGTGTCCCTTTAGTGGACCCCTCTTTTTCATGCCAAATCCTGAGGGACCCCTTTGAATTTTTTTATCTCAAATGAATTCCATGGCATCTAGCCTGGAGGCAGCCCAACTAGACCTATTTCATATCTTTGCATCTACCTTGGGGGCAACCCCACTAGACCTATTTCATATTTTCGCATCTAGCTTGGGGGTAGCCTAACTAGACCTCACTTTCGAATAATGTGTCCCTTGAGTGGATCCCTCCTTCTTTTGAAGGGTTCCAAAGGGACCCCTTTGAAATTCTTCCAAATTTTTGACGGTCTACATGACTATCCACTTACTTTCTTGTGTGGCTGATTTCTGACATGTTCTACCTACGGGTAAACATGTCGCTTTATGGGTGTTCCCGTGAAGCCACTTTTTGACTCTGTGAAGTCCGCTTTCCTTAGTTTCCATCATGTGAGAGTTCTTGGAGGATACCTTCCTTACAAGTCTATAGGTCTATATGGTGCTTTTCTTAGTTTCCTTCATGTGAGAGTTCTTGGAGGACACCTTCCTTGTAGGTCAGTAGGCCTATAAAGCACTTTCTTTCTTTAGCTTCATAGTTCTACGGAGCTATGAAGTTCTTTGCTTATCCTACACTCTCGGGTTCACCAGATCATAGTCTTCTTCCTTGATGGTTCAAGGATATATTTCTAACCCTAGTAATTATGTGATCTACTTTACCGAAGCACTCATCAGTATCTATACAACCTAAAGTGGGGGAAAAATGTATAGGAGCGAATTTGCACCCCTTACGCAAATTCTGGACTTTTACACATCCTCACCTTAGAAAACCAAATTCGAAGGCTAAATTCCACATAAGCTTGCTACCTTCATTTCAGTTGGTGTCTTTTTTGAGAATTAGAAGAGGAGTAAATTTTGACGATGCTTGCACGACACACAAATGTCTGCACAGTGCGCTTATGTCCTTGGCAGGTTCTTGTGGCTGGAGCCTATAGAGGCGTTACACTTCCCATTCGGGGTAAAATTTTAATTCCCTCTTCGGCTGACCAACCTAAATATGGCCATTTCATTCTTTCTTTCTTTCAAATTCACTCTTCCTTCGTTCATTCTAAGGATCTAAGCACTCTAATCATTCAACTCAACTCTCTACACTACATCTCAAGCACTTTTAGCAGCACTCTTGCACTCCATAAAATCAACTACATCACTCCACCAACTCAGTAGAGAAAGTGTGGATCAACACCATTGCAGTAGGGGCTTGAGTCCTCTCATTTTCTCCCCCATTAGCCTTGAGTGCTCTTGGTGGAGGTGGTAATTTTTTTTACTCCTCTCCTCTATTATTTGGTTGAGTAAGCATATTTATTTTTTTGTAGTGTTTTAGCATTATTTGCTTCATTCCTTTCTTTACCATACTATTTCTATATCATTGCAAACTTGGTTGTCTATGGAGGTGGAAACACCAAAATGGGGTTCTCATTGAGGCAAACCCCTATACAACCCCCCAACAACTTTCCTCTCTTTTGTGTGTAGGTGGAAGTATCTTGGAGCTAGCTATAAAACAAACATCTTTTAGAGATCATCCTTGCTATCCTTATTCTTATTTACTTTATTTATTATATTCATGCCTACGTTATTTATTTTAGTGTCATTTTGGCCTTTTGAATGTAGTTAGCAAGTCCATTATTCAGTTTTCTCAACTCTAGACTTGTCTCTTTAGTCCTCTATTCATACGGATGCCAGTGCACCTGAGAGACTCCAACATGTCACACTATCATCCTAGAGTCGTGCTTCCTCAGATAAAGAGCTCTCTGAAATATAGATTTGACACTAAAAACTGACTCCCCTAGCCTCATTTCAAGTCTGAGGCATGTAGAGTGATCAAAGGACCTCATAGTCCTCATCATTTTCATCCTACATTTCCTAACACTCCCTTAAGTTGAGGGAAGTTATGGAAACCTACTGCTATTGGCCCTCCATGACCTGGGTCCTTGACGTGGTTGGTCCCCCTCTCTTACAGGTTGAATTTCAATCACTCCTATCATTTCATCCATAGGATCAATAGGATCATGTGGAATAGAATCATTGTTATTATTTTCATTCATATTGACTATGGTAGGTGTATTGTTATTACTTTCCTTATCCCAATAGTTATGAAGGAAGTGACTAAGAGAATAGACTATTTGATTTCCATTTCCATTTTTAAGCACTATCCTTAGATTTTGTATAATGGAAACCAAGCTAATGTTTATGCATTCACTAAGGATAGAGGCTTGTAAGTTTTCAAATGTTTCATGTAATCTCTGTAGGACATCTTGTGGGATTTGAAGCATAGTGTATTAGTCATGGGCTAGGTATTCATGCATTTGCATAATTTTTTCTTGAGGGATATGATCAACCATTGTTTGAACACTTGGAATAACACTTGTAGGTAAGGTAGGCATAGAAAAAGAGGTATCAAGGGTATGGTTTATACATAGTGTACTAGTACCAACACTAGAAGTAAGAGAGCTTGATAACCCAAGATCTACAATGAGTGTGTTATTGTGGGATTCCATGAGTCTCACACTTCATCTAACCATAGTATTGATAGTAAGACACCAATTAGTACAAATCATGCAAGGGATAAACCAAAGAAAGTGCAATGAACACAATATCTTATGTTTGCAATTACACTCAAAATGAAAGAAATTGAAATAACAAAAATTCTGTAAACTATAACAAAAAAATGAAAGTAGCCAATAGAAACATAGAAAAGCAATTTCAAATATAGAAAACTAAAAATTCAAAGTCAACAAGGAATAAGACACTAGTAAGGGCGTCTTGGTCCTACTAGTGAGATTTTGAAGTTCCAGAAAGTGAAACAGCACAAGCAAGGTTCTAAGCCAGAAACCCACAAAGAGACTAAGATGCCAGGAAGGGTTTTTTAGTCCCAACAGAGGTTTTTGTTAGAAAAACAAAAGATTATATGTTTTTTATAGTGTTCCCAAGTTGCCTACCCGAGGACTTGATGTTTAGAAATAAAAAAGTGTGCAAATGAATGCAAGAAAAAGTGACTAATGAAAAGCAATTGAATGAAAAGTTAAATGCAATTTTTTAAATTTCTAATGCAATAACAATGCAATTAGGATGATTGACAATGCACTTTTTAGTTTTTCAATGAGATAAATTGACACAAGAAATAAAAAATGCAACCTATATGCACTTCCACTAATGAAAATATGAGAAACCTTAGATGTAATTTCACTAATGCAAGATGCAATACAAGAATGAATGCAACCTAGATCTAGGACTTTAATGGACTCCAAATCAACAAAAAAAATGCTCTAAAATGTCAAGTTCACCAAAATGAATATTAGAGAAAATAGGGTGGTTGATGCCCCTATTTTTCCTTAGGCCATTCAATAATATCCTAGGATCCCAAATTAGACTGACTATCAACCCAAAGGGTGAGTCAATTCTCAATAGGGAAAACCTAGGAGGGGGTTCTTTAAACTTAGAGGGGTTCACCACCAAGAAAATGCTTGGAAAAGATAATTTAAGATTCAACTCACAAAACCTAGTAATGCAAGCTAATGATGAGTTCGAGTGATAAAATTATGCAATAGAAAGTTATGATGTGTGTACTTGAGAATTATGGAGATGTGATGAGGATTCCAAAAATACAAAGAAGCTGTCAAAATATGCTAGGGGGGACTAAGATTCCTTTACTGTTGTTTTAGTTTCGCTACTATTTTTCGGGGCAAATACAAAATCTTTGGATGTCAAAACTAGATCTGAAAGCATCTCTGGAAAAATAACCTCAGTAGAACTAAGACACCCTAGGTGGCAACTTAGTCCCCTCTGGAATTTCTCAAATATCTGAATGTGATCTCGAGGTCCAATGTCTGCACTTCCTTCTTCTCAAATCTTAGATCCTAAAACCTCTAGATCTAGCTTGTAGGTGAGTTTCCGTGGAGATGACAACTTTGCAATGCAACTTTGAAACTTTTCACTTCAAATGATCTTGAAGTATTCAACCTAAATCTGCAAAAACAAACATGCAAAAGAGGAAAAACATGTTGATTGTTAATAAATGGGGGTTTGCCTTGGTCAAACCCTTGTTGGTAATTAAATTTTGAAATAGAATGAAATGGAGGGAAATGATGAATGAAACAAATGCTATATTGCAACTCACCAAACCATTATTATGAAATCTTCAAACTTGTGTGAAATGGCTAGATTGAATCTAGATCTTGAATCCAATGAATCCTTGATAGATCTTGACTTGAATTGCTTGTTTGAATCAAAACCCTACATCACAAATGTTAGCTCAAAAAAACACATGATGCAAGAATATCCTTGATATGACGCTTGAATCTTGATGATGGCTCCAAATTCCTGAAGAATTTCTCTTGATCTCATAAACTTTCTTATGGAATGCCTACTTGAATGCTTGGGATGAAAATGAGTGAATGAACCTTGTATTTATACTTATCCATGCTTAATATCCCGAAATTACACCACAAGAAGCTAGCACACGAAATCATTAATTAAAGGAGGCTAAATCTTGGCAAGATTTAAAATTAAATCCTGAAAATAACCTAAGGGTGACCAAGATGCCCTAGGTGGTGTCTTAGTCTCAAGGCATGAAACTTGAGGCATAGACTCCAAAAAGGGGCCCATTTAAAGTCCATTTGAAATCAGGGTTCCAAGACCTTTGGGGGACAAATATGCCCTAGGTGGTGTCTTACTCTCGACCTAAAAATTAGGTACACACAACTAGAATCATTAAATTATCATTTATCCTCTGATGTTTCTCGGGATTAGCCATAAAAAGAAGTAGTTTATTAGGCTTGTGGATGCAAAATAGGACCAATTAAGACATAAATACAGATAAACAAGGCAAGGTGGGACCAAAAAATTGTGAAAATGAAAGGTTATACATTTTCCTACATTATAAGACCACACAATAGTATCCTCTATCTCTCTTTTTCTCTCCCTCTCCCTCTCACACACTCTCTCCTTCTCTCTCTTAATCCTTATCTATGTCTCTTTATCTATCCCTCTTTATGTCTCTATCTCTATAGTCTCCCTCTAACCCTCCTCTCTCCCTCTATTTCTATTCTTCTATCTATCCTTGTCTCACTCTCTCCCTCCCTCGATCTCTCATTTCCTATATCTCTCTCCCTCTCTAACTCTATCCCTATCCCTCCCTTTCGTTGCATATATTTATGTGTGTGTGTGTGTGTGTGTGTGTGTGTGTGTATGTATATATACATATATACATATATATGTATGTGGGTATGTGTGTGTATATACATAAACATATATATATATGTATATATCTCATTGTGTCTTTATTTCTATACCATCTCTCTCCATGTATCCCTTCCTCTCTATCTTTATCTCTCTTGAACACCATATCCCTCTTTATCCATCTCTCCCTATACCTCTCTTTCTCTATCTATCCCTCTCTCTCCATCTATCTCTTTATATATCTTACCCCCATCTCTGTTTATCTCTTCCCCCTATCCCTTTCACTCTCTTTCTCCATCTCCCTTTCTATATATATCATTTTATAAACTACAAAAGTGAGAACATTTTATGAGCAATAAAATATGCTTGTGTTTTATAGCTAGGAATATGTTCTCATAGTTTATAAGGCACAAAATGTGAGCATTATAAATTTATATTTATCAATCATAACATGACTATGTTATAATTTTGAAGATAACACAAGCAGATTATGTATAAAATTGGCCATTTAGATACCTTTTTGTACACCATTTCCATGCACACTCCCTTTAGTAGCCCTAACTTAGGAACTTTGTTTTATACCAACCCTTATTTTTCCCTTCCTAGCATGGCCCATGGCTAAAAATAATAAAATATGTGTATAGGATAAAAAAATGCATTGTTAAAAATAATTTTGGTTTGTATTCAACCCCCTCTTTATACTTTCCTAACCCTAGAAACCTAGGCTATTTATCATATCAAAATGTGGCAACAGAAAAAGTATCCCTTCTACTTTTCCTTGCTTGTTTGGGCCCTCTTGTGAATTAAACTTAATTTTTCCTTGATTTAGTGTTGTAATGTGGTTGACACATTCACATTAGGTCTTGGGCCCTTGTGAACTAATGAATTTAAATGGTACCTTGCTAAAGTGTTGTGAAGTATTGTAAAACACTTTCACACTTTTCTAAGGTTTTATTAATTAACAAAACATAATAAACCTCTTTTTAATCAAAATAAATCTTAATCTTGCCTTATTTGGAGTGTTGTAACACACTTTCATAGCTTTTCTAGGCATTTCATTAATAATTGGGCTTTCTTATGCTTTAATTGGCCCTATTTTTCATCCACAAATCTCATTTAATTCATCTTTTCAAGGATA
The DNA here is from genome assembly GCA_007115665.2 of Sequoiadendron giganteum. Classification (NCBI taxonomy): domain Eukaryota; kingdom Viridiplantae; phylum Streptophyta; class Pinopsida; order Cupressales; family Cupressaceae; genus Sequoiadendron; species Sequoiadendron giganteum. The sequence continues at coordinate 555,762,495 of CM021108.1, forward strand.
ATATCGACACCAATCAATACCCAATCATAATTCAGGTGTTTTGTGTTTGAATGGCCTAGATTTAGTGATCTAGGACTCATTCGCCACCTTGGGTGAATGGTTCCCACCTAGATCTTTTGGTCCTCAACCTGGTTTCACACATTTCTAAGCATTTTTTAATTTGGTCCCAGAAATTAGGCCTATTGGGACTCATTCACCACCTTGGGTGAATGAGTCCTGTGTGGTCCAAAATCAAAATGAATTCAAATTCTTGACAGTATTTTATCCTCCTAGATCTGATGTCAGCTTGTAGTGTTGTAATTTTGGGAATTCTTGCATAATTGAGTATAAATAATTTTCTTTCTCTCATTTTACACCTAGTAAGTTGAATGAGCATCCTTATAGAAAAATTGAGTTTACAAGAGAATTCAAGCATTCACAAGAGAATTCAAGAGCATGTTATCAAGCATTTTAGAGTAGTATTCAACCATCAATCATCATGTTAAGGACTCCATGCATCATGTTTTTTTATGAGCTAACAATTGTGTTGTAGGGTTTATGATTCAAGAAAGAATTCCATTCAAGATCTATCATCTTCAAGCAAGATTCAAAGATATAAATTCATTGGAGCCATCTCATACATGTTTGTAGCCATTTAATACTAGGGTATTTTGAGTTGCAACATATTATCTTGTTCATTCATCATTCTCCATTCATATTTCATTCTATTTAAAGGTTTAATTACCAACAAGGGGTTTGACCAAAGAAAACCCCTATTCACTAACCCAACAACATTTTCCCTCTCCTTTATGTGATATTTGCAAGTCTAGGTTGTATATTTTCTAGGGAGCAAGATTGGAGAAAAGTTGTCAAGTCATTCAAAGTTGTCAAAGTTGTCATCAAGCCTTGGAGAACATTAGAAAACACCTACAGGTTGATCCATAGAGATTTAGACCTCAAAACTTGCAGAGGAAGATTGAGTAGACTAAGGAGAGAAGATTCAGACTTTGAAGCTTTAGAAAACCTTAACTGGAATTATTCACCACTTTTGATGAATGAATCCTAGTTCTAGTCAGATATCATATTTCTACAGATTCAAATACCCATTTGGTAGATTCTTGTTCTTGCACAGAAACCCAGTTTGTGGACTAATTCACCCAAATTGGCGAATGAGTCCTAGTCATAAGTAAAAGCAAAATTTCTAGCATTTCAAACCTCCATCCAGTCATTTCCAGATTTCCAAGTGCATAGCTTCCTTTCTGTAGCTTTTTGTTTTATTCCATTTACTTTTCTAGGTCATTTTATAGTGCATTACATTCAATTAGGGTTTAGTGTTGCATCTTGCATTTCATTATCTTTTCCAAGTCTAAACTTGGTGGTGAACACCTTATTAGTTTACATTCATCCCCTAGGACAACCCTATCACAAGATCTCTTTCTCCTTTGCATTGAGATCTCTAGGGTTATCCTTGTGTGGAATCTCTTCAAAGTGGGTGTGCTCTATGTTCTAAGCCATACGATAGCACCCTCATCACCACATTTTAAGAGGTTCCACAAAATTAATAGAGACACACTTTTTCATTAATACTAATTAATTTTATATCCACACTAAGATGCAAATAATTCATGACCACCCATCCTAAACATTTTCTTTTGCAAACCACATATCTTGGCCTAGAGTTCTACAAGTACTTGTTCCACTATGGGTTTTTTTTTTTTAATTTATATGTAAATAAGCATAGGAATTTTGAGCTCTATATTTTAAATATGGTCTATCATACATACTAATACTATTTTCCTTAAATATAAAAATATTTTTATTAATTTCATGATTTATTGAACAATCTCATTGCAACATATGTTGGTCTTCTTATTAGTTACATAGAAGCTAGTTTTTCCCATAGAAACCCCATATGTATAAGTATTTAAATTTTCATAGGTTTATTTAAGTATTTAAAGACTCATTAAGAAACATGGAATGAGTCCCCTTAATATTTTTACTTGTATGATTTTTTGATAAACAAGTAATAGTTCACTCTTAAAAAATTATAAAGTGAAGTGAGTTATTAGAGACAACATACTGAGTTCAATTGAACAAACTAGAAAATTACATTGATTAAAACTAAGATCTTGACAATATAGAGAGGATTGAAATATGAGGTACATTATTAGAGATAATAAATAAAATATTTTAGGCCAAGTAGTTCATAACTATAAACAGTCATTAGACAATTAAAATCTATAGAGACCATTCATTTTCTATAACATGGAATTTGGAATAATAACCAAAGAAACATACATATGATATAAAATTATATTCAAAATTTTCAACATAATTGAATCATTGTAGAGACCCATATAACATATAAGTCAAATTAGCACAAACTAGGTGCAAATTATTATCCCTTGTAGGACTTGGCTACACTAGGGGGAGAAAAATGTAATATACTCTAGGATTCTTTCATGAAAACATGAAAATTTTATTTACCTATGTTTCTAGTAAGCTTACCATTGGAAAAAAAACTAATAGTGCATTCCTAACTCACCTTAATATATTAGAAAACAAATCAACCTCCAAATGAAGAAACCAAAATAATATAATGAGTGAAATTAATTAATTTTAAAAATTTAAAGAGAATGAAAACATAATGAATGTTACTAGATAGAATCAAAATAGGATTTTAGATCAAATTATTTCAAAAAATGGACTATAAAAAATAAAAGCTAAGAATATCACATTTTAAATCTATTACTTAGTATCTACACCAAAAATGGAGGAACATTTATATTAAATTAAAATATATTTGAAATTATCAACATGGTCTAATAAAATATAGATATCCACATAACATATAAGTTAAAATAGTTTGAATTAGGTCCAAACCATGACCAAGTAGCACATAAACACACTCTGTAAGAAATAGAATAATGCATTATGATCAAGGATGCTTTTGTTTGTATCTTGGTTGCTAGACACTATGCATTTCAATTCAATGATAGAATGACATATTAAATTGAGAAATTGAATGGTTTGTTAAAATATGAATACAAGATTATTGAAATAAGTTAAATATAACCCCTTTAAAAAGTAGTGGAATATTAGTCTATGAGACAAAAGAATAGTTGACTTGGTCAATTCCTAGTAAAACATGGATTCCACCAACAAAGAAAAATATTTTACACCCTAAATTTTTTTAAACCAATAAAACCTGACCATCTCCATAGTGGGAAGAAATATATAGACAAAAAAATTATATGTCTACCATAAAAAATACTATTATTTTGTGTAGTTATGAATGACTATATAGGTAAAACAAAGATTCATGTTATAACAAAAGAATCTAATAGGCACTTAGAGAAAAAAAAATTTGACTATAAAGTGGCATGAAATTTTCATGGTATACATCATTATTAGAAAGGTAGTGTGCAGATGCCATTTTCCTCCTCAATAACTATAATATAGTTTTCCCAATTCCCAACATAACATGATTGCTACCAACAAGAAAGGTCATTTAAACCTTCTTTTTTCTAAATAGCAAATAACCACCCTCCTCACAATGGAAAATGGTATTTAGAGATTCATGAGATGACTAAAATTTCTTTCTCAATGCTAGTTGAGAAAATAAATCTCAATAAGATGGGCTTTAAATTTTTAACAAATTTTGTAGTTTTTTGGATTCAAATGATTGTGTGTCAATTTTTGAATCAACATTTCAGATCATACTTTATGATCCATCATCAGGAAATAGAGCTCAAGGAGGTGTAAGAATATTCTTACACCTCCTTGAGCTATATTTCCTAATGATGGATCATGGAGTGTGATCTAAAACATTGATTCAAAAATTGGCACACAATCAAATCCAAAAAACTACAAAATTTGATGATATGGATTATGAAAATCTAATAGCTAAGATGGGATTTCTCTTATCAACTAAAGTGAATGTACAATATTTTTTAAATTGAAATAAAAAAGGTTACTTCTAATAATATATTAAGAATATACTATTCATTTTTAATAATTAAAATATTAATATAATTAAAAATTAATTTATTAGTTACAAGGTGTAGTTGCAAAAAATGTCGTCAGGGACAGTTTCACAATTGTTTGGGCCCTCCTTGCAGAATTGAACTTAATGATACCTTGATTTAGTGTTATAATGTGGTTGACACATTCACATTAGGTCTTGGGCCCTTATGAACTAATGAATTTAAATGGTACCTTGCCAAAGTGTTGTAACACACTTTCACACTTTTCTAAGGTTTATTAATTAAATAAACCTAATAAACCTCTTTTTAATCAAAATAAACCTTAAAATTGCCTTATTTGGAGTGTTGTAAAGTGTTGCAACACACTTTCACACTTTTCTAGGCTTTTCATTAATAATTGAGCTTTCTTATTCTTTCATTGGCCCTATTTTGAATCCACAAAGCTGATTTAATGCATCTTTTCGAGGATAATCCTGACACCAATCATTAGCCAATCAGAATTTAGGTGTTTTAGGTTTAAATGGCCAAGATTTAGTGATATAGGACTCATTTTCCACCTTGGGAGAATGAGTCTCACCTAGATCTTTTGGTCTTGAACCTGATTTCACACATTTCTAAGCATTTTTTAAATTGGTCCCAAAAATTAGGCCTAGCGGGACTCATTCACCACCTTGGGAAAATGAATCTCGTGTGGCCCAAAATCAAAATTAATTCAAATTTTTGGCAAGATTTTATTCTCCTAGATCTTATGTCAGCTTGTAATGTTGTAACTTAAAGAATTATTGCATAATTGAGTATTAATACAAGGTTCTTTCACTCATTTTCACCCCAAGCATTCAATTATTCATCACAATAGAAATTTTGAGTTCACAAAAGCATTCAAGGGTAGACTATCAAGCATTTTAGAGCAGAATTCAAGCATCAATCATCATGTCAAATAATTCATGCATCATGTTTGTTTTTTGAGCTAACAATTGTGATGTAGGGTTTATGATTCAAGAAAGTATTTCATTCAAAATCTATCACTTTCAAGAAAGAGTCAAGATCTACATCCATTGGAGCCATTTTATACATTTTTGCAACCTTTTATTGCTATAGTTTGGTCAGTTGCAACATCACATCTTGTTCATTCATCATTCTCCATTCATATTTCATTCTATTTCAAGGTTTAATTACCAACAAGGGGTTTGACCAAGGCAAACCCCTATTCACTAACCCAACAACATTTTCCCCTCTCCTTTGTGTGTGATTTACAGGTCTAGGTTCCAGATTTCCTAACGAGCAATATTGGAGAAAATTTGTCAAGTCATTCAAATTTTTCAAAGTTGTCATCAAGCCTTGGACAACATTAGAGATCACCTATAGGTTGCAAATCAGAGATTCAAATCCAAAAACTTGTACAGGAAGATTGAGTAGATTGGGAAGAGTAGGATTAGATTTTGAAGCTTTATAAAATCCCAACTAGACTAATTCACCACTTCTGGTGAATGAGTCCCATTTCTAGTCAAAATTTAGATTTTTATATATTCGTATACCCATTTGGCAGATTCCTATTCCTACATAGAAACCCAAATTTTGGACTAATTTAGCTAGCTTGGTTAATGAGTCCCATTTGACATTAAATGTAGAATTTCTAATGTTCTAGAGATTCACTTAGCCATTTCAATATTTCTAGGTGTACACCTTCCTTTTTGTAGCTTCCTATGTTGTTTCATTTACTTTTCTAGGTCATTTTGTAGTACATTACATTCAATTAGGGTTTAGTGTTGCATCTTGCATTTCATTTGTCTTTCCGTGTCTAAACTTAGTGGTGAACCCCTTATTAGTTAGTATTCATCCCCTAGAATAGCCCTCTTGCAAGGTCTCTTTCTCCTTTGCATTGAGATCTCAAGGGTTTTCCTTTAATGAAATGATTGTGAAATGTGTTTGCTCTATGTCCTAAACCATAAGTAGAAAATCCATTTTCCATTGTTTCATTTTGGTGAACCTAAATTTAGAACATCGTAATTCTTATTTGGAGTGGATTATCATCCTAGATTTGGCTTGCATTAACATTGCATTAGGATTTTCAAATTAGTTAATTGGAATTTTAGGGTTTCAAAGTTTTCATTAGTGAAAGCTCATATAGCTTGCATTTTTGCGTCTTATTTCACTAAAAATCATACAAAATCTGCATTTTCATTTAACATATAGATCATAAAACATAAAAAGCAACTAAAAATTTCTGAAAAATTTTGGGAAAAAATCCCTACTGGGACTCATTCACCACCTTGGGTGAATCAATCCCTCTACATATTCTAAATTGCATTTTTCATCATTCAAAGTTCTCTTTCTAAGTTTCTATTTGCTTTTATTTCCTTTTTCTTTCCATTTCCAAAAAAATTATTATAAACATTTCATTGTTCATAGCCTACATTGCAATTCCATTCACGTTGCATCTAGTATCCCTTGTATGAGTATTTGGTATCCTATTGCTAATATTGTAGTGAGATGAAGTTCGAGACTCATGTCATCCCACAATAGCACAATTGGAGTGGATCTTGGGTTGCCTAGCTCTTTCACTCCTAGTATTAACATTATTACACTAGGCATGGACAATACCCTTAACAAACTTTGCCTTCAAGTAGTATGCAAGTTGAAACAAGGAATGATAGTGTCCCAAAAGAAAACATAATCCAAATTCATGAGGACCTAGCTAACCTACAACATCAAGTGTAAAATAACAACGTTTCAACTACTGCCATCCCTATTATAGATAACATTCACTGCATGCTTGAAACTGAAGATGGACATGACCTTATGAAAAACATAGTTCAAATCTTTGTAAAACACCACACCTCAACCACTAGTTTTCCTTTACCTACAAGCAATGTCACAATCCACGAAGGAACTCAAATTCCTCCTCCCACAACAATTGCCTCAATACCTACCTATACCAATCCTCAAGTCATAACAACAATGCAACAAACTAGTGATGCGATTCCTTCCTTGGGCATTCCCGCTAGTATCCCTAGTTCCTATGTGGCATCGCACATCATATCTCCTACTACCTTACAACCTATAAGCAGTCCATTAACTTTTCCCTCGAACACATACACTCCACCATTTTCACTTCCATCTCATAAGATAAGTAATGGTCCTCTCATAAACCAACTCTTCCAAACCACTTCATCCCTTCAAAAATATATTTCCACCACCAACCAAAATAAAAATGGCCCACTTATATATTATGTCAAAAGAAATCCATTGTCCTTGGAGATATTGTGAACACCAATGCAATAAGGTGTAGAGGTGCCTAGATTCAAGAAATATGGAGGAAAGGGAGATCCTTCTAACCATGTTAATGCTTATACTGCCTTATGTAGTGACTTTTTCCTTGATGATACGTTGTTGGCTAAGATTTTTCCTAGATCCTTGAAAGACACTGCCTTGGAATGGTTTTATTCTTTACCGAACAACTCAATTAGTTCATTCAATGAAATTGTTGAGGAATTTGCTAACTATTTCCAACTTCATATGAATCCTAATATGAACTTGGTTGATTCAATGAGATGTAATAAAAAAGAAGACAAAAAGATAACTAACTTTATCTCATGATATCAATCGCTTTATTCCCAAATCTATGTCAAGGTTCCTAACCCTCACCTTCAAAAGATGTTCATTGAAAATCTGCAAACTAAGATCTAAGACTGTAGCTTACCATGATGAAATTCCTGTCCTTCATGCACTTATGTACTACCCTTTGTAATTATCAAATTTTGGTTAGTAGTTGAGATACAAAGTCCACTTCTAGCCAAACTAAGAAATTTGAGCCCATAAACCAAAACAATTCCCAATTTTTTAGAAAAAAAACAAAGGGTTCCTTCAATTCAATCCCCATCACCAAAGAAATCATAATTTCAATAACCAAGTAGTTGTTGTTAAATCCATGATACCCTTTAGCTACATGGGGACCCGAAAAGACAATTCACCCCCTTACCCGATACCCTTCATAATAGAATTTCCCAACTTTTAGAATAGAAAATGATTACCTTGCCTCCCATCAAAACACCTAATCCTAATAATCCTTTACCCCTAAGCTTTAGATCAAATGCTTATTGCCATTATCACTGAAAAAATGGACATGATACAAAACATTGTGAGCATCTTAAACATCTTGTGCAAGACCTCATTGATTTTAGTCATCTTTCCATTAAAGGTGTTAGTGATCAAGGAAATAAGTCCATTGCCCCTCCTAACCAAAACTTGCAAATATTTACCAACCCCATGCCAAAACATAGTATTTCATTTGTCAAAGGTAGTCAAACTACAAAGAATGATGTAATGAATGTTGACACGGATGATCAAAACATAGATACAATTCAACAAAGTCCTATGGATACTAATCAACAAGAACACAACCCTTTAGATGGATTGATTGCATTGGTTGAAACTCAACATCGTAAGGGCCAACCTAAAAAGCCTCTTAATATTTCTTTCTCACAAAGTGACATACTTAAACATGCACCTGATGGTCCTCTTTACATAACCAATTGTATCTATGATAAGCCCACCAATAATATATTAATAGATCCCACTTGTGGAGAGAACGCGATCACCAAGGAAGTTTTACTTCTACATGAGCTCTATCAAGACATATACGATAAACCGAAAGCATGGATCAAGACACACAATTGTTTTGCTTGCCCTACGATGGGATCAATCACCTTACCATTGTAAATAGGACTGAAAACATTAGACATCTCATTTTCCATCATCCCATAGTTGAACCAATTTCATGTGAAGCTTAGCTATCCATGGCTTCACTCCATCAATGCAATCCCTTCAGTCGTACATAAATTCTTAAAGTTTCCCTTTGACAATGAGATATTCATTTTCCATCATAGTGGCTTTAAACCTTTGTCCTCTTGTGGAAACTTTTCCTTATATTTCTTTTGGCCCGATCTAATAGAACCCAATAAAACCAAGAGAAGACTTCTTTTTCTTTTCCTATCAAAAGTTCAAGGAAAAGAAAATAGAAAAAATATCCCTCTAAAACATGTCCCCACATACCACCGAGCCTACCATCCTTGATGAAACCATGCTTGAACATAAAAAAATTCCAAATAACCAAGACCAAACCAAGATAGAACCTTCAACTAACTCTTACAAAAGACCAAGAGACAATGAAAACAACCTTGTCACACCTCATAGAATAAAACATATTTAAAAATCCAAAGGGAAAGTGGTTGAACAACCTCCTATGGTTCCTTCTGTTACTCACCTTAGGGAAGAAAACAAATGAATGGTTGATCAACCCGCTCCTACACAAACACAAATTGAAAAAAAAACTAAAAGAAACAAAGGTGCTAGAGAGCATAGGCATAGATGTTTTGCCCTATCTCATAGGTTACATGAAGAATTAGACAAAGAAAATAAAAATCCAAACTTGACTGAAGCAATGCATGATGACTCTACCCAACCCCAAAACAAAACAATCCAATACAAAAACCACAACAAGAGTTGAACTCTTCCATGGACATTAACATTCGACCTCAAGTTGTGATTAACTTGGATGACAATGACAAGGTTACTAAGATTGACAAAGAGGTGCATAATAAATTGAACACATTGTTTTCCTCCTCCATGAGCTTAAATGAAAAATCTCCTACAAAGAGTGTTGAACTTGGTGTTGGTCCTAGTTTGGCACTTTCTATTGTCCCTTTCGCTAGTTGTCTTCCTTCGATATACAATGAACATGATTGGGATGCAAACAACCTGCTAATAGGTTGACTTACAAGTTCCTTACTAGTCTTTTAAATCTTTCTTTCCTCTTCTTTTGTGTGATTGCATGTGTGTGATGTGATCCCCATGATGTTTAGTTTGATGTCCTCTCTCTCTTTGTGGAATTCCTCTATTTTTACCTTCATTCTTCTCTATGTCATCAATCTTTTACTTTTCACTTTATTTTCCTTTTGGGGATGATGCAAGGCATTAAGACATTCATGTCTCTTCCATGTTGACCTAAAAGGATTTTTCTTTGTTTTTGCCCCATTTGTGTCATTCTTCTAGTTCTATGTGTATTTTGGGAATGATGATAGTTTCAATCTCTCTAAAAATAATGTACCAAGAACATACTGACCCCAAATCCATAGATCCCTTATGCGTTTGGTGTTTGAATTTTTGGGGGCAACCCCTATCTTTCCCTTGTACATGACGTAGCTTCATTTGGAAACATATGACCTTGCATATGAATTTCCAAGTTAGCTCTCATATCTTTTGTGTTTGCATTCATCATTTTCTACTTTAAAGTAATTGCTCACAGTATGGTGTTTAGCAATTTATTTAAAGTGGGGGCATACATTGGCATTATTCTTTTGCATTTTTATTTTTCATCATTCATAGTGCAGTCTTCTTAATTTATATGATGCATTTTTCACTTTTTGGATGGCATTGAGTGTGATGTCCTTCAAGAGTGTGATCTCTCTTAGCATATTAAATTCCTCTTAGTGGCTTTATGCGACACACTGCGATCCCTTAAGTTGTGAATATTCTATTCCTTGATTGGTCCTCTCTTGGAGACATTAGGCACAATGTTCCCTAAGTTAATACCTTGCATGAACTAAGCAATAATCCTTTGAAAATTCCCTATTTTGCATTTTCATTTATATTTCCACCTTAAATAACACATCTTGCATTCCTATGGATCCATCGTTTTTGTTCATGAGCTCCAAGCATATGAAGTTTTGCTTGTCTCATGAAGTTCAAAAACTATTTTTGTGGAAGCTTATTAAAGTTATCAGGGGGTATAAAATTGGTATGGTTTGAGTGGAAAGCCTGATCGAGGCATGAATTTCCCCATAGCCACTCTTGTGTGTGTGTGAAAGTGCATACTATCCATGTGTGAATGTGTCTCACCTTCTAGGACTTCTCACCCAACAGATAGCCAGTAGTTTCGTTGCCTTAGAGTGAGTATACATTTTTTGGACAAACAACCAAGATCTGATCCTCGTTCTGATGGAAAAATGGTTGAATCTTGGTCTGACTCTTTTATCTTTACCTTTTCTCTTTTTTTTTAAATTTTTGATAATGCATTCTTGTGCTTTATTCTTTCTCTTTATATCATCTCCATGTGTGTTCTTTTACGCCTATGTTGGTCTTTCATGTGATCTTGATCCTAGGGGCTTGATCACCCCACTTGATCATTGTCATCCCATCTCACTAGAATCGGTACACTCGAACCCCTCTTCATGCGTGTTTGGTTACTTTAGTGTGATTTAGAAGAAATTTCATCTTCTCACTAAAGTGGAGGCTAAATGTAGTGTAAAAAAATGTTGTCAGGGACATTTTCACACTTGTTTGGGCCCTCCTTGCATAATTGAACTTAATGATGTCTTAATTTTTAATGTTGTAATGTGGTTGACACATTCACATTAGGTCTTGGGCCCTTGTGAACTAATGAATTTAAATGGTACCTTGCTAAAGAATTGTGAAGTGTTGTAACACACTTTCACACTTTTCTAAGGTTTTATTAGTTAAATAAACCTAATAAACCTCTTTTTAATCAAAATAAACCTTAATCTTGCCTTATTTGGAGTGTTGTAAAGTGTTGCAACCCACCTTCACACTTTTCTAGGCTTTTCATTAATAATTGAGTTTTCTTATGCTTGAATTGGCCTTATTTTGCATCCACAAGCCTCATTTAATGCATCTTTTCAAGGATAATCCTGACACCAATCATTAGCCAATCATAATTTAGGTGTTTTAGGTTTGAATGGCCCAAATTTAGTGATCTGGGACTCATTCACCACCTTGGGAGAATGAGTCCCACCTAGATCTTTTGGTCTCAAACTTGATTTCACACATTTCTAAGCATTTTTAAAATTTGTCCCAAAAATTAGGCCTATTGGGACTCATTCGCCACCTTGGGTGAATGAGTCCTATGTTGCCCAAAATCAAAACTAATTCAAATTTCTGGTGGGATTTTATTCTTCTAGATCTAATGTCAGTTTTTAGTGTTGTAATTTCAGGAATTATTGCATAATTGAGTATAAATACAAGGTTCTTTCACTCATTTTCACCCCAAGCATTCAATTATTCATCCTAATAGAAATTTTGAGTTCATAAGGGAATTCAAGAATTCACCAGAGCATTCAAGGGTAGATTATCAAGCATTTTAGAGCATCATTCAAGCATCAATCATCATGCCAAATACTTTATTCATCATGTTTATTTTTGAGCTAACAATTGTGATGTAGGGTTTATGATTCAAGCAAATATTTCATTCAAGATCTATCACCTTCAAGCAAGAGTCAAGATCTACATCCATTGCAGAAATTTCATACATGTTTGTAGCCTTTTATTGCTAGGGTTTGGTGAGTTGCAACATCACATCTTGTTCATTAATCATTCTCCATTCATATTTCATTCTATTTAAAGGTTTAATTATCGACAAGGGGTTTGACCAAGGGAAACCCCTATTCACTAATCCAACATATTATTTCCCTCTCCTTTGTGTGTGATTTGTGGATCTAGGTTGTAGATTTCCTAAGGAGCAAGATTGGAGAAAAAATTTCAAGTCATTCAAAGTTGTCAAAGTTGTCATCAAGCCTTGGAGAACATTGGAGATCACCTATAGGTTGCAAATCACATATTCAAATCCAAAAACTTGCAAAGGAAAATTGAGTAGACTAAGGACAGTAGGATCAAACTTTGAAGCTTCAAAAAATCCCAACTGGGCCTATTCACCACTTTTGGCAAATGAGTCCCATTTTCAATCAAAATTTAGATTTTTACAAATTCGAATATCCATTTGGCATATTTGTGTTGCCGCATAGACACCCAATTTTTGGATTGATTTTTTGAGCTTGGCGAATGAGTCCCATTTGGAATTAAAGGAAAAATTTCCAGTGTTTTAGAGCTCCACTCAGCCATTTCTAGATTTCCAAGTGCACACATTCCTTTCTGTAGCTTTCTATGTTGTTTCATTTACTTTTTTAGGTCATTTTGTAGTGAATTAAATTCAATTAAGGTTTAGTGTTTCATCTTGTATTTCATTTTTCTTTCCAAGTCTAAACTTGGTGGTGAACCCCTTATTAGTTTGCATTCAGCCCTTTGAACAACCCTCTTGCAAGGTCTCTATCTCCTTTGCATTGGAATCTCAAGGGTTTGTTCTTTAGTGAAAGTTAGTGAACATTGTCCTTCTAGGTCCTAAACCCTAGGAGGAAAGCAAAACAATTTTCCACCTTTCACAAGGGTTTAAACACTCAACAAAAGATTGAATGAATATATTAAAATTTGTGACCCTATAAGGATAACTTAATATCTAGGTTAGTGGAACTCCATAGGGATAGTTTAGAGATCCATGTTATCAATACGTGAAAAATTAGGCATAATATGATGATAGAATATTAAAGTTTGGTATTTACAATAAATATCTTGTTGGATACAACTTTAATACTAAATCTAAAATAAAAGAACTTCTTCATGGGCAAGGATTGACTAGGTAGGTGCATAATGTATTTTATTTTCCTCTTTCTATTTTTAATTTGGTAAATCCTTTAAATAGAAGCTACAAATAGTTTGAAAATTATAATTTATTACTTAGTATCCTATAATATGAGTAAAAAATTAGTGAAAATAACTTAAATATTACCCTTTCAACAAGGTAGTATCAGTCTATTATATGGAAACTTAGATAACCTGGCCAAATCCTAGTACATGGTTGTCGTCAATAGCGCCAACCATTTTAAACCAATAAATAACCACCATATCCATCATGGGAGAAATCATTTAGACCCAAAAACTTATGTCTACAATATAAACTACTCTTGTTTCATGTAGTTAGGTATGTCTATATAGCTAAAATTCAAATTCATGTTATGATAAAAGGAATATGTTAGGTTCTTAGAGAAAGCATATATGACTAAGAAGGTGAGAAGAAATTTTTATGGTATGCATTGTTTTTTGAATGGTAGTGTGCTCATATAATTTTCCTCCTAATTGACCACAATATTGCTTGGCCAATTCCCAATACAACATGAATTCCAGTAAAAAATATAGTCATTTTATACCTTTTTTTAAAGCAACAAATAGCCAACCTATGTGTTGGAACATGTTTGTCATTGCACCAAAAGATTGACCTATTAACACTTGATACAAATGCCAAAGATAAATGGATCCATGGGAGGTGGTTAGTCCATGTCCCAAATCTAAAGGGAGATACTGGTGATTAGTCCAACAATCCCCCCCTCACCGTCACCCAAGGGGATTCAAACCCACGACCACAACTCTGATACTAGTTTTTGGAACATGTTTGCCATTGTGCCAAAAGATCAACCTATTAACAACTGATACAAATGCCAGAGATAAATGGATCCATGAGAGGTGATTATTCCATGTCCCGAATTTGAAGGGAGATGATGGGGATTAGTCCAACACTATGAACTATGGAAAATTGTATTTAGAGGTTCATGTTATGACTGAAATTTCTTTGTTAGAGATAAATGAGGAAATGGATCCCACTTTCTTAATTAGATGGACTCTCTCTTAACAGCTAAAGTGGCTAAGAATGTGGCATGAAGTTTCCATGATGTACAAAGTTTTAAATATTGAAAGTAAAAGAAGCTTACTTCTAATAATATATTAATATTATATTATTATTTATTTTACAATAGGAATATTGATATAATTAAAAACATAATTTATTAGTTACAATGGTTTAAATACTCAACAAAGGTGTAAACAATTACTAGAATCCCATAGAGATAATTTAATATTTTTTTTATCGGAACTCCATAGGCATAATTTAGATAGCATTGTTAATGAAACCCCAAAATTAGTGATGAAAGAATATTGAAGTTAGGTGAAATATAAAATATGGCTTGTTGGATGCAAGTCTAATTTGAATCTAAAATAAGAAACCTTGTTCATGGGCAAGGATTGACTAGGTAGGTGTATACTGTATTTTATTTTTATCTTTTTATTTTCAATTTGGTAAATCCCACATTTTATCTTTTAATAGAAGCTACAAACAATTTGAAAAGTAAAAATAGTCAGGAGCGATGAGTAGGAGCATGAGCGGGAGAGTGTGCGGATGGAGTTTTTCAAAAATTCCAGAGGATGAGGATGATGGGAGCACCAATTCAGAGGAAGATGATGGGTGGCGTAGGTGCTTCAGGCCTCTAAGTGTGGGCGGGTTGTGTTTTGGGTTTTTTTTTCCCTCTTGGTGGTGTTTTTGTTGCGTCTGAGCAGCTGGTTGCTGAGTTCATTGTCCTTTTTGTCTCAGACAGCTTGGGTTCGGTGTTTTTGGATCTGCACTTTGTGTTGATATCTTTGTTTGTTGTCATGCCTGTTGGTGGCTTGAGATCTGTCTAGTTGGGCATCTGGTTGTATGCGGTGGCCCCCCTTCCTGCCAAGGTTTCTTCCCTAGATGCCATTTCTCTTGGTATTTTTTCCCTCTTCTTTCTCCTGCTGGTGGTTGGGGTTTGTGTCTCGAGACTGTCTCTTCACTTTGCGCCTATAGAGCTTGTCCTACCTCTCTGTTTGGGATTGCTGCTCTACCTCTGTGTTGAGGTTTTTGGTGTTGTGGTGATTGTTGGGTTCTTCTACTCCAATTCCTATGCCCTTCTTCTCCTCCCTAATATGGGATGTTGTGGTGCATTAAAATTGATCGTCATCATTCTAGTTCTCCAGTGTTCTACCCCCTCTTGTTTATCTCTTCTGAGATGTGACTTGCTTGTGAGATTTTCATGGCTTTGTGCAACATTCAGAGCAGGGGTTTTGGGTTGAAATCTACGATGGAGGGCATTGGTAATCCTAAGGATGTGGTTCTACCTTTTTCTCTTTGGCCCTTCTTGTCTTGGGAGCTATAGTGTTGTGCTGCTTCTCTAGGTGGGACATTTGTTGGGAGTTGGTGCTTTGAGGGGAGGTTTTTCCCTTCTTCTAGTGGGTGCAGTGTATCTCATGCTCACCTACTCTTATTGGTGCGGGTTCTAGAAGCTTCTTCATGGGCAGACTTGTTGCCCATGGATTTACATGCTGGTGTTGGTAGAGATCTACTCTCCCCTTCTACTTTTGGAGTTGGTTGTCATGTTTATGTAGTGGCCGCTAATGTTCTTGGGATTCTAGCATTGTGTGTCAAATTTGGGCGGCTCTTGTCTTTGCTTAGGGTTTCTCTCTTTTACAATAGTTGTTGTTGTAGAAGTTCTAAGCCCTTTGTTTTAGCTCTTGAAGAAGGTTCTTTTGGGGGCTTCTTTGGTTTATTGGAAGGGTTGCAGGGATATTGATTTTTTTTTGGAAATGTTATTTTGGTAGCTATTAGTGCTTTGTTGATCTAGGTTCATTTCTAGGGTAATTTCTTTCGTATTTTGTCTTTGATGGCTAGTTTTAACATTTTGTTTTATGATGGTATCACTTCGCAGTCTACAGTGCTGGTTTTGATGGTCATTATCTTGAGGGTTGGGGTTTCCCTTTCCTTGTTTCACTTGGATGGGGTTTTTTCCTTACCCTTCTTGCCTTTTGCTAGTTCTATTTCTCCTCAACAACCCATTTTTTCTGATTCTCCTATTGAGGTGGAGTTTTATTTTTGGGGGTTACTAGGAAGATCTTTCCTCTTGCTTTCCTACTCCTTTGCAAACCCTTTTGAGGTGGACTATGCTCCTTTAGAGGCAAAATTTGAGATCGTTGGTAATGTGGGTGATTTATGGAAAAGGATACCTTTTCCCTTTGGTTAATTTTGAGTTCGGTTCAGAAGTTCTGGATTAGTTGACTAGAAGTTTCTTCCCTCTGTTTGTTTCACTGGTTTTCCCTTGTTTTTGCAGGGTGGGGTTTTTTGTCCTAGTTTCCTTTGGCTGCTTTATTTCTTGCAGTTGATTGGTGTTCTTTGGTTTCATGCTTTGGACAAAAGCATGGCCTCTTAGTTGATCTTCTGAGCTCTCTAATGGATTTTTCTATTACCGGCTCTCTGTTATGATCTTTTACTTATTTTGTGTATTTTTCTTCCTAGGCTTTGCACTATGCAATGTTTTCTAAGTTGTTCCATTTGCTGCTACTATTTCTCTACAGCTAGTCTTTGTTTTTAAATTTTATGCTTTGAGAAAAAGCATGATTTGTTCCCAGTTCTATGCTTCGATCAAAAGCATAAGTTTCGGGTTTACTCTTCGGGTTTCATGCTCTGGTCAAAAGCATAGGTTTGTGGTTTGTTCTTCCTTGGCTCACTTCTTGTGATTCCTGTTTTTGTGGTCTCACTTTTTGTGAGCCACCCCTGCCTCTATGGTTGTTATGTTATGGGTACTGGCCCTTCCAGTTTTAATCTAATCAAAACAATTTGAAAAGTAAAATTCACTACATATTCATAAATTTATGAATTGGTTAATTATCATATCATCTAATTTTTACAAACATATAAATAAAAATAATTAAAAGAATGGATTTTTTTTACCTATTAATAACTAAAATATTAATTATATGTTATACCTATTACATTCTTTTAAAATCTCACAAGCCAATAAAAATAGAGATTCATATTACAATGAAAAAGCTTATTTAATTACATAGAAACAACTCATATGATTGAAAACAAAGAACACACTATTTGAAAAATAAAACTCAATAAAATAGAGATCCATATTATAATAGAAATAATTTGTTAACTACATACAAATAACTCATGTGATGGAGAATGATAGACCACATTCTATAACTAATATGTCCCTTGTCAAAAACATTGGTTTGAAAAACAATGTTTACATTTTAAATGTGAAAGCTCTACCCCAAAAATAATTTTATAAAGTAGATCATGTACATTTATTTTTACATATGTTGGGAGTGCCCTACCAAAAGAAAATTTGAAAAAAAAAAAAAATCAAAAGAGGACACACTTGAAAGCCATTTGATGCATGCGACACTTCCATAAAAAAAAAAACCTTACCATATACCCCAACATACATAAACAAAGAAATCAATAGAAAGAATTTTAATATCCAAACTGTTATATTTTCTATGAGACAAAACTTATCCTATATTTTATAGGAATCAAAAGTAAAGATTGCAAATAAAGAAAAAGCAAAAACCAATAACTAATTTAGGGTTTACTTATTTTCCGTACACTAAAGTTCTGTAAAATATCAAAACATAAATTTTTCCAAGTGCATAACCAAAAAGACAGACCAATGCTTCATAACGAAAACATTAATGGCAGGGTCTAAAAAATAGCAATGAGGTTGAGTTATATGACGGTGTGAACGTATCAATATTACGCACATTCCAGTCATCCACTACAATACAATGCAAACTTCCAATAAACTTAGCGAACTTGAAAATAGTTGTAAAAATTATAATAGGAATCGAAAACGAGTCATTCGTTTTTTGGGTGTTGCCAGGTTGCGGGCCTGCTATACGGGGTTATTTTCATTTCTATTTTCTTAACAAACGAAGTTGACACAAAAGATTTTTTTATTCGATGAAAGCTTCCTGATGGTGAGGATACAAACACAGACATCATTGTCGTGACTCTAATACAAGATTGAAGAAGGTTAAAACAATGGAGGACCGACTATATATAATTTATAAATATTCTTTAAATTTTTCCTTCTGGATCGTTATAGCACTTGGATGGCAACGTCGAATACACAACTGTTTTAAGAAATTTACATAACAGAGGGTTGATGGTACGTAAGTAGCTCACAGATCTCTTGTTTGGAGCAATACAGCTTGGTTTGACATGAGTCGCAAACCAAGACAGGCCTTGTATTTGGTCTCCACTTGCAGTCATACAGTTATTCAGCGCCACAACAGACGCTTTGATCGCCATATTTGTAGGACACCGATCCGCTCTGCAGGAGAACCGTCCCGTCTTCTTCTTTGTCTCTTCCCTTCAAGTAAGCCCTGTAACCCCAACTTGACCTGTAACTCGAGGCGAAATGCGCTCAGAAAACGTCCTTAAAACCGAGGCCGGATTCATAGAAATGTGCCCCCATCTCTCCGATCTCGATACGTGCCCTGCATCACCAACAAAACCACCCGGCTTAGAGCACCCGGGTGGGGCATTGGAACCTGAAGGCTGGTGCGAATGATGCGCGCCTACAAAGCTGCAGTTCCTGTGCATACCAGGCGTGAGACACTCGGGCGTGGCGATGTACCACTTCGTCGGCTGCTCCATCTCCTTCCGCACCCTTACCAACGAGTACCCGATCAAATCATAGCCGGGAGCTACGTTCGTGGCTTCGTCATTGTAAATATCTTCACGGAGGCTCACTTCGGCGCCGTTGTCAATAACGACAGTCACCTCCTCAGCAGGTGCCTCCGGTTCAACTAAACCGATGTCTCTGGCCGTCGAAATGGAGTCACCCTGGAGCACAAGGCTCGTCCGGCAGACCGGGCAAGACGTGTGCGTGAAGAGCCACTCGTCGATACACTCTGGATGGAAAGCGTGGCTGCACTTGGGAAGCAACCGCAGCATCTCGTCCTCCGCGAAGTGGCTGAGACAGACCGCGCAATCGGAGCACTCGGCCGGTCCTTTGAGGCCCTTTACCAGACTGTAGCTGAAAACGGGAAAGTTCTCGATGACCGCCCGCTCCAGACCGCGGGCCGCTTCCCAGTTGATGACCTCCATAAGATTATGACCGTTCCGGCGCTCTGCTCTGCTGCCCCAGTTGGTGCGTCGGCATCGGGCGAAGATGGAGAAAAGGCACATGAATAAAAAGAAGGCAAATAGCACGAGGATGGTGGATGGTAGCGAAGGACTGAACGGCCGCTTGTGATCGCAGAAGCTACTGTTGGAATTATTCGTATCGTTGTTGGCTGCCAAAGTCACTACTTCCAATGGCGTAACAGACATCAGATTACTTCCGCCAGGGAACAACGCAGCGAATTTCACCATCTTGATGGAAACCACTCCTCTGCTTCCAGAAAACTGTAGGCGTCTAAATCATATGAATTTATTGCTGGAAATGTCCGATACAGACTTACAGAGCCTTGTTTTTTCCGTCTACACGCTGTCTCCAACGAGTTCGCCGGGTATTACTTATATGAGAAACCGCGGATCTTAGTTACGCAGATAAAGGAGACACATAGGCTTTGATTTTCGTATTCTGCACTCTCGTCCCCGGCTCCCTCCCCCATATACTATTCCAGGCGAAGACTTTAGAGGATACATCTGCATGATGAAGCTTTTGAAACATTCCTCAGCCAGCCCCCACAACAAACGACTCCTTCGTATTAGGTGGAACTAATAAATATTTCTTTATTTATTAATCTTCTCATAAATTACTTTCGTAAGATAACCCAGTCTATATATATTTTCATTAAAGAGTTCTTTTATTCTATTTTTTATGAAAGATTTTATGTCATTCACATATTTATTTTACTATTCAATATGAAAATGAACTGATATGAGAAATTGAGAGGTACTAAAATTTAATTAATTAAAATATAATTGAAATGTTAATTGAAATAAAATTAAGTAAAAATTATTTATATTTATATGTATATTTATGATAGAATAAGTAAGAGTATTTTACTTGAATTTAAAACATTGTTAGTTTTTTGATCTAGTATATTAAAGATTATACTTATTTTAATAAATATTTTTGTTTGGTATGTATTGTAAATTTTATATTTAGTAAATTAATGAAAATTGCTTAAACGAGTTCTCAATTTAGATATATAATGTTTGCTTAAATTTGTGAAAATTTTGACGTTATAAAGGGTCTTCATCAATGCATTGAAATAGGACTTTAGGAAATTGAATCTGGAAGTAAGATATAGAGTATGAAAAATACCCTCTAAATGGTTCTAAATGGTTGTATTGTAACAAATATGAGAATTTTTTTATGAGTGTCCAAAATATTAACCAAGGAACAAGAAAAATTCCAAAGTTAATGAGAATAATGGGTTTTTACTTTTAGAGATAAAAGATAAATAGGGTACCTAAATATAAAGGAGTTTCTTGGCTTGTTGTCTATTCATAGAAAAAATTCTTTGCTTTGAAAAATAAAAATAATGAAGGAATATATCTAATCTTGGAAGAGATATCAATGGATGAATCTTAAAAGAAAACTCTAATGAGCAAGAACATCTTTAGAGAATATAAGAAATTTAGGAAATGAATCTTCGAATTAAATAAAAGGAAGTTTATTATGAAGTGGAGAGTGGAATAGTGCAAGTTGTCTCAACAAGTGAGGATGCTAGAGTAATTGAGGCTATATATAATTTTAATGGTGTGATTGTAATTTACTCTATTGGTAAATTTAGATTCTCTAATTGATTGTGGTACTACCAAGAGAACAACAAGTCATCCTACAAGAATATATTCACTTCAAATATTGTCAACAAAATAGTAGAGGAAGGAAGACAACAACTAAATTACTATATAGGTGCATCAACTACATAAGGAAAAGACACACTTCAATGGAAAATCAATGAGGGAAGAATAAGAAGGGTATTCTTTGCAACATTAGAAATTGATTATCTTTCTTACAATATAAGGGATTTAGGTTCAACATCTACTAAAAGAACTCTTGAAGGTGATATTTTTGACTTGTAACTTTATTTTTTTTATTTGTAACATGAGGAATCTTTAGCCTAGACCGAGCCAACATGGAGGCCACAATCAGGGGACTCCTCCCCGGCATAAACATAAATAATCAGTCCAATCTTGCGAGCATGGTAGCCTAGCAAGCGCACAAATCCCTCGAGTACACCAACCCAACAAGGGATCAAAATAGGCATGAACACCTACCTCATGGCATGAACACCATTAGTAGCCTCAACGTTGTGGTTCAAACCTATGAGCACATTGGATTGGTAGAGGCATAGTTTCTGTGATCACAATGGCCCAGTGGGGGTTTAAACCTTGGTGGCCACAAAAAAAAAACACCATCATTTGGCCATCACACTATGGGATGAACCCTGACTTGTAACTTGATATTACTTTTCTTCAACAAACTAAAATTTAAGAGGAAGATATGTTACAAATAGAAAATTTATCAAATAATAATAATTTTGAGATTGGATGCACTATTTCTAGGGGTTAGACTAAGGGTATTACCACTAGTTAGAATAGGATAAAATATAATTTCATTAACAGTTTAAAAGAAGATTCACAAATTATAATTTCTTTAGAATGCCATTTTAAAAAAACAAGATATATACTACAAATTCTTATGGTTTTAATATTCTTTCATTTTTTAAGGAATATTGACAACAAATATGCTGGATGGATCCTCTACTAGTTAGAAAATATTAGGTTGGTGTCGACTTCAATTTAACCTTAAGATTGAGATAAAATAGGGTAATTTTATTTGTATTTAAAAGTATTTAGTATTTTTAGATATTGTGGAAGAAGGAAATCTCATTAGCATAGTTTCCAAACATGGCATCTTTACCCAAAAAAATCAAAGGAAAGGAATGTCTTTGATTATTGATAGATTAGATAGATTTCTGATAGTGAATTTTTGTTGGGTCTCAATTATAAAGTTGAACCCTTCATCCTACCAATGAATTTATCTTAGCATGTTCATATCATACATAAAGTTTAGGGTGTTAAACATTATGGATTTACCACTTCAAATTTAAACCATAATAATTTCAAGAAAATTCTTTAAACATGATAGAGTGAGTTTAATGTTAATTTTTTTAATATGTACACATTTCATATAAAATTAAAATATACTAAATGTAAGATAAAAGAGTATCAAAGGGGCATCATGAATAATGAGAGTGAGATAAAATAGGAAATGTGAAAGCTCAATTAGAAGTGATAAATACCTTGGACCAAAATTATTTAAAAGTTAATTTTAGAAAATCTAGAGAAAATAATTTGGTTTCTAGGTTAGAGTAAATATGGGAAGAGGAAAAAGCTATTATTTCTTAGACTTAGAGTTCTTCTGGTTAAGTATGTTGATGCTAGAGCTCCAAATTCTTTCATAAAGTAGTGGTGGCACATCAATGGAGAAATAGAGTTTTAGTTAAAAAAAGAGAAGGTGGGGAGGATATCATGAAGGACAACTTATAAGAGAGGTTGTGAAGGATTAATTTTGAAATATTTTTTCTAAGGATGATTTTGATAATAATTTTTATTAGGATGATTTAACTAAGCTCGTCTTCCCTCTTATCTCTAGTCAAATGAATGAATAATTGACTAAGGAAATATTCATGGAAGTTATTAAAACTACTTGTTTTCCTTTTGTCTTGATGACTCACTTGGTATGAATGATTTTAGGGAAAAAAATCAATGCAGCATGGTATATTATTTGTTGTGATCTTATTTTATATAGTGGAATAATATGGAATCTTATATTTAAGGTATTACCAAATCTCAATTCCAAAATATTATAATTCTTGCTCCAATCCCAAAAGAATATTCCTATAGATTCAGCAAGTTTAACCCCATTTATCTTTATAATTTTTATATATTTAATGTTTCAAATATTATGGCCATAAGATTGTAATCTTTGATTCCTAATATTATTTTAGAGGAATAATGAGGAGTTATCAAAGGTAAGAAAATTATTGATGCAATAATAATTTCTTAACAAGTAATTCATAATATGTTAAGGACTAGAAGAAGAGCGATGATGTTTAAGATTGATTTTTATGAGTAATGAGATAACTATGTTAAAGGTGCATAAGTTTTGGCTCCTTTCTATTTTGATTGATGGTGGACCTACTAGTTTTCTAAGACCATAAGAGGAATCATACAAGTTGTCATTTTTCAAATTTGTATGCTGTAATGTGTGTCAATTTTTTTCAATGTGCACCAACGCTAGTCATTCCTTGTTTATTGTTGACTTTGTATTAATGGGTTGCACTTTAGTGGAAGAAGCTAGAAAATTGAAGAAAGGAATTTAAAATTATATTTGGCTATTAGGGTCAAAATTAATGCAAAATATCTATTATTATCTTGTATAATTTCTCCTCTTTGCATAGTAAGAATTTTTTTTAGATCTTTTGTTCTAATTCTAGGGATTTGTTGAAAGAAAATCAAATACTAGAATAGATAAATTTCACAAAGAACTTTCTCTCTCTTGAAAGAAAATCAAATTCTAACATAATTCAATCTTACCAAGGCTTCAATAGGAAGGTCTTAACTATACAATTTTTTTCTCAAGTTCATTGTGAAATTGTTTTTACAAATGGACTTATGCACTAGAATTGTAAGATAGAGCATTAAATATAGAAGATTTACCTTAAATAAAAAAATTAATTATCTATAATTTGATTAAGTTTTAGAACTCCTTTCATAATCTAATCTGCAACATGTATTGATTCTTCAAACCTTTAAATTTGGACTTTCAAATTTTTAAAAAATAATAAAAGATAAGGGTGAGAGAAAGGAAAGGGTTAGACATTATAAGTTCGTTGTGATTTTATATGAATATACTTCAAAGTTGTAGAGATATATTATTTAATAGTATTTGTTTCACTAGACCCTATCATAATTATACACAAATAGTGCAAATATCCAAAGGAAAACTTATATATCTAGGAAATGTTTCTAATGTACCTAAATCCAATACAACAATTGATATTTCAAAGGAAAAATAATAAGTGTACAATTGTGTATAGTTTACAAACAAGAATAATCTTCGACATCATATTTAAAATATATGATAAGATCCACACATATAATAATATAAATAATATATTGTAGAAGATAGATCTTACACAACACAAGAGATTTTTGCAGTCCAATATGCCCTAATATCTAATATATGTTGAAATAGAGTAAACCCTTGAGGTAGGGTATCACCATACAATACTCCTTACAAAATAAGCCACTACATGCTATATCTCCAAGAGATATCAAATACAATATTATACTTCACGCATAGCTTATAGTGATAATTGCCTCCTTTATATAGACCTCCTAATAATACAATGGATGGGTAATCCTAATGAAGGAATACTCAACACTTGATTAAAAATAAGTACACAAGTTATTCACATGACTCAATATAATTAACTTAAGGGATGTGTGTCACATGTCAGCATCTCCATCCATCTAAATACATTATAATATCATATCCATAGGTACATAACATGTCATCCCTCCTTGACATGTTTCATCCTCAAACTATGAGAAGAAACCAAATAATATAGTTGTTACAAGTTATTAAAAATATGATGCCATGACCAATAATCCAACCATCCATAGTTGATCATTGTGTATTTTTTTGACAATTCCTAGATGTCAGTCTTGAGCCATATTTTGTTTCTCCCATTTTATTCCATCCCTTATCATAGTAAGTCCTCCTTTTCTTTTGAGTATCCATTACTTCTATCATACCACTAATTTTTGTAACTGTTCCTTTTATTCCATGTAGCTCTGTAGTGATTTCCTTGTTGAATTGATATACTATCATGTATCCCTGATATTTTCCTCCATGATTCTTTTCTCTCACAATGATGTGAATGCCTATAAATTACACCCTTTGTTGTCAGTAGAACCTTCCTTGATTCTTCCCCATTTCTTGCCACTTTTTTTAGTGATTCCTTATACTTAGAATTATTTGTCTCTTCATTTTTCTCAAAATATTGATCCTCTTTCTTTTCCTCTAATTCATTGTTACAATCTTCATGGGATTCTTGAATTTATCTTCTTTGATTTTCCTTTGGACTTCTTTATGTGTAATATCATGTAATGTAATTTTTTCCTTCTATACTAAAGCTTCATTAACTTCTTTTGCACATTGATATTTATTGTTCCCAAATATTCTAACCAAGGATAATGAAGAACAATAACCAACCCATGCATATTCACAACATTAACATTTGAATGCAAAACATACTTATCCATAAAGAGTTTTAAATATTCAAAATTTTGAATATCCATATCTAATATTTGATTGTCCTTGATGTTCTTTTCTTGTACATGTAGCTTCTTGGCTAATTCCATGTTGATGAAGTTATACTTGTTGCTAGGGTTTATAGAGACAATAACCTTTTCCTTTTGAATGCACCTATGAAAATGAAGGATTGAATATTCCTTCCTTGGAGCTAAAGTGCATGTACCAATATCATCTCCTTGTTGTTTTAATTTTTCTCCTTCTCCTTCTACTTCTCTATATTATTTTTCTTCTTCCTCCTCATCCTCTTTTTTTCTTCATCCTCTTCTTCCTTTTCTTCTTTACTTTCTTCCTCCTCTTCTCCCCTTTATTTATTTTCTTCCTCCTCTTCTTCTTCATTTTTTTCCTCCTCTTTTTGATTGTCTCACTCCTCTTCTTCCTCTTCTTCTTTATTTTCTTCATCCTCTTCTTCCTCTTATTATTTTGGATTCCATATATCTAAGAAATATTTCTATAGTTCATCCAAGGAAGAAATATCCTCATCCAATGGTTCATACCACTGTCTAGCTTCACCTCTTAAACAATAATGAAATTATATTTTCATAATAAATATTTTACATGAGATATTTTATATTTTTACCATTATAATGTACCTCTACTTCCATAAAAATTAAAAAATCCCAATGACTCTAGTGATTAAGAAAAAATACTTTCAATACATAACCATTCTATCAAATTCAATTGACCCAACTTTGATATGAGCAATACATGAAGAATTCA
Organism: Sequoiadendron giganteum; assembly: GCA_007115665.2. NCBI lineage: Eukaryota > Viridiplantae > Streptophyta > Pinopsida > Cupressales > Cupressaceae > Sequoiadendron > Sequoiadendron giganteum. Next base: position 555,789,007 of record CM021108.1, read on the forward strand.
ACCTCAACTTAAATATTAAACTAATAGACCCCTAATGAATTTTGATACCATTTCCATAAATTTTAAAAATTAGAAAATAATGTTGAGTTATGACCTAAAAGGCGAATTAGTGAAAAATCATAAAATTGTAATAACTTGCAACATATTAATGATAAAAATCTAATTTTGGGACTGTACCTTCCTTATATTGTCCTTCTAATTCATTAAGAAAATTTGGAAAAAGTGTAGCCATTTGAGAATTATAGGAAAATGTTAAAAGGTTATGGTTTCATCCACTTTTTCCCAAATCGATGCTATGATAACACTTGATAAGATCTACACATATAATAATATAAATAATTGTAGTGTCAAAAAATGTTGTATGTGACATTTTAACACTTGTTTGGGCCATCCTTATAAAATTGAGCCTAATGTTGCCTTAATTTAGTGTTGTAATGTGTTTAACACATTCACATTGGGTCTTCAGCCCTTGTGAAATAAATGAACTTAATTGTGCCTTATTTGAGGTGTTGTAAAGTGTTGTACCACACTTTCACACTTATCTAGGGTTTTCATTATTAATTGGGCTTCTTTATGCCTTAATTGGCCTTATTTTGCATCCACAAGCCTTAATTAATGCATATCTTTTGGGATAATCCACAAGCCTTAATTGGCCTTAATTAATACATCTTTTTGAGGATAATCCCAACATAAACCAACATCCAATCATAATTCATGTCTTTTTAGGTTGTGTGGCCCAAATTTAGTGATCTAGGATTCATACACCACCTTGGGGGTATAGGTCCCACCTATGTTTCATCCGGGTCTCGATCTTGATTTCACATGAATCTAAGAATTTTTTAGAAATGTGTCCCATAGTTAAGCCTAATGGGACTCATACTCCACTTCTAGCATATGAGTTATGTGTGACCCAAAATTAAATTTAATTCAAATTATTGGTGGGATTTTATCCTCCTAGATCTGATGTCAGCTTGTAGTGTTGTAATTTTTGTAAATTTGGTATAAACAAGTATAAATACAAGGTTATTTCACTCATTTTTCACCTAGCAACTTGAGTGTTCATGCATTATAAAAAATTTGAGCATTCAAGAGTTCAAAAGAGCATTCAAGAGTATTTAAGGGTTGATTATCAAGTGCTTTGGAGAATTATTCAAGTATCAAGCATCATGTCAAATTCATCATGCATCATGTTTGTTTTTGAGCTAACAATTGTGATGTAGGATTTATGATTCAAGGAAGCATTCAATTCAAGATCTATCACATTCAAGAAAAGTCAAGACCTACATCAATTGGGGCCATTTCATGCATGTTTATAACACTTTATTGCTAGGGTTTTCTAATTTGAAACATTACATTTTTTTCATTCATCATTCCTTTATTTAATTTCTTTTCATGATAAGGTCTGATTACCAAAATAGGGTTTGACCAAGACAAACCCCTTTCCACTAACAAAAAAACATTTTTCCCTCTCTTTAGTGTGTGATTTACATATCTAGGTTGAAGACCTTCTAAGGAACAAGATTGGAAAGAATTTGTTAAAGTAGCAAAGTCATTCAAGTTGTCACCTTTTTTAGAAACTCATTGGAGGACACCTACAAAGCAGAATCTTCAAATTCGAATAAAAAAACCAGGTCAAGAAGGAAAAGAAGAGATTGAAGAGCAGATTCAGATCCTGATTCTTTGAAAAATCCAAACTAGACTGATACGCCACTTCTGGCATATGAGTCCTAGTATAGTGAAAGTTTTAATTTTCAAGAGTTTCAGACATATCTTTGCCAGATTTATGTTCCTACTCAAAAACACTGATCTATGACTTAATCACCCAATCTAGTTTATGAGTCCCAATCTAAATTAATTTTAGTATTTACAACATTGTAGAACTCCATTCAAGCCTCTATAGATTTCTAGGTGCACATCTCTCGTTTCTTAGCTTTTTACTCTATTTTTCATACATTTCTAGGTCATTTAGTGAAAGTTTTCATTTTACTAGGTTTAAAAATTAGGTATTGCATTTCATTAGTATTTCCAAGCCTTAGCTTGTTGGTGAACCCATCTTTATTCATTAATCATACCCTAGGACACTCTATTGCAAGATCTCTTTCTCCTACTTCATCCTTGGATTGAGATCTCTAGGGTTTCCTTGAATGAGAAGTGTAGAAGATTGTTGTTCTATGTCTTAAACCATAAGCAACAAAAAATTTACACCTTTCAATAATATATTGTGAAAGATAGATATTACATAACATAAGAGATGTTTATGGGACAATATGCCCTATATCCAATAAATGTCAAAATAGGGTAAACCCTTGAGGTAGGGTAACACCATACAATACTCCTTATGGAAGAAGCCACTCAATGATATATCTCTAAGATATTTCAAACAAAATATTATACTTCACACCTATGTTACAATGATAATCACCTCCTTTATATAGACCTCCTCCTAATAATACAATGGAGGGGTAATCCTAATGAAGACCTTCTCAACTCCTAATATAATTAACTACACAAGTTTTGATCAGGGGGAGAAATAGGTTTTAACAGGGACCCAAAACCCACACAAAGATACCAAGCTACAAAAGAATATAACAAAGACAACCAGTAGCAAACCCGAAGAAAATTATACAAGATTAGCATGAAAGCTCAAATCCACACCAAAAATAAAGGTTTTAATGGGAACCTTAAGTCCAATACAACCAAGAATTACAAAGGAACTTGAACCAAAGACCAACCTAAGACAGTCAAGAAACCATCAACCTAAATCAGCCAGACTAAAACACAACACTTAACAACACCATCCAGCAATGAACAACTAGGGATGGTTAGGTAACCATCAGCCTGAACCAGTCAGATAACAACACAACACTTGTCAGTACCATCGAACGAAACCAAACTCCCCACCTCAATCAGAGAGTTAGGAATCAGAGTAAAACACTAAAGAGTCTTAGCAAACACACAACACCAGTCCACCCATAGCACCAACCTGACCTCCACCTCAATAGGAAGGGGCTTCCCTCCATAGAAGAGGATGAAATGAGTCTCAAACCCATAGAAAATAGAACTTCCTACACAATCCACAACACACCTCTCCACCTCAATAAAAGAGGGATCCACCTCTGAAGGAGTAGTCTCCACCTCCAAAAGAAGACAATAACTAAAAAAACTGAATGGAAGCAGCTACACCCATAGTAAAGAACACCATAGCATCCTTTGGAAAAATTGTAAACTAGAGAAAAGAAGAAAAAATAGAGCACTCCTCAATGAGTAGCACACCCACCTCCTAGAAAATAAAATTTAGGACCCAAAAGGGGGATAGAATAGAACTCAACAAAACTGAATGGCGGTCTGATAAAAAACCAAGCAGCTGAACCATGGCAGCTCAAGAGAGAACCACCCAGCTGAGCCACAACCACAAATGAAGAAACTCGACACTCAGAGCAAACACACCCCCATACTATAAAATGAACAATATGACCCAAGAGGGGGGAGCACATAAATCATCAAAAACAACTAGAAACCCAAGAGAATCTTGGAAGCCACCGTAGCCAACGATAACCACTTTAGCTTTCCAAGAAACATATCTAGAAAAATTCAAGGAGTGAAAAGATCTACTCCACTAAGGCCATCCAAAAAACCTAGCACCAAGAGAAACACTCCCCACTAGGAGAAGAATGAAAACCATCACTACAACAAAGCGAGATCCAAAGAGGAACAACCTCCCTGCCCAGAAAACAACTAAAGCCAAAGGAGAGACAATGGGACCTGAAAGAAGAAGGACAAGGCAAGGAAATCCTCCAAGCAGAGAGAGTAGAGAGACGAAAAGACAGTGAAGAAGAACCTCCAACCCTAAATGCTAGTCAAGGTCTGAAACATGTCAAAAATTGTACACAAACAACTCCACCAGAGGTAGACCAACAACCTCAACCCCAAGCAATGAAATCACCCACACATAGACAAAGAAGTCACAAAAAGGTTGAAGAGAGCCAAGAAAACCTATAGACGAAGAAAGAGGAGAGAAGGCACATCAAGAAAACCACTTCCAACCCTACATGCTAGTCAGGGTCTGAGATAAGGCCACCATTCTCCTCAAATAGCCCATCAACAAGAACTCCTCACACCACAACCAATGCCACACATGCAAACATAGAAAACCATAATCCAAAGATCAACCCCCACCTAGCACATAGCTAGAATAGCAAGGGATATCGTGGGAAAATCTAACACAAAACATGTAAGGGAGAGGACCTGCAAAGCAAGCCACACCTCAAACAACTAAAAGGATTGAACCAAAGATAGAGAGACCAAGTTGTAGAAATAGAACAAGAAACAAGCCAGTGGAGCCAAGCGACCCCACAACACCATCTCCCTCCTCATTTGCATCATCACCATCTCCTTCCTCACCCTTAAGGGATCTGTGCCACATATCAACATCTCTATCTACCTAAATATATTATAATTTCAAAACTAACTTAAGGGATGTGTGCCACATATCACCATCTCTATCTATCTAAATATATTATAATATCATATCCCTAGGTACATAGCATTCTCACTTTCTAATCTATAGAAAAATATGAAAGAAGAAATTACTGATAGTTCTCTAACAACATTCCCCATAGATATCAACAATCTTCAATCTTAGTCTAATTTTCTAGAGGATTTTACATCACATTGCTAATTTTTGGAAAATTTTAAAAGTGAGCTCTCCTAGAGATCTTCAAACTATTTTTTCTATATTTATAGAACATAAAAAAATTGCAATGATCAATGGTCATGATCCAATCAATAGGAATCAACAATTGAAGATCACGCATGGTGCATGGGTGACATCAAAAATATTAGTTGGCACATGGAATATCCTTCTATAGATTTGAACCTTTGCATAACTTGCATAGAAAAGTGAATTTGCACTTTAAGTTAAAAATCCTCTATAATTTTAAGACCTGCACCAAAATAAATTTAAAATTTCATCATATATCCTTATCTTTGTAATATAATCTGAAAGGTTGAAAATTTTCCATTGCTTATTTTTTAGGACATAGAACAACAATCTTCTTCACTCTCATTCAAGGAAACCCTAGAGATCTCAATCCAATGTAGAAAGGGGAAAGAGATCTTGCAATACTGTGTCCTAGGGTTTGATTAAAAAATAAAGATGGTTTCACCACCAAGCTAGGGCTTAGAAAGACTAATGAAATGAAAGACCTAATGCTAATACCTAGTGCAATGCAAAACTTCACTAAAAATGCATGTAAATCAAAACAGAAACCTAGGAGATCAAAGGTGTGCATCTGGAAATCTATAGAGGCCTAGATGAAGACTTGAAATGATAAAAATACCATAATTAATGCCTATTGAGACCTTTACATGAGACTAGGCGATTTAGTCCCTATAGTGTATTAAAATGCATACCCTTGCATTTTCACACTTCTTTGGGCCCTCCTTGATTTATTTATCCTTCTTTATGGCTTAATTGGTCCTATTTTGTGTCCACAAGCCCTATGAATGGCATCTTTTTTTGGCTAATCTCGACATTCTCCAATGCATAAATGATATCCCAATGATTTTGATCTATGTATCCTTGATTTTTGGTTGGGACTAAAACACCACTTAGGGCGTCTTTGTCCCCCCCGAGGTTTTTAGACCCTGATTTTGAGGCATCTTAATTCAGCTCCTTTTTGGTGTCTATGCCCCAAGTTTCATCAGTTGGGAATAAGACGCCACCTAGGGTATCTTAGTCCTCCTTGAGTCATTTTAAGGATTTAAGTTCAAATTCTGGCAAGATTTAGCCTCCATTTAATGAATTCATATGTCGGCTTGGTGTGATAAAATTTCAGGATATTAAGCATGAATAAGTATAAATACAAGGTTTGCTCACTCATTTTCATCTAAGAAAGTTGTGAGAGCATTCATAATAGCATAATTGAGATCACAAGAGTATTCAAGAGAAAATCATCAAGATTCGAGAATCATATCAAAGGCTATTCTTGCATCATGTGTGTTGTTGTGCTAGCATTTGTGATGTAGGGTTTTGATTCAAGGAAGCAAGCAATTCAATATCTATCAAGTATTTCAAGATCCATATCCATTGCAGCCATTTCCAACAAGTTTGTAGGGTTTACAACAAGGGTTTGGTCAGTTGTATCATTGCATGTTGTTCATTCACCATTTCCCTTCATTTCATTATTTTATTTGAAGGTTTAATTACCAACAAGGGGTTTGACAAAGGCAAACCCCCATTCACTAAAAATCAACAAGTTTTCCCCCTCTTGCATATTTGTGTTTGTAGATCTAGATTGAAGACTTGAAGGTCACTTGGATTGAAAAGTTTCAAAGTTGTCATCTTCATAGAAACTCACCGATGGGTCAAATCCAGAAGTTTCAAAACCTAAGATCCAAAAAGAAGCAAGTGCAGACCTTGGAGCTTAGGACCACATTCAAACTTTTCAAAAATTTAGAGCAGTACTAATACACCACCTTGGGCATCTTAGTCCTACCAAGCATATGTTTCAGAGATTCTTTCATATCCAGTTCCAACATCCGAAGATTTTGTATTTTCCTTAAAAAATAGCAGTGGGACTAATATGCCATCTTGGGCATCTTAGTCCTCCAAGGCATATTTTTACAGCTTCCTTGCATTTCTAGAATCCTCACAACATCTCCAAACTTCCTAGGTACACATACCCTAACTTGGTGTTGCATATTATCATTATTTTCATCTCTCATTTAGCTTGCATAACTAGGTTTTGTAGGTTGAATGTTCATTTGTCTTTTCCCAGCATTTTCTTGGTGGTGAACCCCTTAAGATCTAAAAGAACCCCCTTCCTAGGTCCTCCTAATTGAGAATTGAAAAACCTTGTGAGGTTGATAGTCAATCCAATTAGGGTTCTTAGGACATAGTTGAACGACCTAGATAGAATAGGAAGTCATCCCACTTCCCTATTTTTATCTATGGTTCATTTTGGTGACCTAACTTCTTTGAACATTCTTCTTTTACTAATTTTTAGTCCTTTAAAGTCCTAGACCTAGATTGCATTCATTGCATTTTGCATTAGTGAAAGTGCATCTAGGGTTTCTTTCATCTTGCATTAGTGAAATTACATATAGGTTTTCCTATTTTTCCATTAGTGAAAGTGCATATAGGTTGCATTTTTATGTTCTTGCATCATTTTATTTCATTCAAAATCTGAAAATTGAATTGTTCATCCTCTTAATTGTATTTAGAAACATTATTATTGCATTGAAATTTTAAAAATTGCATTCAATTTCTTGTTAGTAGTTGCTTTTCTTCACATACATTTGCACAGTTTCTTGTTTCCAAATATTAGGTCCCTAGGTAGGCAACCTAAGAATTTTTTTATCAAACAAGAATTTCTTGTTTTTCTCAGAAAAACCTCTACTAGTTTGACTAAAATTCCCTTCCTGATGTCTTAGTCCCTCTCAGGTTTTTTTTTGCTTAGAATCCTTTCTCTGATGTTTGATGCCTGTTTCAACCTCTCAAATTTCATAATCTCACTAGGAGGACCAAGATGCCCTTATTGGCATCTTAGTCCCTATTGACTCTAACTCTCCAGTTTTCAAGGCTTGAAATTGCTTTTTTGTGTTTCTGTGGGCTACTTTTTGTTTTTTGTTTTAGTTTCCAAAATTGTTCTTATCATAGTTTATTTCATTTTCAACTATATTTTCTTAATCTTGCATCATGGATATGTGCTTTAGAAAGTTTTGGATGTCCCTAAAATCCTTAGTAGATGTCTCAAACTGTGCCTTTGGTAATGACCCTAATGAAATTGAACTCACTCGTGCTCACTCAACTCCTAATGCATGTCCTCCTCATGATGTTGACATCATTAGAAAAGATGATGACAACATGACTAAGTTCCTAAATGATTGTCTTGATAACCTTGAATCTAATCCATCCTTCTACCCATCCATGAAACAACCAAATCCACCTACACTTCCACCTCTTGAGATGTTTGGTTACTTACATCCTGAAACTAAAGAAAAATTTGACCCTAAGTTCCCTACAATAGGTGAACCTAGTTCTTCTCGACAAGAAAACACTCAACCATTTTATGATAAAAAAGTAACAAACACTCCAATCAAACTTGAAGAAATATATGGAAAAGGATTCATAATCTTGAGTAAACAAGGATGTGATACAACAAGAGAACATGAAATTCATCAACTCCTAGAAAAAGTTCCAACTACTGAAAACACAAAATGGTTAGGATATCAAGATCCCCCTCACAATTCAAAAATACCTAGAGAATACCTAAAGCTTCTTGGTGATGGTACGCTGATCTTTGATTCTCTCCCTGATTTGAATGACCTCCTTCCAAAATAACAATCAAGCAATGGTACAACTTATTTAGATCCTCCCTCTATGAGTGACTTGCTTCCTAACATGCCTAGTACAATTGACATTCTTTCCTTGGATCCTCCAACATATAGAAATCAGAAGAAACAACCTTATAAGCTTAAATAGTTACAATTTCCATATCTTGTGTCTCCCATCAAAAGGTAATTCATATCTTTTTACAACAAGGATGCTTAATATTACCACCTATTAGAGAAAATCATAATACTAAAGGAAAAAACACAAACATCCACTGCAAATACCAAAGAATGTTTGGGCATACAACTAATGAATGTCGCACTTTAAGGGGAATACTTCAAAAATTTGATCTCATAGAGATCATCCCTTAAATTTTTACCCCCTTTTCATGTAATAGTTGTAGAATTTTGGCATTCTCATTATTACATGACCCTTCTCATCACCTATCTTGTCCCATTCTTTTCTTGCAATTAGTTGAAACAAGAAACTGATGGCCTTTTCCTAGTAAGGCATTTTTTGTTGTCCCCTCGGTTCATTATCTACCTTCCTCTTATGCAGACTAAGATTGGGAGGCAGATGACTTACTTTAGGTTGACTTGCCTATGCCTTATTATCCTTTTTCAATTTCTTTTCGCTTTCACTTGCATGTGTGTATTGTGATTCCCCATAATGTTATGTTTGATGTTTCTCTCTCTTTGTCCATTCGTCTATTTGTGCCTTCATTCTTCTCTATGTCGTAAGCTCTTCACCTTTTCATTTATCATTTCATTTTTGTCTTGTGTTTTCCTTTTGGGGATGATGCAAGGTGTCAACACACCCTATGTCTCTTCCATGTTGACCCAAAATGATTTTATTTGTTTTCGCTCTCTTTGTGTCATTCTTCCAGCTCTATGTGTATTTGGGGAATGATGATAGTTCTGAGATCTCTAATATTATTGCAGCAAAGGAAAATAATGACCCTGAATCCATAGATCCCTTATGTGTTTTTGGGGGGAAACCCTCTTTTCTCTTTTCATCTTTTGGCTACTTTAAAGTAATTGCTCACGGTATGGTGTTAGAAACTTCTTTAAAGTGAGGACATACATTGGCATTATTTCAACATGATTTCATTTACATTTTCTTCATGTTCCTTGATGTTATTTTCTCTCTTTAAGCAACTTGTTTTTTCTCTTGGTGGTGTCTTTGGGTTTGAATCCCTCCGAGAGCATGATATTTCTTTGTCCTCTCTTGGAAAAATTAGATGCAATGTTCCCCAAGATGAGACCTTGCACTTTTCCTCTCTTGGAAACAAGATGAGACCTTTTGCACTTGTCCTCTCTTCAAAGCATTGGGTATGATGTTCCCCAAGATGAGACCTTGTACCTATCCTCTCTTGGAGATGTTAAGCACGATGTCCCCTAAGAGTAAGACCTCGCATGAACTAAGAAAAATCCCTTTGAACATCCCTCTTTCTTGTTGCATTTTATTTTTGTACCTTATTAAAGTCATGGAGGTATGGCTTTGATATGGTCCCCTGGGGCTCACCTAGTGAAAAACTAGCTTTACTAGCCCTTTTGAACATGCATTTTTGTACCTTATTAAATTCATGGAGGTATGGCTTTGATATGGTCCCCTGGGGCTCACCTAGTGAACAACTAGCTTCACTAGCCCTTGTGAGCATGCATTTTTGTACCTTATTAAAGTCATGGAGGTATGGCTTTGATATGGTCCCTCTTGGGGCTCACCTAGTGGACAACTAGCTCCCACTAGCCCTCATGAGCATGTGTTTTGTTTGCATAATGGAAAACACGTTCCACTTGCAAACCCTCTTCAAGCCTAGACCCAATCCACCACATTAGATGGTTAGTCGAATCTTGATCTATTCTAGTTCTTTTCCTTTTTTCCTATCTTTGATGGTGTATGTTTGCGATTTAATTTTTGCTTCATCTATCATCCACAAGCATGTTCTTGTGTGCCTATGTTGATCTGCCATAGGATCTTGTTCTTGGGAGCTTGATCATCCCTCTTGATTGTTGTCATCCTATCTTACTAGTGATAAGAAAAAATTTCCTTAGTCTTTTTTATTTTCGGCTTGATACTTTTTGGCTTTGGGATGATTTGCGCATAAAATAAAAATTAGTTTCTAAAGGCGTGCAATGTGCCATGTGGTGGCTGTGTGGGTTTTATTTATCACTTGAACCTTTTGGGAGAGAGTCAGGCCACATGTCAGCTTAGGGGATATTTTCTCAAAGATAATTTTCACAAATATGAGAATGCTCGCCTACTCGACACATCATCTCTTTGTTGTGAATAGGTTGTGCTTTAAGGATCCTTCTCTTTGGATTTTGTCAAAGCATGTTGTTTTCTTTGGTTTTCAATATAAAGCTTTGAGTCGGTGCCGCCAAGCCACATGATTGGTCAACAAGACTTCTTGTAGGTTTTTTTCTAGGATCTGAGTGTTTATGGAGGGAAATCTTGCTAAATATCTAAGGGATATTAATGTAGCAGTTGAGAATAGATGAGCGAATATTTATGTGACCTAATTAAAGATCTATGATTAGATCATGAGCTATCAGGTGCAGACATCTGGTAGTAATTACTTCTGGGTAGAGGTGGTGTTTCTCTCTCCTTTTGGCTATAAATTAGAGTCGACTTGACAAAAGAAAAGGGTTCTCGAAGTTTTCCCTTTTGGAAAGAAATTATTTAGTTTTCCTTCGTTATAGGACTATTTTCATTAGAATTTTGTAGAACACTGCTTCTCTCTAGCATCTGAATCTTAGATTTGTGGGGATAAGGCTTCCTAGCACTTCTAGGGTTTTTCACCTAAAAGGAGAAAGATATCCCACTAAGGAATCTAAGGGTTCATTCAAGACTAATGAAAATATTATTGAAATATGTCTAAGGGGAATTTCCTAAATTCAATAAAATGATAAAAGAGATTGATTATTAATGCTAAACTAATAAAATGCAAGATGCTTGAAAGCATAATGTGATATGAAAAATGACCTAAGAATGAAAACAAGCAATAACAGAAATGAAAGGTATAGGAGAGGAGCACCTAGAAACTGAAACTTGATGTAGAGAGGCTCTGGAATCCTTCATAATTTACTATTGAAACCAACTGGGACACTTGCACCAAGTTGGGCGACTTAGTCTTGTTTCGGGGAGATTCTGCTAGAATAGGTTTTGGGAAACTGGGTATCTAGAACTACAGAAAACACTTTTCAGGCCCAACAGTGGGACTAATTTTCCACTGATGGTGACTTAGTCCACCTTCAGCTTTCGAGAATCTCGAAGATGCAATATGTACCTTTCGATTTGTACTTCAACTCCTCATAAGAATCTAGATCCGAATCTACAAACTTTGACCCGTGGGTGATCTCCAAGCTTGTTTTAGGGTTTTGTTGACTTTGAATGACTTTGATGAGATGTTGACGCCTTTTAACACCTTACTCTTTGACCAATCTACATACAAGACCTACAAAACACACATGCAAAGAGGGAAAAAAGGTTAAGGGTTAGAGAATAGGGGTTTGCCTAAGTCAAACCCCAGTTTGGTAATCAAACACTTGAAAATGAAATGAAATGGAAAGAGAATGATGAATGAACAACATGCAATGCTACAACTCACCAAAAACTTGATGTAGAAATCTAATGATATGCAAGTAGTTGCTCTAATGGATGAATGCTTGATAATGCCTAAGATGATTGATACTTGCTTGAATTCTTGGATGTTTGAAGAATGAATTGTTTGGGGGTGAAAATGAGAGGAAAACCTTATATTTATACATGATTATGCCCTAATTCCTAAAAGTAGCTCATCATAGGCCAACCTCAAGGTCTAGAGAATAATATCTTGCCAAAATGATAAAATAATTTTGATTTTGAAGCCAGATGGGACTAAGTCACCCCAGGTGGCGACTTGTTACCACTTAGGCATTTTAAGTGGGTGTCGGGAATTAAATGATGTTTATCGGGTTTATTCTCAAAAAGAAACTTAAATAAGGTCTATAAGGGTAAAATGGGGCCAATTAAAGCATAAGAAAAGTATAATTATTGATGAAAACCCTAGAAAAGTGTGAGATTTTGTTACAACTCCTTACAATACTTTAAAATAAGGATTGGTAAGTGATAAAAAGAGGTTTTTTAAGTGAATTATAATAACAAGGTCCTAGAAAAGTGTGAAAGTGGTTTACAACACTTCACAACACTTTTACAAGACATCCTAGAATTCTTATTCATTTACAAGGGTCCAAGACCTAATGTGAATGTGTTGACCACATTACAACATTAAATCTAGGCAAAACTAGGCCAAAGTCCACAAGAAAGACCCAAATTAGTGTAAAAATGTCCAAAGATATATTTTTCTACGTTACAGCATGTTATATTGTTTTACTTCAAACTATTGTCGGATTAGCATCTGACCTCTATTTTAAAGTTCATTTGATATCTAAGTATGAACTATTTGGGAGAAATATTTGAAACTGTGCATGATATGGCCTCTAGCAATGTTTCCTTCTTTATATTTTCATTCAAAATAGAACAATATGTCTAGCTTAATTTGAATACTTTGATTGGTTGATTTCCATGATGTAAGCTTATATGATAAAGTGATAGCTTGAAGAAATTGGATTATGTCTTTGGAATTCTCTATTTTATTTAAGGATTATCATTTCTTCATGTTATGTTGTATTAAGAGGAAGGGTTTATGTAGCTTTCTAAATGCTTTTTTTAAACTCTTGGAACTTTTATGCTTGATCGGACCTTAATGAACACTTCCTGCGGGGAGATTTGAGAGACTGCACTGTCCTTGTATCGAGCCTTTGATGTTTGTTCTCTTCCCAACAATGAAGGTTTGTGGCATTTTGTATCTATTATATCATTCATAGAAAAGAATTTGGGTTTTTAAATATTGTCAAAGCATTGGCGTATCACCAGTTTTCATGTTTTATCTTCACATTTCGTTCTACCTTTTTCGAAACTCAAAGAAGAGCCGAATTTCTATAAAAATCTTGGAGGTATTCAATGAGGCACAATTTGGTCCCCCACTAGTTGAATTTCCCATAAGACTATCAGAGAGGTGAAATATTTGATGATCAACAACTAGCATTTATACATTTGAACCCCTCTTGATTGCGTGGTTGGCTACTTTAGTGTGATTTTGAAGCAAGCTCATCCTCTCACTAAAGTGGGGGCTAAATGTAGTGTAGTAAAATGCATACCCTTGCATTTTTGCACTTGTTTGCACCCACATTGCTTTATTTATCCTTCTTTATGGCTTAATTGGTCCTATTTTGTGTCCACAAGCCCTATGAATGGCATATTTTTCTGGCTAATCCTGACATTCTCCAATGCATAAATGATATCCCAATGATTTTGATTTGTGTGTCCCAGATTTTTGGTCGGGACTAAAATGCCACTTAGGGCGTCTTTATCCCCCCGAGGTTTCGGGACCCTGATTTTAAGGCATCTTAATTGGGCCCCTTTTTGGTGTTTATGCCCCAAGTTTCATCACTTGGGACTAAGACACCACCTAGGGCATCTTAGTCCTCCTTGAGTCATTTTCAAGGTTTAAATTCAAATTCTAGTGGTATTTAGCCTCCTTCACTTTATGAATTCACATGTTAGCTTGGTGTGATATAATTTTGGGATATTAAGTATGAATAAGTATAAATACAAGGTTTCCTCACTCATTTTCATCTAAGCAAGTTGTGAGAGAATTCATCATAGTATAATTGAGTTCACAAGAGCATTCAAGAGAAAATCATCAAGCATTTGGAGTCATGATCAATATTCAAGCATCATATCAAAGGCTATTCTTGGATCATGTGTGTTGTTGTGCTAACATTTGTGATGTAGAGTTTTGATTCAAGCAAGCAAGAAATTCAAGATCTATCAAGAATTTCAAGATCCATATCCATTGCAGCCATTTCACACAAGTTTGCATACTTTACAACAAGGGTTTGGTGAGTTGTAGCATTACATGTTCTTCATATTTCATATCCCTTCATTTCATTATTTCATTTCAAGTTTTAATTACCAATAAAGGGTTTGACCAAGGAAAACCCCCATTCACTAACAATCAATAAGTTTTCCCCCTCTTGCATATTTGTGTTTGTAGATCTAGGATGAAGTCTTGAAGATCACTTGGAGTGTAAAGTTGTAAAAGTTCCAAAGTTGCATTGCAAAGTTTTCATCTTCACAGAAACTCACCTACAGGCCAGATCTAGAAGTTTCAAAATCTGAGATCCAGAATTTAGAGTGGGACTAATACGCCACCTTGGGTGTCTTAGTCCTCCCAAGCATATCTTTTAGAGATTCTTTCAGATCTGGTTGTGAGATTTGAATATTTTTTATTTGCCCCAAAAAATAGCAATGGGACTAATATGCCATCTTGGGCATCTTAGTCCTCCAAGACATATTTTGACAACTTCTTTGCATTTCCAGAATCCTCACAACATCTCTAAACTTCCTAGGTACACATACCCTAACTTGGTGTTGCATATTTTCATTATTTGCATCTCTCATTTAGCTTACATAACTAGGTTTTGTAGGTTGAATGTTCATTTGTCTTTTCCAAGAATTTAGTTGGTGGCGAACCCCTTAAGATATAAAAGAACCCCCTTTCTAGGTCCTCCTAATTGAGAATCGACTCACCTTGTGAGGTTGATAGTCAATCCAATTAGGGTTCTAAGGAAATAATTGAATGACCTAGATAGAATAGGAAATCATCCTACTTCCTCATTTTATCTACGATTTAGTCCCAGATTAGGGTTTTTGGGTAGAAAAGTAAATATGGCAGAGATATGTCTAGAACTCCTAAAAATTGTAAATTTCACTATACTGGGACTCATATGCCAAAAGTGGTATATCAGCCCATTTAGGCTTTTTTGAAAAATTAGGTTCTAAATCTACTCTTCAATTCTTGCTCTGCCTTCTTAAGTTGTTTTTTGGATCTGAATGTGAATTTTTTGCTCTATAAATGTTCTCCAATGATCATGTAAATAAGGTGACAATTTGAATATCTTCACAACTTCAAATTCTTTCCAATCTTTCTCCTTAGAAGTTCTTAAACCTAAATCTGCAAATCACACACTAAAGAGAGGGGGAAATGTTGTTTTGTTAGTGGAAAGGGGTTTTCCTTGGTCAAACCCCATTTTGTTAATCAAACCTTGTAATGAAATCAAATGAGATAAAGTAATGATGAATGAAAAAAATGCAATGTTGTAACTCACCAAACCCTAGCAATAAACTGCTACAAACATGTATGAAATGACTCGAATGGATGTAGATCTTGACTCTTGCTTGAATATGATAGGTCTTGAATTGAATTCTAGCTTGAATCATGAAACCCTACATAACAATTGTTAGCTCAAAAAAAAATATGATGCATGATGACTTTGACATGATTCTTGATACTTGAATAATGGTCCAAAATACTTGATAATTAGCCCTTGAATGCTCTTGTGAACTCTTGAATTCTCATATTTTCTATAATGCATGATTACTCAAGTTGCTAGGTGAAAAATGAGTGAAGTAACCTTTTATTTATACTTGTTTATGCCAAATTTCTCAAAATTACAACACTACAAGACGAAATCATATCTAGGAGGATAAAATCCCGCCAAGAATTTGAACTAAATTTTATTTTCGTCCACATGGGACCCATACGTAGAAGTGGCATATGAGTCCCATTAGCTTAACTATGGGGCACATTTTTCAAAAATGGTTAGATTCATGTGAAATAAAGAAGCGTACCACAAAACTTAGGTGGGGCCCATGTGCCCAAGGTGGCGTATGAGTCCTAGATCACTAAATTTGCGTCAAAACCTAAAAAGACATGAAGTATGATTGGATGTTGGTTTATGTTGATATTATCCTCAGAAAGATGCAATAATTAAGGATCATGGATGTAAAATAAGGCTAAATAAGGCATAAAGAATCCCAATTAATAATTAGAACCCTAGAAAATTGTGAAAGTATGGTACAACACTTTACAGCACCTAAAATAAGGTAAAATTAGGTCCATTTAGTTCACAAGGGCCTAAGACCTAATGTGATTTTGTTAAACACATTACAACACTAAATCGAGACATCATTAAGCTCAATTTTATAAGTAGGGCCCAAAAAAGTGTGAAAATGTCATGGATGAAATTTTTCAACACTAGATTTAGCCTCCACTTTAGTGAGAGGAGGAACTTGCTTCAAACTCATGCATCAAGAGGGGTTTATTTGTACCAATGCTAGTTGGATAGGAAAACACCAACCAAGAGGGTTACACAAGCCACCGGGATTGAGATCCTATAGCAAACTAACATAGGCACAAGAGAACACACATGAAAAATGACATAAGGAGCAATAAAAAGGCACAAGCATTCACTGCCAAAGACAAGGAGAAAATAAAAAGTAAAAGAAGGGGTGGATCAAGCTTTGATCATTTCTCCATCACAATGTGGACCAGATCTAGGTTGTTTGTCCAAAAATGCATGCTCACTTTGAGGCAATGGAGCTTTAGGCTATCTATTGGGTGAGTATTCAAAGAGGTTAGACACATACACACATGGATAGTATATGCTCACACACACAAGCAAGTGGCTATGGGAAAGTCATGCCTTAGTTTGGCTTCCCATCCAACTAGACCAAAGTTATACCTCCTGATAATTTTGATAAGGTGCCACACAACAATGAACTTCAAACTTCATGAGGCAAGCAAAGCTTTGTATGCTTGATACTCATGAAAAAACAAGATGGATCCACAAGCATGCAAATTTTGTGTAAGGAACATTCGAAGGAGTCTTGCTTATTTCATGTAAAGTCTTTAACTTAGGGAACATTGTTCCTAATGTCTCCAAGAGATGACCAATCAAAGAATAGGAGATTCCCATCTTAGGGGATGCAGTGTGTCGTATCAAGCCACTAACTAAGCAGAATATAATATGCTAAGAGAGAACATGCTCTTAAAGGAAATCACATCCAATGTCATCCAAAAATCAAAAGACACATTGCATGAAGTAAGAAGACTACATGATGAAACATGAAATGAAAAAAACTAATGCCAAGGTATGCCCCCACTTCAAAGAAATTTCTAAACACCGTGATGTGAGAAATTACTTTAAAGTAGCAAATGATAAATGCTAACAAGAAGGAAGACATGAGAGCTTAATTGGAAATCCCTATTCCAAGTCATATGTTTCCAAAAGAAGCTATTTCATGAAAAAGGAAAAGAGGGGTTGCCCCCAAAATGAAACTCCAAACACATGAAGGATCCATGGATTTGGGATCAGTATGTTTTTGCGACAATTTTTTTACAGAGCTCGAAACTGTCATCATTCCCCAAATACTCATAGAACTATAAGAATGACACAAAGAGAGTGAAAAAGAAGAACCTTTTAGGTCAACATGAAAGAGACATGAATGTCTTGATTCCTTTTAGGAACCCCAAAAGGATAACACAAGACAAATGAAAAAGATAAAAAGGAAAATCTTTTGGGTCAACATGGAAGAGACATGAATGTCTCAATTCCTTGCGCCATCCCCAAAAGGAAAACACAAGACAAAGAAAATATAAAAAGGAAAAGGAAAAAGATTTATGACATAAAGAAGAATGTAGATAAAAATAGAGGAATTTCACAAAGAAAGAGACAGAGAGATACACCAAACAGAACAATATGAGGGATCACATCACACACATGCAATCACACAAAAGAAAAAGAAACAATATAAAAGACTAGCTAGGCATGTGCGAGTCAACCTATTAGCAGGTCGTCTGCATTCCAACAATTTTCATTATATATGGAAGGCGTACAACTAGCCAAAGGGACAATAGCAAGTGTCGAACTAGTGTTATTACCAAGTTCAACACTTTTCTTAGGATAATTATTGTTTAAGCTCATAGATGAGGAAAACAATGTATTCAATTCATTATGCACCTCCTCATCAGTTTTATTGATCTCTTCATCATCATCTAAATTAATCACAATACGAGGTCAAATGATAATGTCCAAAGAAGGCTTTAGCTCTTATTTCAGGTGTGCTATAGGATCTTTTTGTTTTGGTGAAAGGGGAGATTCATTGTGCATTTCTTCAGTCAGGTTTGGATTTTGATTTGCTTTGTTTGTTTCTTCATTTATCCTTCAAGCAAGAGTATGATTCCTACGCCTATGCTCTCTATCATGTCTATTTATTTTAGTATAACTTTCAAGTTGTGTTTGTGTAGGAGTGGGTTGATCAACCATAGGTTTATTTTCTTCCTTAAGGGGAGGAATGGAAGGAACCATAGAAGGTTGTTCAACCACTTTCTCTTTATCTTTATAAACCTGTTTTATCTTAGGAGGCATGATGGGAGTTTTTTCATTATCTCTTGGTCTTTTATAGGAGATAGGCAAAGGATCTTTCTTAGGTTGTTCTTGGTTGTTTGGAATGTCTTTAAGCTCAATCATTGTTTTTTCAAGGCTGGTAGGTTTGGTCATAGGTTGAGGCATGTTTTTAAGGCTTATTTTTTCTATGCATTTCTCCTTATTTTTTTGATAGGATTTTAAAAAGAAGTCTTCTCAAGGTTTAATAGGTTCCATAAGCTTGGTCCAAAATAAATCCAAGGAAAAGTTTCCATAGGAAGACAAGGGGTTAAAGCCACTATGATGCATAGTGAATATTTCATTGTCAAAGGGAAAATTTAAGCATTTATGCACGACTGATAGGACAACTTACATGGAGTGTAGCTAGGGGTAACCAAGCTTCACATGGAATTTATTTGACATCGATATGATAGAGAATGAGACATCTAATATTTTCAGTCCTATTTGTAAAGTATGGGTGATAGATCCCATTGTAGGACAAGTGAAACCATTATGCGTCTTTATCCATGCTTTTGGTTTATCATATGTTTCTTGATAGAACTCATGCACAAGTAAGAATTATTTTGTGATCACATTCTCTCCATAGATGGGATCTATTAATATCCCATTAGTGGGCTTATCATAGATTCGGCCGGCTATGTAAAGAATACCATCGGGTGCATGTTTAAGTATATCTTTAGATGAGAAAGAAATGTCAACAGGATTTTTAGTTTGGCCCTTATGAGGTATGATTTCAGTCAATCCCACCATGTCATCTGTAGGACCTTGTTCAAAAATATCTATGGGATCTTGTTGAATAGTATCATTTTTGTCATCGTCCGTGTCAACACTCATCACATCATTCTTTTGAGTTTCGCTACCTTTGACAAATGAAATATTATGATTAGGCATAGGGTTGGTAGAGATTTTTAGGTTTTGGTTGGCAAGGGAAATGGACTTATTTCCTTTATTATTAACACCTCCAATTGAAATCCAAATGAAATCAATGAGGTCTTGCACAATATGTTTAAGACGCTTGCAATCTTTTGTGCCATGTCCATTTTGTCGGTGATAAAGGAAATAAGAATTTGGTCTAAATTTTAGAGGTAAAGGTTTATTAGGATCAAAATTTTTAATGGGAGGCAAGGTATCGAGTGATTGAGTGAATAGCCTTTTCAAGTAACCATTGTTAAAGGGTATCGTCGCTTTTACAATAGCTACTTGGGTATTGACATGTTGATTTGTTTATTGAGGGGGATTGAATTAGATGAAGCTTTTATTCTATTTTATGAAAGGTTGATAATTTGTTTAGTTTATGGATTCGTACTTCTCAGGACGGTTAGAGGTGGGTTCTATTTCACAACTACCAACCAAATTTTGATAATCACGAAGGGCAATACAAAATGCACGAAGGATGGGAACTTGATCATGGTGATATTATCTTGTATCCTACTTCGCAAGTTCTCAATGAACATATTTTGAAGGTGAGGGTCAGAAATCTTTACATTGATTTGGGAATAAAGTGATTGGTAGCGTGAAATAAAGTCGGTAATCTTTTCCTCTTCTTTTTTCTTACATCTCATCAAATCGGCTAATGTCATCTTAGGGGTCATATGCACTTGAAAATGGTTTATAAATGCCTCAAAAATTTCATTGAATGAATGAATTGAGTTATTTGGTAACAAGTAAAACTATTCAAAGGCAGTATCATTCAAGGATCTAGGGAAAATCTTAGCCAAGAGCTTATCTTCGAGAATAAAGTCACTACATAAGGTAGTATAAGCAGAAACAATGTTAGAAGGATCTCCTTTCCCTCCATATTTCTCAAATCTAGGCACGTATATACCTTGTGGAATCAGTGTTCTCAATATCTCCAATGATAAGAGATTGCTTTTGACATAATATGTGGTTTGGCCATTTTTATTTTGATTGATGTTGGAAATTTTCTTTTGAAGGGATGAAACAATTTGCAAAAGTTGTTTTATGGGAGGATCATTGTTTGCATTTTGAGATGGAGGTGAATAAGGTGGAGGGGTTTATGTGTTCTAGGGACAAGTGAATGGAATTCTTATAGGTGGTAAAGTGTTAGGAGATATGACTTTTGATTCCACAAAGGTACTAGGAATGCTAGCAAAAATACCCAAGTAAGGAATCACATTACTAGTCAGTTGCATTATTATTGTGACTTGAGGGTTGGTATAGGTAGGAATAGAGGAAACTATTGTGGGAGGAGGAATTCATTTGAATTCCTCCTTGACTTGTAACATTGTTCGGAGGTAAAGGACAACTAGTGGTTGATGTAAGACGTTTTCCAAAAAAATTAACTATGTTACGCACAAGGTCAACTCCATCTTCACTTTCAAGCATGTGATGAATGTTATCTATGGGAGGAGGAATTTGAATTCCTCCTTGACTTGTAACATTGTTCGGAGGTAAAGGACAACTAGTGGTTGATGTAAGACGTTTTACAAAAAAATTAACTATGTTACACACAAGGTCCACTCCATCTTCACTTTCAAGCATGTGATGAATGTTATCTATAGTAGGGATAGCAGTGGTTGAAATTTTCTCAATACTTATTTAATTTTTTAGGTTTACTAATTCTTCATGAATTTGGATTATGTGTTCTTGTGGAATTATACTAGCAACCATTCTTTCAACATGCGTCACACTACTTGAAGGAAAATAGTTATCAAGGGTTTGGTTCTTACCTAGTGAGCTAATGTTAACACTGGGAGTGAAAGAGCTAATAACCCAAGATCCACAATGATTGTACTATCGTGGGATGACACATGAGTCTCAAAATTTATCTCACTATAGTATTAGCAATAAGACACATATAGAAAATCTCATGCAAGGGATACTAAATGCAAGATGGATGCAAATGCAATTCAAATGAAATTAAGCTAAATGCAATGAAACAAAAACTTTTTAAACCGAAACATAAAGTTATTAACAACAAACAAGAGCTCAGTAACTGAGTTTTTAATTTTGGAAAATGTAATTTAAAATTTGTACTAGGACTAAATCGCCCAGAGGGGCATATGAGTCCTAGTCTAGGTTTTTTTCTTTAATTTTAGAAAATTTGAATGATTACTATGCTTTCTAGTTTGTATGATGTTTAGGCTAAGTGCAAATGCATATTTTAGATGAGATTCAATGATGCAAGATGCAAAAATGCAACCTATATGCACTTTCACTAATGCAATATTTAGAAACCCTAGAATGTCAATTAACTAATTCAAACCCTAATATAATGTTAATGCAAACTAGATCTAGGATGATGATGCACTCCAAATCAAAATTAAGATGTTCTAAATGCAATTTCACCAAAACAAAAGGTTGAAATTTTTTGTTGTTGCTTATGGTTTAGTACATAGATCAACAATCTTCTTCACTCTCATTCAAGGGAACCCTATAGATCTCAATCCAATGAAGAAAGGGGAAAGAGATCTTACAATAGGGTATCCTAGGGTCTGATTAGAAACTAAAGAGGGGTTTACCACAAAGATAGGGCTTGTAAAGACTAATTAAATGCAAGACCTAATGCTAAAACCTAGTGCAATGCAAAACTTCACTAAATGACCTAAAAATGTAGGTAAATCAAAACAAAAATTTGGGAGAGTAGAGGTGTGCACCTGGAAATTTGTAGAGGCCTGAATGAAGACTTGAAATGATGAAAATACTAAAATTAATGCTTGTTGGAACTCATATGCTAGACTTGGTGATTTAGACCCAGATTAGGGCTTCTAAACGTAAACAAAAATCTGGCAGAGATATGTTTGGATTTCCTAAAAACTATAAATTTCACTATACTAGGACTCATACGCAAGAAGTGGCCCATATCAATCCAGTTTGACTTTTCTAGAAAATCAAGACCTGAATTTGCTCTTCAATTCCTGCTCTACCTTCTTGACTTGGTTTCTAGATCTCAATGTGAATTTTCTACTCTGTAAATGTTCTCCAATGATATTGTAAATAAGGTGACAACTTGAATGACTTCTTAAATTCAACAACTTATTTCCAATCTTGCTCTTTAGAAGCTCTTCAATCTAAATATGAAAATCACACACTAAAGAGAGGGGAAAATGTTGTTTTGTTAGTGGAAAGGGGTTTTCCTTGGTTAAACCCCATTTTGGTAATCAAACGTTGTAATGAAATCAAATGAGATAAAGGAATGGTGAATGAACAAAATGCAATGTTGTAACTCAGCAAACCCTAGCAATAAAGTGCTACATACATGTATGAAATAGCTCCAATCGATGTAGATCTTGACTCTTGCTTGAATGTGATAGATTTTGAATTGAATGCTAGCTTGAATCATGAAACCCTACATCACAATTGTTAGCTCAAAAAAAAACATGATGCATGATGACTTTGACATGATGCTTGAATAATGCTCCAAAACACTTGATAATCAACCCTTGAATGTTATTTTATACTTTATAAACACTTGAATTCTCTTCTGAACTCTTGAATGCTCAAATTTTTTATAATGCATGAATACTCAAGTTTCTAGGTGAAAAATGAGTGAAATAACCTTGTATTTATACTTGTTTATTCCAAATTTCTTGAAGTTACAACACTACAAGACTACATCAGATCTAGGAGGATAAAATCCCACCAAGAATTTGAATTAAATTTTATTTTTGGCCACATGGGACTGATACGCTAGAAGTGGCGTATGAGTCCCATTAGGCTTAACTATGGGACACATTTTTAAAAAATGCTTAGATTCATGTGAAATCAGGATCAAAACCCTAAAAGTTAGGTGGGACCCATATGCCCAAGGTGGTGTATGAGTCCCATATCACTAAATCTAGGCCACACAACCTAAAAAGGCATGAATTATGATTGGATGTTGGTTTATGTTAGGATTATCCTCAGAAATATGCATTAATTAAGGCTTGTGGATGCAAGATAAGTGTTGGGAATTTTGTGTCTCAACTTCCCATTCTAAGCCTCAAAATTTATGAATTAGCAAACATTATTCATTCTCAACCTTTATTGCTTTACCCCGGTGGTCAAGTTTTCCCCTGGTGGTACCGCGATGACTGGCTAGGTGGTTACTACCTTACCGTGCATGGTGAGTTTACTCACCACAATGGTCGCGGTAGGCAGCTTGTTGCCTGCCTTGCCAGTCACCGTCTTATCACGGTCGGTGAAGACCTCCACTGCAATGTCATGGTGAAGCCGCTTGCGGTGGCCTTGGCGGTTACTGCCATACTACGGGTGGTGGGTCCTCTCACCATAGTGGCTTGGCGGCCCCCGTAGTAGCACAGTGTGACCTCTAGTGGCTTACCACCACACTGCGGGTTGACTCACACCTGGAAATGGTAGCGCGGTGTAGGACTTGGGTGAGCTCGGCTGGGCTCACCGCCATACCACAAGTTGACTTCGTCTGGGCTATGGTAGTGTGGTAGATGGCGATGTGAGCTCGGACAAGCTCACCGCCATACCATGACTAGGTCATGTGGACTCGATGGTGGCATGGTGGAGACAAGGAGAGCTCTGATGAGCTCGGACTAAGTTTGGTCGAGTTGGAATCGGAGTCAAAGAGCGACAGCGAATGAAAGAAGGACACGTGGTAGTTTGACAGAATGTTGATTGGCTAGAAGCCAAAATAGTAAGAGCAGTAACTGTAGGCCGATTTTACCTAATGACAGAAACCCGATTTGGGTGGAAAAGTTATTGCTGGTTGGCTCAATGCAATCTGAGCAGATCGATTGCTTGCTTGAATGATCGATGCATGAACATGGAAGTCGTGGGATTGGTTGAAAGTGTAAATACAATGAAGACTTATACAATCAATGTGAGGTTGATGGATATGTACCTATAAGCTGGCAAATCGATGCAAGAGTGAAAGGATTCTTATTGTATACTTTGAAGGAAGTATTGTAATAGTGAGAAAATAATCTTGAAGTTGTTGTGAGTTGATCAGAGAGTAAGGGTTGATATTGTATGTAATTCATTATTACTGTAATACAATTGTTCTTGCTTGGTGTGGTGGGCTTTTTACCTAAAAAGGTTTTCCCACTTAAATACTGTGTCATCTGTGAATTTTTATATTTTGTTATCTCTTTTATGCTACATGTATTCATCTCAGTAATTTTAGAATCTATTAGAACTCATTTTTTCTCTTCTCCTCTATTGTATTAGTGTTAAGGGAATGTATTCTGTACTATTGGGTCATTAGATCCATCCCTATTTTCCCTTCAAATGGTATCAGAGCCTGGCCCATTGTGTTATCCTTGACAGAAAACTCACTTTTTTGTGCTAATACTATTTCAGTGGGAGTATTGCATTGTTAAAACTTGTTTCTGTTTGAGACGGCGAGTACATCACGTAGAGTTGATTTTGAAAAGTTCAATGGCAACACCTTTGAGTTATGGAAACTCAAAGTGGAAGACTTGCTGGTGGATAGAGACCTCTAGATTGCAGTGTTGGGAACTATGCCACAAAGTATGAAGCAAGAGGATTGGGACCTTGCTGATAGAAAAGTAAGAGGTCTGATAAGACCGAGTCTAGCCGATTTTGTACTCTTGAATGTCCATGAGGAGAAGTCTGCAGCTTCATTGTGAAAAGAAGCTTGGAGATATTTATTAGGGAAAGTCCCTGGTAAATAATTTATTCTTGAGGAAGAAGTTGTACTCCTTGAAAATGGAAGAAGGTGCATCTATTGTAGACCATCTGAACTTGTTTAATATGAGTGTTATTCAGCTGATGTCTATAGGTGTAAAGACTAAGGAGGAGGATCATTGCATGCTCCTATTGTGTTCATTACCTGACAGTTGGGATCATCTGGAGATGGCTATTGGAAGCACAACCACTGCATTCAAGATGGATGGCATGGTTGCTTCGCTCTTATCTAAAGAAATACAAAGGAAGTCTTCTAAGATGGCCAAAGAGGCTCTTGTTGTTTGAGTTAGACCAAAGGAGAAAGGCAAGAAGAAGGATACGAATTCAAAATCCAAATCTGCAGGGAGACTAAAGTCTCCTCATAAAAGTTTCAAGGTGAGATGCTAGAACTGTGGGAAACCTGGTCATATCCAAAAGGACTGTAAGGAGAAGAAGAAGAAGAATGCCTTAGACAATGAATCTTCTCAAAGTGATGCAGACGCCTTCATTGCAACAGCCTTGACAACCCAGGCATCTGATGATGTCTGGCTGATTGACTCAGGTGCATCCTTTCACATGGCGTCCAATAGAGAATGGTTCTCTAAATATGAGAAGTATGATGGTGGAAAGGTGTACTTGGTAAGTGACTCAATGTTGGATATAGTTGGTAGAGGAAGAGTCAGAATTCAGTTTCTTGATGGGAGAGTCCAAGGTATTGGTGGCATACTGCATATACCAAGTCTGGCTCGAAATCTTCTTTTTGTCAGTAAATTAAATGATGTTGGTGTAGAAGTTTCTTTCTCTAGTAGAGGATGTAAAATGGCTAGAGGTGCAATGGTGTTGGCTAAGGGTGTTCGTACTGGCACTCTGTATAAGTTGGATGCACATCCTATTCAATGTAACAATGCCTCTATAGAGTCATTTAAATCAGTCCCTGTAGAGAAAGATGAAGACACTTCTCTATCTGCAAATGCTTTGGAGGTAAAACTCCCAGCTGAAAAAACTATGTTGTGGCATCATAGACTAGGTCACATAGGTGAAAAAGGTTTAAAAACCTCAAAGAATAAAAATCTTGTAGAAGGGCTTGATGATTGTAACCTTGAGTTCAATTTTTGCGAACATTGTATCTATGGAAAACAACACTGTGTTTCATTTTACTCTAGTCCTCATAAATCTGCTAGCATACTAGATTATGTTCATTTTGATGTATTTGGTCTAGTTAATGTTTCGTCATTATCGAAGTCTAGATATTATGTTTCTTTTATTGATGACTGTTCGAGAAGGGCATTTGTATACTTCCTTAAAATTAAATCAAAAGTGTTTAGTCAGTTTAAAGAATTTAAATCTTTGGTAGAGAGTCAAAATGTAAGGAAAATTAAATGTTTGAGGATAGACAATGGCGGTGAATTTTTCTCTACAGATTTTTAAAGGTATTGTATAGACCATGGCATTAAAATGCATAATACAATGTCTTACATTCCACAGCAGAATGGAGTTGTTGAAAGGTTGAACAAGACACTGATGGAAAAGGCAAGGAGTATATTGAGCAATGCTAGTCTGGAGCAAAAATTATGGGCTAAGGCTGTGGCTACATCATGTTATCTAATAAACCAATCTCCTTGCTCTACTCTTGTTGATAAGACATTTTTGGAAGCTTGGTCTAGTAAGAAGCCCTCTCTGAGGAATGTCTATGTCTTTGGTTGTGAGGCATATGTTTATGTGCCAAATGAAAAGAGATCAAAATTGGATAACAAGGTTGTCAAATGTATTCTCATTGGCTATGGAGTTGGTGTGAAGGGATACAAGCTTTGGAACTCTGTTATTGAGAAGAATCCGTACAGCAAAAGCATGACATTTCGTGAGCTGAAACCTTTAGTAAGTGATCAATAGCTTGAGACAAATCAAAGTGACAAGAAGAAGGATGTAGTTGAGATTCCCCAAACTCTAGAAAGGGAAGAGTTGCATGGTGTACCTGAGACTGAGGAGAGCTCAAACAGCTCTAGAAGTTTTGATGATGAAGAACCACAACCTCAACCTATAAGAAGGTCTACACGAGAAAAAAGGCAATCTGAAAGGTATGCTTTCTCACTGTTAGATTCGAACTATGCCTATGCTTTAATTACTAGCAACGATGAGCCTAGGACTGTAAAAGACATAATCAACATGACCGATTCAAACTCTTGGCTAGAAGCCATGAATGAAGAGATGGATTCATTGAAGAAGAATGAGACTTGAGATTTGGTACAACTGCCTAAAGGCCGAAAACCTATTGGGTGTAAGTGGATATTCAAAAAGAAGACAGGCCTTGATGGCAGTGTTGAGAAGTATAAGGCAAGATTGGTTGTAAAGGGATTTTCCCAAATTGAGGGAATTGATTATGGAGAGATTTTTTCCCGTATACAAAAGCTGACATCCATCACATTTTGGTTGTCATTGGCAGCTATGTATGACTTTGAAATTGAGCAAATGGATGTGAAGACAACGTTTCTCCATGGTGAGGTCAAAGAAGAAATTTATATGTCCCAGCCTGAGCATTTCATTGTGAAAGGTAAACAAAATTTGGTATGTAAGTTAAATAAATCTCTGTATGGTTTGAAGCAGTCTCCTAGGATGTGGTACCAAAAATTTGACACATTTGTGTTGTCTATGGGATTTGTAAGATCAAAATTTGATCATTGTGTTTATCATAAATCTTAAAATTATCATGTGCTTGTTATTACACTATACGTGGATGACATGTTATTCATAGGAAATAGCAAGACTATGATTTATGATCTTAAATCTCAATTGTCTGCAAATTTTGAAATGAAAGATCTTGGTGCAGAAAGGTATATTCTAGGAATGGAGATAATTAGGGACAAAACAAGTAGAAAGCTTTGGGTAAGTTAGAGTAAGTATGTGAACACTATTCTAGAGAGATTTGGTATGAACGATTGCAAGCATCTAGTTGTTCCAATCATGCAGGGAACAAAACTATCTATTGAAGACTGTCCAAAATTTGTTACTGAGATGGAGGAGATGACCAGTGTGCCCTATGCAAGTGTTGTTGGCAATTTGATGTATGCAATGGTTTGTACAAGACCAGACATTGCCCAAGCAATGGGAGTTCTAAGCTGGTTTGTGGAAAATCTGAGAAGATCACATTGGGATGCTATGAAGAGAGTGTTCAAGTATTTGAAGGGGACTTCAAATTATGCTCTGTGTTAGCATGGCAATTTGGTTGCATCACGGAGGACTCTTAGCATTAAGGGATATGTTGATTTTGATTGGGTAGGGGACATTAACAGTAGAAGATCTACCAGTGGATATACGGTCATGCTTAATGGTGGAGAAATCAGTTGGATGAGCAAGCGATAGGCTGTAGTTGCTTTATCCATGACAGAGGCAGAGTACATGGCTGCAACTCATGCCTGCAAGGAAGTAGTTTGGCTGAAGCATTTGTGTTTAGACATTGGTTTTAATGCAGGGAAGATCACTATTTACTATGATAGTCAGAGTGCCATTTTTTTGGCAAAGAACCCAACTTTGCATGCCAGGACTAAGCACATCGATTTGCAATTTCACTTCATGAGAGACATGGTGGAAGATGGAAGAGTTTGTCTTGAAAAGGTCAAAACTTTGAAGAATGTTGTAGATGCTTTGACAAATCCTGTGAGCACAAACAAGTTCAAATGGTGCACATATTCGATGGGCCTTGGGGCCTGTGACCATCAGTAATTTTTTGAGGTCAAGAGGGAGCTAGAAGTCTTCACCAAGTGGGAGCTTGTTGGGAATTTTGTATCTCAACTTCCAATTCTAAGCCTCAGAATTCATGACTTGGCAAAAAATTGATCATTCTCAGCCTTTACTGCTTTATCGCAGCAGTTTGGTCTGCCCCTGGCGGTACCGCAGTGACTAGCTTGGCAGTTATCACCTTATCGCGCATGCTAAGTTTACTCACCATAGTGGTCATGGTAGCCGGCTTGCTGCCTGCCTCGCCAGTCACCGCCTTACCACAGTCAGTGAAGACCTTCACCATGGTGGCCGTGGTGAAGTTGCCTACGGTGGTCTTGGCGATTACCGCCATACCACGGGTGGTGGGTCCTCTCACCATGGTGGCCTGGCAGCCCCCACGGTAGTGTGGTGTGACTGCTAGTGGCTTACCACCACACCGTGGGTCGACTCGGACCTAGCAGTGGTAGCACAGTGTAGGACTTGGGTGAGCTCGATTGGGCTCACTACCATACCACAAGTTGACTTGGTATGGGCTGTGGTAGTGTGGTAGATGGAGAGGTGAGCTCGGAAGAGCTAACCACCATACTGCGAGTTGACTTGGTTTGAGCTATAGCAGTGCAATAGATGGCGAGGTGAGCTCGGATGACCTCACCGCCATACCGTGACTGGGTCATGTGGACTCGGCAGTGGCATGGTGGAGACAAGGAGAGCTCGGATGAGCTCAAACCAAGTTTGATCGAGTTGAACTCAGAATCAAAGAGAGAAAACGAATGAAAGAAGGACACATGGTAGTTTGACAGAATGTTGATTGGCCAGAAGGCAAAATAGTAAGAGCAGTAACTGCAGGCTGATTTTAGCTGATGATAGGAACCCAATTTGGGTGGCAAAGTTATTGTTGGGTGGCTCAATGCAATCTAACTGGATCAATTGTTTGCTTGAATGATCGATGCATGAACATGGAAGCTATGGGATTGATTGAAAGTGTAAATGCGATGAAGACTTGTACAATCAATGTGAGGTTGACGGATATGTACATGTAAGTTGGCAAGTCGATGCAAGAGTGAGAGGATCCTTATTGTATACTTTGAAGGAAGTATTGTAACAATGAGAAAATAATCTTGAAGCTATTGTGAGTTGATCAAAGAGTAAGGGCTGATATTTTATGTAATTCATTATTACTGTAATACAATTGTTCTTGCTTGGTGTGGTGCGTTTTTTACCTAAAAAGATTTTCCCACGTAAATACTATGTCATCTGTGAATGCTTATATTTTTTTATCTCTTTTATGTTGCATGTATTCATCTTAGTAGTTTTAGAAGCTATTAGAACTCATTTTTTCTCTTCTCCTTTGTTGTATTAGTGTTAAGGGAATGCATTCCACACTTTTGGGTCATTAGATCCATCCTTGTTTTCCCTTCAATAAGGCCAAATAAGGCATAATGGAGCCCAATTAATAATGAAAACCCTAGAAAAGTGTGAAACTATGGTACAACACTTTACAACACCTAAAATAAGATACAATTAGGTCCATTTAGCTCACAAGGGCCCAAGACCTAATGTCAGAGTGTTAAACACATTGCAACACTTAGTTGAGGCATCACTAAGCTCAATTTTATAAGGAGGGCCCAAACAAGTGTGAAAATCTCACGGATGACATTTTTCAACACTACATAATCCAAAAATTTACTTAATTAATAGTGTTCAGAAACATAGATTATCAACCCTATGCCTAATCTCTTTAAACCCTACCAACATAAAATCATGGCACTTGAACATTATCACATTTAAAATATAATGAAATTATGTCATGTTAATTTTTTCACTTTTAATGCTTGTACTCCAATATAAAATAGCTCTCTGAGAACCTTTATTTTGGGTTACAATGTAGCTCATATCTTCACAACGATTTTATCATTTATAGTGGTTCAATTAGGAATCTTGAATTTATCTTGGTTCAATTAGCATTAATATCCCCACAAAGTCAAAAACTTCCTTTTAAAACATGGTGGAATTTCATTTGCCTTATTTTTCTTTTCTATCTATCGGGTTGAGACGGGGAAAAAATATCTGCAAGGCATCTTTAATTGATATTAGGTTCAAATGACATTGATTTCCCTACAATTGCTTTCCTTTTAGATTATGTTCAATAAGAACAACTTTCTTTGCAACTCTTACCATTTATGCTGAATAGCTAATATTTATAGTAGTTTACCTTATTTTAACAAAAATATTATAGTTTCCCCACCCATATCCATTGTAGTCTTATTTCCTTACTTACACCATTGTGTTCTCATTCTCTTGGATGTTATATTAGGGGCATATACCTATCCTAGTGCCTTGTGTAATTATATAGGTTCTTTTACTATTTAAGATTGCATCACCATTTTATTACCCATGCTAGGGGAAACCTCATGTTTTAATGCTAAAACATAGAAAAAGAGAACCCTTGATCCAATGCAAAGAACCTAGAATGAATTTCTTCCTCTTTAAAGGGCTTCATTAAGATGGAGATCAACAAGGTGATTAGATTAAATTCCAACCATGAAGGTCAGCCAATCAGACCTTGATCTAAATCTTTTTGAGCCTTATAATGGATTGGAATTGATTTTCTTTGATCAACCTAATTAGACTATGTGCCCTTATATCAAAAATGCAAGAAACTGGTGATTGATAAATGGTGACAAAAGTTTACAAACAAAACCGAGAAGGGTAGAGTGTTGCGTACCTATCATAAAAAAATGAATTCAATCACTATTGGAGGACATAGTCACCCAAGGGCGTCTTTTTCCTTGTAGGGCTACCCTAGATCTATTTTTGTGGTCCTCTAATGTCAGATATGAGCTTTTGATTCTCACCTACAAATCTATTAGATCATTTTTGAGGATAATTTTGTAGGTGAGTTTTTGTGAGTTGACAAGGTGTAGAGTTTTGAAAGAAACAATGGATAAATGATCCTCAAACTCCTTTCAATCCTCTCTAAACTTAAAACCTATACATTCAAAGAGAGAGGAAATATTTTTCCATTTAGGGGCTTGCCTTAGTCAAACCTTGTGTCAATGTTTCCACTTCAACAATGGCAATGTAAATGATAGAAATGATTAATGATGGGAAGAAATGATGAATCAACAAAGTGCTACAACTCACCACCCTTCAATGGCTTCCTTGAAGGTCATGCACATCATTTCAAGGTCTTGGATATTGTTTTCTTGAATTGCTTGGAGACCTACAACAAGGGTTAGTCTTCACAATCAATGATAAAATGCGCATGCATAAACTCACATATGATTTGACATGATGCTTGGATATTGAATTATAACAATAAATCACTAAAATTCTGCTCTTGACAATCTCTTGACAATATTTTTTTCTTAACATTTTTCCTTCTAGTTTCAAATAGTGAAAAGATTGGGCATTTATAGGCATTTCTCTAATTTTCCAAAAATTAAATCTCGATAGCTGAAATTTGCAACTTGAATTTCAAATGTTAAAATGTGGACACCAACATATTCAAATTTGGGTCCTAAAAAAATAGGTTGTCATTTCTTGGAAAAGGGTAAAAAATAGGATATAGAATGCATAATTTAGGAAATTAGGGACCCAATTAGGCTCAATAATTTAGGGGGAGCAAAATTTAGTGGGAAATTATCAAGGTTGACAATTTACAATGCTACAAATCCTATCTCCAACCTATTTTTTCCTACCATGATTGATCATTCTAAATGTTACACATGAATTTTTCTAGTACTTTACATGATTTCATGCTTATATGATTATCTCTAGATTAAGTTTATTTTCGTGCATATGTAATTTTCATGCTTCTTAAATTCATCACATCTTGCAAATATAAATAATTTTATGGGAGGTGTTTATTGCCAATAACATTCCTATATTGATATTTCAAGTAGTGGCAATTACTACAAATATTCATAGCCATTTATAGATGGATAATTAATGCTTTACACACCTTACACTTCTTGTACCTTTTCATCCTATGAGGGTGATCCCACAATAGTGGTTTACACTTTCTGGGAGATCCTGATTTTTTCTAAAATCACATATTTTTAGAAAATATAATGATTTAAGCCTTGAAAAGTTGCATTTAAAGGATTCCAATTGAAGAAGGTTTGATCAAACCACCTTAGATCAAACCCCATTAGATTGAACCCTACTAGTTTTAAACCATATCCATAACGGAGTCTCCTTTACACCTATCAAAATGTTGATAAAAAACCACTTTTGTTTTACCTTTTGGGGGATCAAATGAATTCATTTAAAATTTATTTTTTGTAAGTATGTATTCCTTATTATAAGCTTCCCAAAAAGTATAATTTTAAGTAAATTTAATTTCATTTTAAATAAATTAAATTTGATTATTATATTTATTTGTTATTTCTTGTGAATGTAGGTTTTTCACTAAAAATCAAGCTCTTTATTCTTGAAATGTGGAAAAATAGCAGATTACCAAAAAAAAATCTAAAAAATATCTATGCACTAGATATTGATGTCCTTGATCCAATAAATAAAATAAAATTGAATTTCAATACATATAAAAAAATGTTAAGTTTTAGCGAGTAAATCATGTCTAAATTATAATTGGTTTGACTTTGAACCTTAATTAATAAAAAAAATTCAATGGAATGCTATGAAACCAATTCCATGCACTAGATATCATAGTTACAAATCTAAATTCAAAAAAAATAGAATTTTATCCTTCATAGGATTTTTTTTGTGTTAGCCAATAACATCACTCTTTAAAAATGGTGTTTACTGTTAAAAACTAGTTTTTGAATAGTTGGAAAAGAAGTGCAATATGATTCCAAAATTTGTTTTAAAAATATATTTAGAATCTACAGACAAAAAATCACAAATCACTAGTTTGCATCATCTTTGAATTCCTCATGCTTTAGCCACTATAGGTGCTCAAAAGTGAAGATTTAGTTAAAAAAATTCAGAACTTCAATGTCTAGTTTGACCAAAAATTATAAACTAGTATTGTGGGATCACCCATAAGTACCACATGAAACACACCATTACTATTTTTTTTAAATGTATTTATTTTTAAATTTATAAAAAATGCAAGCTATATGAGCTTTCACTGATGCAAAACTTGAAACCCTAGAATGCAAATTAACAAATGCAAATCCTAATACAATGTTAATGCAAGCTAGATCTAGGATGAAGATGCACTCCAAATCAAAATTATGATGCTCTATATGCAGGTTCACCAAAATGAAAAGGGGAAAATAGTTGGCTTCCTTTCTTTTACCTGTAGGGTTTTGGACCTAGAAGGAAAGGGACAATCTTCACACAATTCACTCAAGAACAAACCCTTGAGATCTTACAAGAGGGATATCCTAAAGGTTGAATGAGATATAATGAGGGGTTCACCACCAATTTTGGACTTGGAAAAGACAATGATATGCAATACGCAATCTAAAACCCTAGTTGAATGCAAACTAACTCTAAATGACCTAGAAAGATGAATGAAATGCAACAAAAAACTGTAAAATAGAAAGTGTGCACCTGAGAAATTGGAGATGGCTGAATGGAGGTCTGAATCACTAAAAAATATATTATAAAGGCTGGCTGGGACTCATTCTCCAGGTTGGTGGAATTAGTCATGTTTCTGGGAAAATGTATCGGAACAAGTTTTTTCCAAAAGGGTATCTATGTCTATAAAAATATGACAAGCCTATATAGTGGGACTCATTCACAACTTGTGGAGAATCAGTCCACTACCGCTTTTCTAGAATTTTGGGACCTGATTTTGTTCTTCTCAACCTGGTCTTTTCTTCTCCACTGATTTTTGGATCTGAAACTACAAATTTCCACCTGTAGGTCTTCTCCAAGTTGCTTAAATGATGTTGATCTTTCTTGAAACACTTGCTTGAATCATAAAATCTACATCACAATTGTTAGCAAAATAACAAACATGATCTATGAAATCCTTTACATGATAATTGGCACTTGAATGCTACTCTAAAATGCTTTATAATTTTCTCTTGAATGCTCTTGTGAACTCAATTTTCTATTAGGAAACCTCTCACAAAATTCTTAGGTGAAAATGAGTGAAAGAACCTTGTATTTATACTCAATTATGCAAGAATTCTCAAAATCACAACACTACAAGCCGACATTAGATCTAGGAGAATAAAATCCCACCAAAAATTTGAATTATTTTCACACAGGACTCATTCACCCAAGGTGGCGTATGAGTTCCATCAGACATAATGTATGGGTCCAAAAACCAAAAGTGCCTAGAAATATGTGAAAACCAGTTTGGAGCGAAAAGATCTAGGTGGGACCCATTCGCCCAAGGTGGAAAATGAGTCCTAGATCCCTAAATCTAGGTCACATAAGCTAGAAACACCTGAATTATGATTGGTTATTGATTGGTGTCAGGATTATCCTCAAAAAGATACAATAAATAAGGTGTGTGGATGCAAAATAAGGCCAATTAAAGCATAAGAAAGCCCAATTATTAATGACAACCCCGAAGAAGTGTGAAAGTGTGTTACAACACTTTACACCACTCTAAATAAGGCATCATTAAGATTATTTTTTATTAAAATTATTTTTATTATGCTTAGTTATTTGATAAAACCCTAGAAAAGTGTGAACGTGTGTTACAACACTTCACAACACTTTATTAAGGTACCATTAAAATCCATTAGTTCGTAAGGGCCCAAGACCTAATGTGAATGTGTTATCCACATTACAACACTAAATCAAGGAAACATTAAGCCAAAATCCACAAGGAGGGCCCAAATGAGTGTGAAAATGTCAAGGGATCCATTTTTCTACACTACATTTAGCCTCCACTCTAGTGAGAGGATGAACTTGTTGAACAAAATCACACTAAAGTAGACAAACATGCATCAAGAGGGGTTCAAATGTACCAATTCCACTAAGATTGTACAACAAGGATCAAGAGGGCTGATCAAGCCCCCAAGATCAAGATCCCAAGGAAAATCAACATGGGCACAAAAGAACACACATGAGAATGATATAAAGAGAAAAAACAAAGAACAAGCATACATTGCCAAAGATGCAAGAGAGAAAAAGGTACACAGGAGAATCAAAAAAATCTTTGATCATTTGTCCATAATAATGTGGATCAGATCTAGGTTGTTTGTCCAAAAATTGCATACTCACTCTGAGGAAATGAAACTCCTGGTTGTCAACTGGGTGAGAAGTCCTGAAAGGTGAGACACATACACTCATGGCTTGTATGCACTCACACACACGCAAGTGGCTATAGGGAAAGTCATGCCTTGGATTGGGCTTCCCGCTCAACCATACCAAAGTTATACCTCATGATAAGTTTAATAAGGTGCCACACAAGAATGATTTTCGAGGTTCATGAGGCAAGAAAAACTTCGTATGCTTGGAGCTCATGAACAAACAAGATGGCTCTACAAGAATGAAATCTATGTTATGCAAGGTGGCCATATAACTAAAAATATAAAATGAAAAATAGGAGATGTTCAAAGGAGTCTTGTTTATTTTATGCGAGTTCTTTAACTTAGGGAACATTGTGTGTAATGTCTCCAAGAGAGGACCAATCAAAGAATAGAAAATTCACAACTTAGAGGATGAAATGTGTCTCATCAAGCCACTAAGAGGAATGTAATATTCTAGGAGAAATCACACTCATGAAGGAAATCACACCCAATATCATCCACAAAGATAAAAATGCATCCTATGAAATAAGAAGACTGCACCATGAACCATGAAAAGAAAAAATGCAAAATAATAATACTAATGTATGCCCCCACTTTAAAGAAATTGTTAAACACTGTACTATGAGCAATTACTTTAAAGTAGCAAAAGATAAATACACACAAGAAAGAAGACATGAGAGCCAACTTGGAAATCCCTATGCCAATTCATATGTTTCCAACTGAAGCTATGTCATGTGAAAAAGGAAGAAAAGAGAAGGTTTTCCCCAAAAATGAAAACACCAAACACATAAGGGATCTATGGATTTGGGGTTATTATGTTCTTGTTTCAATGTTTTTTACAGATCCGGAACTATCATCATCCCCCAAATACACATATAACTAGAAGAATAACACAAAGAGAGCGAAAAAAAAGAAAAGCCTTCCAGGTCAACATGGAAGAGAGGTGAATGTCTCAAAACCTTGCACCATCCCCAAAAGGAAAACACAAGACAAAAGAGAAAAAATGGGAAATGAAAAAGGAATCCTTTTGGGTCAACATGGAAGGGACATGAATGTATCTATGCCTTGCATCATCCCCAAAAGTAAAACACAAGACAAAAGAGGAAAAAGGGGAAGGGTATGTGCAGGATCATCATGGAAAAAATAGGCCCTTAAGTGGCAATAAAAAGACAAAAAATCAAAGTTAGACAACTTGACGTAACATTTTGAATAAGATATCTATATTATTTCAAAAAAATGTAAAAATAGAATATGTATAAAATTGAATGTAGTTTCTAAACTACTAGACCTTTATTTTAAAAAAAAATCTATTTGGTGAAAATTTGAAATTTCAATGTAGTAGTATTTAAATTTCAGGGTGAAAATAAGAAGTAGGTGTCTGTTTGACCACCCTAACCAAAATAAAATAATAATATTTTTTTATAATCTTTTAGATATAAGTAGAGGACTCATGTCCCAATGTGATGCATATTTTTTTATAATTTATTTCCATGTAAATAATTAATTATGATTTTTTTATTACAACTTTTAAAAAATATAAAATCTCATCTTTCCAACCACCTTAACTTGGTCAAAAATTCATTAAATTCATTTTTTTCTTTTTTAATCCTATAGTATGAAAATCATACAAATGTGACACATGTTTCGGATTCAAAAATATGATACCATTTGAAAGTTATAGATGTTTTTCAATCAGCCTATCAAATGGGACTTTATTCATAATTCTAATAGAAAATGAATAATAATTAATTATTAAATTCAAAGTAAAGCATAATTTATATTGGTGGAAAACTGAGAATCTCCTCTAAAAACCCTTTTCATTTCATCAATTTTGGGTAAAAAAGATGTTGTCAGCCACATGGACCATCATATGGCTTACATATCACCACTTTTTGGCCCATCATGATCCTGCACATACCCGAAAATAATAAAGGAAAATAAAAAAGGAATACTTTTGGGTCAACATGGAAGAGACATGAATGTCTCGACACCTTAAGTCATCCCCAAAAGGAAAACACAAGACAAAAGAGAAAAAGCACAAAAAAAGGATTTATGACATAGAGAGGAATGAAGGTACAAATAGAAGAATGTCACAAAGAGAGAAATAGCATCAAAAACAACATTACGGGGGATCACATTACACACATGCAATCACACAAAAGAAAAATAAATAAATAAATAATGCAAAAGGCTATTAAGGCATAGGTGAGTCAACCTTGAGCAGGCCATCTACTTCCCAATCACATTCATTGTATATTGAAGGCGGGAAACTGGCTAATGTCCCTGGAAGAGTTTACCTCTTGTTGTGGAGGTTGTATCAGGCGATCTTGTTTCGGTGAAGAGGGAGGTTGGTCATGTATTGCTTCAATCAAGTTTGGATTTTTATGTTCTTTGTTTTATTCTTCATGTAACTTGTTAGCAATAGAACGACGTCTACGCTCTTTAGAACGTCTATTTATTTTAATTTTGTTTTCAAGTTGTGTTTGTGTAGGAGTGGGTTTATCAACCATAGGTTTCTTTTCTTCCCCAAGGGGACGAATGGAAGAGACCTTAGGAGGTTGTTCAACTACTTTCTCTTTGACTTTGTAAACTTGTTTTATTCTAGGAGGTGTAACAAGATTATTTTAATTATATTATGGTCACTTGTAGGAGGTAAGTGAAGGTTTTGTTTTAGGTTGCTCGGTTCTTCTTTAGGTTCAAGCATGGTTTCATCAAGGATGGTAGGTTGAGAAGTTGATGGGGATATGTTTTGGAGGGACAGTTCGGCTATTTTTTCACCTTGAATTTTTGGTAGGATAGGAAAAAGAAGTCTTCTCATGACTTGATAGGTTTTGTTAGTTGTTTTTCTATTAGAGCCTTCAAATTCCCTAAAGGAACTCCAATCCTTATATTCAATAATTACCAAGGCTTATGGCCAACTAACGGGTAAAAATTTTCAG
Organism: Sequoiadendron giganteum; assembly: GCA_007115665.2. NCBI lineage: Eukaryota > Viridiplantae > Streptophyta > Pinopsida > Cupressales > Cupressaceae > Sequoiadendron > Sequoiadendron giganteum. The sequence continues at coordinate 555,828,110 of CM021108.1, forward strand.
GTCCTTACCCCTACTCTTTAGGCTCTATGGGACCAAGGAGGGTGTCCCTATTTGTGTTCATTTGATACTCATTGTCCTAAGAACACTTCACTACACATATACACTCCTATTAACTTACAAATACATATTACTTCTCAAAGGCTTGGCTGACCTCTATACAAATGACCACATATTTGCTAGGAATACAAATACCATAAGATATTTTCATCTTAGAGTGAATAAAGTTTGAATTAAGTAATATTTTGACCTTGAATCCACATGTAGGTGATTTTTGATTTTAACTACTTAAAATAATTCCAAATGAACTAGCCAGTACCTCATCAAATTGGGTAGGAGTCACATATAAAATATTCAGTCATACATAATATTCAACCCTGACATAAGTGAACGATTCTCACAATGCATTACATCTTAAAAATTCACAGTATTCAAAGTATCACTCCTTATCAGATCCTTAGTACATTATCACAAACTTAAAATCCTTTCTCAAGCATTTGATTAGCTCATTAAGTTAAGGAAAGAAATAGAATCATACATTCAAATGAACTATTGAAGACAAATGAAACTACACTTGATACTTCCATTCATAATCTGTCGCAAAAACACACAGGAGAGAAATTACCTTAATTTTTTTTAGATTTGTTTCATTATTAGTAATTACACAAGACCTATTAAGACTATCTCATATACATACCCACCCAAGAAAATTTACAAGCCAATTCATCCCAAATTATGCATTTATATGCGTTCAAAATGTACCACCTAGACCTTCAGGATTCAAAATCTGACCACTGCAATGAGCCTTGAAATATATTTTATAGGATAAGAGAGTGACAAGCTTATGGCTCATTCCATTTACGTTTTAGCAAAATTTTGAATTTCATCCACATTTTGAAATTCCCAGACAGTTAGATGTAATCATTTGTTGAACAGGGGAATCAAAATTTTGCAGCAACCTACATTACTATTTAGTGTCACCATATTCTCAGCAAAATTCCATCAAGGCTTTGTCATTTACATTCACATCAAACCCAAAAAGAAACAACATCAACATCAAAACAAAATTGGAGAACCCAAAAAACCATATCATTACCTGAAACCCGAAGTAGTACCATGGCCATGGTACAAATGGCCGCTTCATGTTTTAACCTTAGTGGGAGGCAAGAACACCACCTTATCTTCATCAAAAAAATTCCCCACCAAAACAATAACCATCATATGGTGCCACCATGGTAATTGGAGAAACCGCGAAGATCTCCTCGTTCACACTAGCCATCTTAGTCAAAGCCATGAGGAAGTAGCTCTAATCAAAGTCAATCTCTGAGTCACCACCACCAGAGCTGCTAGAGACATCAATGGGTGAGTTCTGTCAACCTAGAGAGCCATTACCATACGTCATCTTGGCCTTTGAACTCCTACACTCCACAAACTTCCTTTCCTTGGCACAACCCGCCACCTCTTCTCTTGCAACTTGACCCTTGAGTTGAGAGCTACACCTAGTAACACCCGAGAAGGACCTCATATCTTCTTCCTTGAAGCCAAGAGCACCTAGAAGGGTACTTTGTTTATGTTGTTCTGCCTCCTCCTAAGATCTTCATGTAATCATTCTTACAGACCTGCATGCCGATGAAAGAGAAGTAGTCAGCTTGCTCATCTTGCACTCAAACTCAAAACCTTTGTAGGAGCAAAAACCACTCAATATAGAAGCACAGAGGAATTCAGACCCTTAATCTCTATGGTGCAAATAAATAGGCATCACACATATTTATTGAGAAAATTGATGAAGTTATCATCAATTCTCCAATTGCAGCACGAGCGAGCGAGTGATTATTCGTTGGCATCTATTTCACCACCATTAATTCCTAGGTACATGGAAATTAGTGTAATATTCATTATGATCACCAATAAGTAGCCCTTCACATGCATCGATATCAATTTGATATCCATCGAAGAGCTTGCTCCATTAATTCTCACCATTTGCATAGCTCAAACAACCATCACATGGTTGGTTCTGAATTTTGAATATCGGTCATTGATGCGTCGGTGTGTTGGCCTATGGAACAACTTAGATTGAGTCAAAATCATTTGAAAATTCCATGATGTCACATGGCAGGCCCATCGTCCAATGATACACTCCCTAGTCAGAATACACACATGTCACCCGCTGGCCCCATCCAACCTCCTTGTTCCACCAACTGAGTCCATGTGTCACCATCACATAGACTGCACAAGGCATTAGGTGAGACCATTTAATATTCTATGCGGTATGCACACTACGGCTCAGATCAAGACCCATCAGTAATCAGATTAGTCAATCTTTTGTGATTGGAGATCAAGCTGATAGTGGGAAATGGGTCCCACTTGAAATGGAGGATGCGTGGCACAATCGTGCACACCGTGTGGCCTAGCCAAAATTCAATTTTTTTATTTGTGCGATGTGCATGCAAGGACCTAGACCATTGATCTTTAAATCCAATGGCGTCGATTTTAGCACATGCATATTGTTGTTATAAGAATAGGGGCCATGGGCTAGGTAACCAGTAATGACCTCTTAAAAATAAAGACTTAAGACATAAGTCTATATTGGTGAAATATTTTCGGCCAACAATAAAATATTTAAAGTTTTTTTATACAAAATAGAACACCCGATGACTAGCAGGCCTAGGTAATAGGGTTGATAAAGACAATAGGCATGATGTCATAAGTCTTGAATAGGATGACCGGTGACTTGGTACAGTGGGTCACTATGAAAAAATAATGCAAGGGTTCAATAGATGTGAAAATTTTAACAAGGGTGACAAACCCCTAAACCCTAACAGACGACCATTTAGCACAAGGGTGACAGTTTGACAAATTTTCTCATGGAACCAGCCAAAATTTGTAAAAATTTGAAAGCTCTATCAGTGGCTCCAGCTCAGAGACGCATACCCCTGGTGGGTATAGTGAGAATCCAGATCTCAGGCAGAAGCAGACCAACCCAAAATAGAAAACCAAGAGCTTGTCTGGACAAGACAAGCAGACACAACAAGAAAAGAACAAACCACACCTATATATAGAATTTACAATATTGTAAAAAATTCATGTTAGGAGAACTCATCTAATTCCACTAGCCTCAATTTTTAAGCTTGGTGTTCCAAGACCCTCCAATCTTTGGAGCCAAATCATATCTCTGTTAGAGGCCCTTATTTCACATACCTCTATTGGATGAATACTATTGTTAGGCGATTTCCAACAATTTGTACTACTTTGACAAATACCAATTGCCTCACAACTGCCTTGCTTATTAATATCTAGCTTGTTAAGTTGTAATGAAAAAAGGAAACATCCATATTCCACCTGATCACATTCACTCTGTATATCAAATTTGAAACCTTCAACAACACTGTCCATTAGACTAGGCAAGCAGTCTTCTGAAGAACTAGAAGGGAAATGGATAGATGCAAGAAAATATTCATCATACTTCACATTAATTCCATCCCTCTAAGTGGGAACAAATTCATAATGGTATCCAAAATATGAGGAGCATCGGCAAAAAACTTGACCGCATACTCATGTTGGTTGACATTATGTTCAACACAATTCAATTGCCCCATACATGAGTCATATTTCCATTCATCTTCCGTGAGTCTTACTACAAATCCATAATCTATATGTGCATCAAAATACACATCATTCTCCCAACACTTTCTATGAAACTCAACATTGACATACGGATCATTGATACCTATATGCTTATACTCTCCATCGCTATCAAGTTTAGAATGCTCTTTTTCTTGTGACTGAAGTATGTGCAAGTTAACTTCATGGGAATAATTATATTCTTGGGAAAGGAACTCGAGGAATCTAATCTCCCCCTAATTGTTAATCTCATCCTCCATAGTAATTCCAAATGTGACAATTTCATAGGTGTTACCAGCAATGAGCCTGCTAGTACACTGCTCACAACTTTTTTATGACCGTACGTCCAAAGTATCACTAAATTCTTCAAAAAGTAGATTATCCCTGCACCAAACAGGGGATTCTTCTTTAATAATTGTCATGGGAAAAGGTTCATCAAAGAGGGGATGATCCACTAAATTCAATCCGATCAAGGAAGCATTTTCTCCCTCTATTGAAGGATGCAAACCTTCCAGCCTATCATCATACTCAAAATCCCTGCAAAGCCGTAGAAGAGGATCTCCATTCATTTGGTAGGGATTATCATATTCAGCATAGGAAAGGCATGACTTAGTATCATCACATTCATCATAACATGAAAATCCATCAATAGTGAGACTACATTTAAACCCCTCAGACTGAAAACCATAGTTCCTTGCATCAATATCCTGATCATTTGCAGAAGATTGATAATCATCAGCATCGAAATCATAGCCATTTACCGAATGACCCATCAATGCAATCAATCAAATCTCATCCAGTTATTCATCCTTTAGTACATCCCAATAACTTGATTCAGATACATCAAATCTTCCATCACAACAGGGGCTATCCTCTTGCTCTTCATCACAAAAGTAATGATCTACACCCAAATTACTGGTGAACAAATTGCAATCATTATGTTCTAATTTGTTTAACTCACCTATTTGCATCATTTCTTGCCCTTTCTTATCATGTTTCTAACCATTATTACCTCAAAGCATCTGATGTATCACATGGTTGCTTCCAGCTTCTTCTACCAATTTGATCCAGTCAACTACTTGCCCTAGGCTTTCAGGCTTCAATTCCTTTGGCAACATACTTGTTCTTGACTCGTATATTTCACAAAATAATTCAATGCATATTGACTCTTTAGGCCTAACACTTTCTGGTATTTCTAACAATACATCCACAACTCTATGGAACAAGTTATGGTATAATTCACCTTGACTTCTCTTCATATCACATAATCTTTTAGCACAAGACATGTGATCAACATTAATTACATCATGTGGACAATTCACTTGAGGTTTACCTTGATCAACATATTGTGGTGACAGAGAAAATGGGATAGCAGGGGTCTTAACTTCTTTTTATTTCTCCTCACTGGTTGATTCACTAATTATGTTTACATAGGATGTGCCAGAATAACTAGCATTAGAATTTGGGCATCCCTTCATTATTGAATACCTCAGATTGTTTTCAATATCTATAGCAATCTGATAAGCTTGGAGCAATGTTGTGGGCTCTTTATCCCTTAATAGATAGCTCATCTTTTTGTCAAATGCACCCAAATACACAACTAAACACTCAACATCATTTGGCCTTATATTTTAAGGGATATCCCTTGTAATCTTGGAAAATATAAGATTAAAAGAAGGGACTAACTCATCCTCCTCTTTATGGATGTCCATAAAATTATTTCTTACCAAACTTAGGTTTATTCTCTCACCAAATTTCTCTACAAAGGCCATCCTAAGCTGATCCCATGAAGCTATAGAGCATGTTGGTAAATATGAGAACCAATCCCTGGCATCATCCTTCAAAGATTGAACAAAAATTTTCATGACAATATCCTCATGATTTACTTCATAATCACCCATTATGTCCATAAATTTTTGCAAATGCTTAAAGGTTGATTCAGAGCTTTTCCCTATGAAATTTGGCAAATATTTTCTAACATTGTTACGAATTAGGTTTGGGAAACCTTTAATACCATTGAAAACCAATGGAATATATCTTTCAATAACAAAATCCCTTGGAAGGCATGGTGAAGATTGTCTACCCTGCATACTCTTACTTACTACCTCACAGGAAACTCCTCTTATATCCATATTCAATTTTCATTAACTTGACACATGGCTATTGATTGCATCATTTACAAATTCAACCATGATTCTAGAACATAGATCGAAACATTATGCCTTAAAACCTTCTCATAGGCATAATTCAAGAATAAAGCATACTTCTCAAATCATTTCAGATATTACACACTAGAAGTATGAAAAGAACTATTATTATTATTCCCTATTTTAATGCAATTTCATTTAATAGGGAACCATTTATCATCTCAAGCCTTGAACATTTCTCATAACGTATTTCAAATAGAATAATGCTTTCTTTAGATTTATGAGAATACTTCGAAACTTTTTAGCATCTATTAACCCTTATTCTTGACTACAAATTTTGCAAACCTGGAAGCCTTGTTCACAATTCAACTAGTTCTTTAGACAAAGTCACCGCCTCTTTTCACAGAGGAACAAACTTCAAGAAACATGAAGTTCTTCTAAAATAAAATCTCATTATAGGTCTTCTCCAGCAATGGATTCACTCACAAATTCTTTAATTTTTACTGCAACAAAACTTGTCCAAGGTCCAAAATTTTTAAAAACCTGAATCAAATGTTCAGATTCACCAAATGCTTGACTCTGTGATACTACCATCTGCACCTCACATTCCTTATTTTTTAAAATTTCTCAAAATTTCTCCCCAGCGGAATTGCCATTTCATTGGTTGTTTATCCAGCAGAGCCTTAAAATTCCCTAAAGGATTGCCAGTCCTTATATTCAAGAATTACCAAGGCTTATGGCCAACTAATAGGTAAAAAAATTTCGGCCCTTACCCCAACTCTTTAGGCTCTGTGGGACCAAGGAGGGTGTTCCTATTTGTGTTAATTTGATACTCATTGTCGTAAGAACACTTCACTACACAGATACACTCCTATTAACTTGCAAATACACATGACTTATGAAAGGCTTGGTTGACCTCTATACAAATGACCACATATTTGCTAGGAATACAAATACCATAAGATATTTTCATCTCAAAGCGATTAAAATTTGAATTAAGTAATGTTTTGACCTTGAATCCACATGTAGGTGCTTTTGATTTTAACTACTTGAAATAATTCCAAATCAACTAGCTAGTGCCTCATCAAATTGGGCAAGAGTGACATATAAAATATTCAGTCATACATAATATTCAACCCTAACATCAGTGAATGATTCTCAAAATGTATTACATCATAAAAATTCATAGTATTCAATGTATCACTCGTTATCAGATCCTTAGTACATTATCATAGACTTACAATCCTTTCTCAAGCATTTGATTAACTCATTAAGTTAAGGCAAGAAATAGAATCATACATTCAAATGAACTATTGAAGACAAATGATACTACACTTGATACTTCCATTCATAATCTGTCACAACAACACATAAGAGAGAAATTACCTTAAATTTTTAATATTTTTTTTTATATCAGTAATTACATAAGACCTATTAAGACTATCTCATATGCATACCCACGCAAGACAATTTACAAGCCAATTCATCCCAAATTCTACATTTATATGCATTAAATATGTACAACCTAGACCTTCAGGATTCAAAATCCGACCACCGCAATGAGCCTTGAAATCTCTTTTATAGGATAAGAGAGTGACAAGCTTTGGGCTCATTACATTTTAGCAAAATTTCATTTCAAAATGGAATTTCATCCGCATTTCAAAATTCCTAGACAGTTAGATGTAATCATTTGTTGAATAGGGGTCAACATTTTGCAACAACCTGCATTACCAGTCAGTGTCACCATATCCATAGAAAAATGTCATCAAGCCTTTGTTGTTTACGTCCACGTCAAACCCAAAAATAAATAGCATAAACATCAGAACAAAATTGGAGAACCCAAAAAACCATATCGTTACTCGGAACCCAAAGCAGTATCATGGCCATGGTACAGATGACCGCTTCATGTTTTTTCCTTAGTGGGAGGTGAGAACACCACCTTATCTTGATCAACACAATTCCCAGCACAAGAACCAGAACCATCACACGGTGCCACCGCGGTAATTGGAGAAACTACGAGGACCTCCTCGTTCATGCCAACCATCTTAGTCAAAGCCATGAGGAAGTAGTTGTAATCAGAGTTAGTCTCTGAGTCATCACCACCAGAGCTACCAGACACATCAATGGGTGATTTTTGTCGACCCAGAGAGCCATGACCATACCTCAGCTTGGCCTTTAAACTCCTTCTACACTCCACAGACTTCCTTTCCTTGGCACAACCTGCCACCTCTACTCTTGACTTGACCCTTGAGTCAAGAGTTGCACCTAGTAACACCCGGGAAGGACCTCATGTCTTATTTCTTGAAGCCAAGATCACCTGGAAGGGTACTTTGTTTGTGTTGTTGCGCATCCTCCTGAGATCTTTGCATACTCATTTTTGCAAACCTATGTGCTAGCAAAAGAGAAGCAGTCGGCTTGCTCATCTTGTACGCAAACTCAAAACCTTTGCTGGAGCAACAACCACTCAATATAAAATCATAGAGGAATTTAGACCCTTATTCGCTATGGTGCAAATGAATAGCCATCACACATATTTATTGATAAAATTGATGAACTAATCATCAATTCTCCAATTGCAGCATGAGTGAGCGAGTGATTATTCGTTGGCATCTATTTCACCACCATTAATTCCCAGGTACATGGAAATCAGTGTAATATCCATTATGATCACCAGGAATTAGCCCTTCACACGCATCGAGATCAGGTTGATATCCATCAAAGAGCTTGCACCATTAATTCTCACCATTTGTAGAGCTCAAACATCCATCACATGGTTGGTTTTGAATTTTGAATATCGGTCGTTGATGCGCCGGTGTGTTGGCCTATGGAATGACTTAGATTAAGTCAAAAACATTTGAAAATGCCATGTTGACATAAGGAAGGCCCATCAGCCAATGATACACTCCCTAGTTAGAATACACGCATGTCACCCGCGAGCCCCATCCAGCCTCCTTGTGCCACCAACTAAGTCCATGTGTCGCCATTGTGAAGACCGCGCATGGCATTAGGTGAGACCATTTAATATTTTGTGCGGTACGCATGCTACGGCTCAGATCAAGACCCATTAGTATATTAGAGTCGTCGATCTTCTATGACGAGAGATCAAGCTGATAGTGGGAAATGGGTCCCACTTGAAATGAAGGACGCATGGCGCAATTGTGCACACCGCACGACCCAACCAGAATTCAATTTTTTAATATTGTGTGGTGTACGTGCAAGGGCCTAGACCATTGATCTTTAAATCCAATGGCGTAGATTTCAACACATGCATATTGTTGTTATAAGAAAACGGGCCATGGGCTAGGTAACAGGTAACGACCTCTTAAGAATTTAAAGACTTAAGACATAAGTCTTTATCGGTGAAATATTTTGTGCCAACCATAAAATATTTAAAGTTTTTTTTAGAAAATAGAACACTCGATGACTAATGGGCCTAGGCAACAAGGCCAATAAAGACAATGGGCATGATGCCATAAGTCATGACTAGGATGACGAGTGACTTGGTACAGTGGGTCAATATGAAAAAATAACGCAAGAGTTCAATAGATGTGAAAATTTTAAAAAGGGTGACAAACCCCTAAACCCTAACATACGACCATTTAGTACAAGTGTGACAGTTTGACAAATTTTCTCATGGAACCAGCCAAATTTTGTAAAAAATTGAAAGCTTTATCAGGTTCCATGGGCTCTAGCCAAAAGGAATCTAAGGAAAAATTTCCTTTGGATGACAAAGGGTTGAAACCACTATGGTGGACAGTGAATATTTCATTGTCAAAGGAAAACTTTAAGCATTTATGCGTTTATGCACAACCAAAGGGATAGCTTTCATGGAGTGAAGCCATGGGTGGCCTAGCTTGACACAAAATTGGTCCAACTGTGGGATGATGGAGAATGTGACATCTAATATCTTTGGTCTATTTGCAATGGTAAGGTGATCGATCCTATCGTAGGACAAGCAAAACCATTGTGTGTCCCTATCCATGCTTTCGGTTTGTTGTATGTGTCTTGATAGATCTCACGCAAAAGTAAAAATTCCTCCATGATCACACTCACTCCATAGGTGGGATCTATTAGTATCCCATTAGTGGGATTTTCATAGATATGTCTGGCTATGTAAAGAGGACCATCAAGTGCATGCTTAATTATATCCTTAGAGGATAAAGCAATGCCAAGAGGATTCTTAGCTTGGTCTTTATAAGGGAATACGTCTATCACCCCTACCATTTTGTCTATAGGATTATTGATAGCATTATATAGAATAGACTCAATGTTTTCATCATTTGTATCAACATTCACCACATCATTCTTTGTAGTTTCGCTAGCTTTGACAAATGAAATATTATTTTTTGGCATGGGGTTGGTGAAAATTTGCAAGTTTTGGTTAAGACGGGCAACGGATTTATTTCCTTGATCACTAACACATCCAATAGAAAGATGACCAGAATCAATGAGGTCTTACACTAGATGTTTAAGACACTTACAATGTTCCTTCATGTCCATTTTTTCGGTGATAATCGCAATAAGAATTTGATCTAAAGCTTAAAGGGTAAAGGTTTATTGGGATTGGGTGTTTTGATGGGAGGCAAGGAAATCATTTATTGTTCTAAAATTTGGGACATTGTGTTATGAAGGGTATCAGGTAAGGGAGTGAATTGTTTTTTTGGGTCTCCATAGCTAAAGGGTATTGAGGCTTTAATAGCTACTACTTGGTTATTTTTACCATGAGTTCTTTATTGAGAGGGATTGAATTGAAGGAACCCTTTGTTTCGCAGGCTCAGATCTCTCTATTCGGCTAGAAGTGGACTTTGTATCTCTGCTACTAACCAAATTTTAATAATCACAAAAGGCGGTACACAAGTGCATGAAGGATGGGAATTTCATCATTGTAAGCCTGTCTTGAATTTTTCTTTGTAAATTTTCTATGAACATCATTTGAAGGTGAGGGTCAAGGACCTTGAAATCGACTTGGGAATAAAGTGATTAATAGCGTGAGATAAATTCAATTAATTTTTCTTCTTCTTTTTGCTTGCATCTCATCAAATAGGCCAAGGTTATATCTTTGGATTCATATGAACTTGGAAATGGTTTACAAATGCATCAACAAGTTCATTGAATGAACTAATTGAGTTATTCAGTAAAGAGGAGAACTGGTCCAAGGCGGTGTATTTTAATGATCTAGGAAAAATATTTTCCAATATTTTATCATTAACTTGGACAAAGTCACTACATAAGGCAGTATAGGCATTTGCATGGTTAGAAGGATCTCCCTTCCCTCCATATTTCTCAAATCTAGGCACCTCTACACCTTGTGGCATCGGTGTTCACAATATTTCTAAGGACAATGGACTACTTCGGATATAATATGCAGGTGGGCCATTTTGATTCTGATTGATGGTGGAAATTTGATTTTGGAGGGATGAAATGGTTTGAAAGAGTTGAGCTATTAGAGGATCATTACTTGTGTTATGAGATGGGAGTGACAAAGGTGAAGGGGTGTATGTGTTTGTAGGACAAGTGAATGGAATGCTTATAGGTGATAAGGTGGTAGGAGATATAATATGTGATGCCACGTAGGAACTAGGGATGCTAGTAGGAATACCCAAGGAAGGAATCACATTACTAACTTGTTGCAAGTTGTTGTTGTGACTTGAGGGGTATAGGTAGGTATTGAGGGAATTGTTGAGGGAGGAGGAATTTGAGTTCCTCCTTGACTTGTGACATTGTTTTTTGGCAAAGGACAACTAGTGGTTGGGGGCAAGTGTTTTCCAAATATTTGAATTATGTTTTTCACAAGGTCAAGGCTATCTTCACTTTCAAGCATTCAGTGAATGTTATCTATGGTAGGAATAGTAGTAGTTGAGATGTCATTTTCAACTTGGTGTTGTAAGTTTGCTAGGTCTTCATGAATTTGAAAATTTTTCTCTTGTAGAAGACTATCATTCTGGTTCATCTTGCATACTACTTGAAGGAAAAGAGTTGTTAAAGGTATTGTCCATATCTAATGTACTAGTGTCAATACTAGGAGTGAAAGAGCTAGATAACCCAAGATCCACAATGATTGTGCTATCACATGATGACATGAGTCTCAAACTTCATCTCACTATAGTATTAGCAATAGGACACAAAATACTCATGCAAGGGCTACTCAATGCAATGTGAATGCAAATGTAATGTAAGCTAAGAGCAATGAAATGCTTGTAACTAAAATTATAGAAACTAAAATAGAAAGAAAATAACAACAAACAAAAACTCAAAAATTGAATTTTAAATGCCAGAAAATGCAATGCAAAATGTGTAGAGGGACTAATTCACATAGGGTGGTGAATGAGTCTCAAGGATGATTTTTTTCAAAATTTTCAAGATTTCTAAATTGGATTTTATGCTTTTTAAGTTTTATAATCTATTTCTAAGATGCAAATGAATAATTTTAATGATTTTCAATAAAACTAGATGAAAAAATGCAAGCTATATGAGCTTTCACTAATGCAAAACTTGAAACCCTAGAATGAAAATTCACAAATGCAAATCCTAATGCAATGTTAATGAAATCTAAATCTAGGATGAATATGCACTCCAAATCAAAATTATGATGCTCTATATGTAGGTTCACCAAAATGAAAAGGGGAAAATAGTTGGCTTCCTTTCTTTTACCTCTAGGGTTTTGGACCTAGAAGGAAAGGGACAATCTTCACACAATTCACTCAAGAACAAACCCTTGAGATATATTTGAAAAGGAGAAAGAGATCTTACAAGAGGGTTGTCCTAAAAGCTGAATGAGATCTAATGAGGGGTTCACCACCAAGTTAAGACTTGGAAAATTCAATGATATAAAATATGTAATGCAAAACCCTAGTTGAATGCAATCTAACTCTAAATGACCTACAAAGATGAATGAAATGCAACAAAAAAATGTAAAATAGAAAGTGTGCACCCAGGAAATTGGAGACGGTTGAATGGAGGTCTGAACCACTAAAAAATCTGCTATCAAGGCTAACTAGGACTCATTTGCTAGGCTAGGTGAATCAGTCATGTTTTTGGGAAAATGCGTTGAAACAGGTTTCTGCCAAAAGGGTATCTCGATCTATAAAAATATTTGTCAAGCCTATATAGAGGGACTCATTCACCACTTGTGGTGAATCAGTTCACTTCTGCTTTTCTGGAAGCTTGGGACATGATTATGTTCTTCTCAACCTGCATTGTTCTTCTCGACTGATTTTTGGATTTGAAACTACAAATTGCCACCTGTAGATCTTATCCAAGTTTCTCCAAGGGTTGATGATATCTTTGACAACTTTGATCACTTGACAACTATTCTCCAATCTTGCTCCTTGTGAAATATATAATCTAAACCTAAAAATCACACACAAAGGAGAGGGAAAAATGTTTTTGGGTTAGTGGATAATGATTTTCCTTGGTCAAACCCCTTCTTGGTAATGAAACCTTGAAATGAAAGCTAATAATATTGGAGAATGATGAATGAACAAAAGACAATGTTATAAATCACCAAACTCTAGCAATTTAAGGTGCTGCAAACATGCTCAAAATGGCTACAATGGATGTGGTTCTTGAATCTTTCTTGAATGATGTTGATCTTGCTTGAAACACTTGTTTGAATGATAAACTCTACATCATAGTTGTTGACAATAACAAACATGATCTATGAAATCCTTGACATGATGATTGGCACTTGAATGCTTCTCTAAAATGCCTAATAATCTTCCCTTGAATGCTCTTATGAACTCAATTTTCTATTAGGAATGCTCTCAAAAAAGTCTTAGGTGAAAATGAGTGAAAGAAGCTTGTATTTATACTCAATTATGCAAGAATTCTTGAAATTACAACACTACAAGTCGACATCATATTTAGGAGAATAAAATCGCATTGAAAATTTAAATTAAATTAGAGTTTTGGTCACATGAGACTCATTTTCCCAAGGTGGCGAATGAGTCCCATCAAACATAATGTATGGGACCAAAAACCAAAAGTGCCTAGAAATGTGTGAAAACTAGTTCAATGCCAAAACATCCAGGTGGGACCCATTCACCCAAGGTGGAAAATGAGGCCTAGATCCCTAAATATGGGCCACATAAGCCAGAAGCACCTGAATTATGATTGGTTATTGATTGGTGTCGGGATTATCCTCGAAAAGATGCAATAAATGAGGCTTGTGGATACAAAATAGGGCCAATTAAAGCATAAGAAAGACCAATTATTAATGACAAGCCTAGAGAAGTGTGAAAGTGTGTTACAACACTTTACAACACTCCAAATAAGGAAAGAATAAGATTAATTTTGATTAAAATTGTGTTTATTATGTTTAGTTATTTGATAAATCCCTAGAAAGGTGTGAAAGTGTGTTACAACACTTTAGCACAGTAATATTAAAATCCATTAGTTCACAAGGGCCCAAGACCTAATGTGAATGTGTTATCCACATTACAACACTAAATCAAGGCAACATTAAGCCAAAATCCACAAGGAGTGTCCAAACGAGTGTGGAAATGTCAAGGGATCCATTTTTCTACACTTTAGTTTTATGTTGTTCATATTTCTTAGATAGTTGGTAAGTTCCTATTTGTGTACTTAATTTCTATTTATGAGATATAAGATAATTATTTTATTATTTTCTTTATTTTGTAGGTTCCATGGACATTGCATATTGAGGGGCGTACTCATGCAATCTCACCTTGTAGGGTCCACTACTCTACATGGACCCATATTCATGTCCATTGATGTTTATATATTTGCATTACATGCACGTGTGTGAATGTTACATATTATCATATGCACAACAAATTTAGTATTCACATGCACACCTCAAAGTGGGGGAAAACTGTAATGGTAAAATTTGTATATTCATGTAATTCCCCATTTATTTTTGCTCCTATTTTGAGGAAATATATTGATACATGTATATATATTGAAAAATGACACAATATTATAGAAATTTAGGCTCATTCTCTTACCCTTTATCTATCCATATACACACATATACATGCACTTAGCCCCTACATCATCCTTACATGACATATTCTAATACGTTCACTTTATCTATAAATTTATTACATTTATGCATGCTTATACCCTCATATACTTACCATTCCATTAGCTATGTACATTTCCACATTCATGGACTTGACCTCATCCTTTTCAAAATTAGAAATTAAAAATTGGCCAATTTTTCCTATTTATTTTCTCACCCTAAGCTGACTAAATATTTATTTTACGAAATTTGATGCTATGTGTGAGTATTTAAAGACATTTAATTGCATTCATTTGAGCAATCAAACATCATTGGAAGTCTTATCATCCTAGATCTTTAAAAGAAGCAATCAATAGTGACAAATTTCGATTTGGTGAATTAACAAGAGTAAAAATTATACATACTTTATTTTAGAGGCCTTACCTATTTTTGAAAAGGTAAGCCAAAACTATCATTGGGGGTCTCTTCCTTTCACCCACCCTTTTTGTATACATTTATGGGGATTTACGTAAGAGAATTTGTCTCTGTGCAATGAACTAACAATCCTTCCAAGGTATTTTCAAATACCACTAGCCCTAAAATATCAAGAAGCAAAGTAAATGATGATCTTTTGGGTGAGCAACACAATAGAGTTTTTCATTATGTAAGGTTGAATCCAAACCCAAAGAATAGATTGACAATTACATACTTGAAATAGGCTTACAAACTTGATGTTTGACAAAACACAAATTTTAAAACCATTTACTAAAAAAAAAATATTTTACTAACTAGTACTTAAACCAAATTAAAAAAAAATTTAATACATACATTTCACCCATAAAATCAGATACTAACCTTATCCGCATTTAGTTTCTTAATTTAATTATTAAATTTGATACTTTTTTATTTCAAATCAATCTATCCCTTGTTTCATCTAAATTGGATTATTTCCCTTTACACAAATATATATAATTAAAAAAAAACATTTGCCTTTCATTTTATAGACAGCCACACGCTAAGGAAATATAATTCGAAAATTCCGATCGCCAACCAACCTTGGTAAGCGTGTTTCATTGTAGAGTTATTTGAAAAGTAGGGAATAAGTTTGTCGGGTTGTCATGACTTATTCCGTAATTTAGCCGCTAAAATAAAATCAGCATAAAGTAAATATTTAATAATGAGCAAATTTTAATTCGAATAAAATCAATGGGCCCACTAATTTTGTCCTTAGGATTGATAATTTGCAAGTGTTATTTTAAAATCAAATGAGAACGAATTACAATATTTTGTTTTTGAATTAGTGGATGTTTGAAGATTTATATAATTAATTTATTATAGTATCAATTGTTTTTTATGTGTTGATTATCTTGAATTTATATAATGTAAAATCTTCTGTGGATTGATCTTATTGTTTAGGATTAATCTTACATAATGCAGATTTGACCTCTAAGATGTAGTTGTAAATTAGTTCAATGCAAACTTAAATAATCTATTGCATCATGATGCTTTCTATCCATTGACATTTAAGGATTGACAATATCTAAAATACTTTAGGGAATGTGTTGGAATATGAGGGTCAATTTATCCTCAATCAACCCTCTTGAGAGACCAACTTTATAATCTCAACAAGTGCTGGAAATTAGAAAAAGCATGCAATGACCTATATGCATCTCTTGAAATATCAACGCTTAACAAATAATAACAAAGCCATATACTGTTCCTCCATTATAAAGATGGACCCCCACCTTCTTCCGAGAGGGTCTATATGCTGGAACAACTTAATCCTCGGTAAAAAGACTTTGGGTGATGGTATCGGATGGCAAGTGAGAAATGGTAATCGTACCAGATTCTGGGAAGACAAATGGCTTTTTAAGGAACCCATGATAAAAATCAACTCCTTCAGAGATTGGGCTGAGAATTGCAAGGCTCGGTTTGGAACTTATGTGAAAGACTACAGAGTGAATGGTAATTGTGTGGACTTGGGCAGTGTCAGTCAGGGTTTGACTCCCATCTAGACTTCGCTGCTGGCTGTTAGACTTAGTTCTGAGCAGTTGGATGATCGTGCGGTTTGGATTGATGATCCCTTTGGCAACTTTTCTGTGTCTTCCGCCTTTGCCAGGATCACTTCTTCTTTGGATCATCCTCCCTTGTGCTCTAAAGCTTGGTTCAAACATCTTATACCTAAAATTAATATCTTCTTCTGGATCCTTCTCCAAAATAAGGTGCTCACGATTGACAACCTATGCAAACGCGGATTTCAAATCCCAAATAGATGCTTTCTTTGTAAGATGGAGGCTGAATCTGTGCGTCATTTATTCCTTCATTGCTCTTTTGCTGCTTCTCTTTGGGAAAAAATCATCAGGTTATGGAACATTCCTTGGGTTTTCCCTTTGTCCATTGAGGATCTCTTTTCTCAGTGGAAAGCCCCGACAAGGAACCCTTTGCTCAGGTTTTTTTGGGACTTATCCTTCCCTCATATTGCTTGGGGCCTTTGGAAAGAACGCAACAACATAATTTTTAGGGGCAAAGAAGCCTCTGTGGATTATGTCTTTGATAAAATTGTCAGATCTCTGAAGGAAAATTTCAATGTCGTGGCCCGGAAGGATAGGAAGACCATGAATGTGGAGTTTTCGAACTATGATCTAATTGTTGCTAAGGAATGGGATATCAATCCTAATTTGTCTTGTTCTACCATGAAGGCCAAAAAGGACAGAGAGGGGGTTCATTGATCTTTTTCACCTAACGGGTGGATCAAAGCTAACTTTGATGGAGCGGCTAAAGGTAATCCGGGGGCGGCAAGCTGTGGAGGAGTTATAAGGGATCCCTATGGCAACTTCATTGGTGCTATTGCTTTTCCTCTTGGCTCTCAAACTAATCATTTGGCGGAGGCTGCTAGCGCTTACCATATCATAAATTTAGCCCAAAGTCTTAACATTAAAAATCTATGGCTTGAAGGAGATTCCAAAAACATAATTGATTTCCTCCGTGGCAAGTCTCCCCCCTCGTGGACCATCAATTCGTGGATTGAGGAAGCCATATTGAACTTGGCCAAATTTGAAAAAGTTAAAATATCAGATGCCTATAGAGAAGCCAATGCTGTGGCGGACTTTTTTAGTAATGAAGGAGTTAAGAGTAAAGAAGTGTGTACCTGGCTAAATATTAGCGATCTAAATTTTAATGTTTGTGCCCTATTAAATTATGATAAATCACATGGTAAAGCGACGTGTTATCCCTTTAATGAGGACAGGTTGGATCTATCACATCACAATCATTAGATTGCATGGGACCAAGCCCAGTGGAGTAAGCTGCAAGAATACTCTGCACGCTTTGTGGGTTCTTAGATTTGGTGGGGCCAGTTTTAGAAAGGCTTGTGTTTGGTTCTACCTCGCTGTGTTGGCCGAAATGGGAGGAGACAGAAAGCGAACTGAGCCGGACAGCTACGAAACACATATGAAAAATGCCAAGGTTTGGAGCAAGATTAAAAGCGGAGGGTTGATTCCTTTCCTGGAGAAGCTTCATGGCTCTAACCAGGAGGCCATAGATCTCTTTGACAAAAATTGGAATGATGGTAAGTTGACTCTGTTTGGCAGGAATGTGGAACTCAGCGAAAGTCTTATTGTTGATGTTACGGGATTACCCACTGATGGGAAGAAATTCTTTAGGGACAGGGCTTTCTCTGGCGAAGCTGTTATCAGATTTCCTAAAAAGGACAAGGAAAGGCTAAGTATTGTCAAAATTGCTAATAGTTACTTCAATGTTGACTCCATAAAGGCTATTTGGAGAAAGGTTCTTCGGGTCATCATGGAGTACATCATGGTGGACAGGCACTTCACTAAAGTCTATGGCTACCACTTCGCTCTTCTCAACCATTTCTGACACAAGGTAAGGGTCTCTATCCCCTATTATCTTTTCTGCTCCTTGAAGAAAAGCTTGGAGGACAATAAGAAAAACCCTAAAAGATTCCCCATTCTGCACACTGGGTTAATTAGGCTGATTGTTGAACATCTCCATGTGCCTGCTCCTGCTATTTTGGAAACCAACCCTGACTCTGAGAGTGATGATACTGAGCCCAGTGACTCGGAGTATTTGCCTAGCTCTAGCCCGTTTAGAAAATCCCCTAGCTTGCATGCTGGCCCTTCCAGGGATTCTGGTAAAACCCGCGTGCTTGAGCCTGACAATCCTTCCCTTAAGATCAGCTCTGTTGACAAGAAAACCCAGGCCAAAAGCCTTGTCTCCTACTCCGAAGAGTCCTCTGAGTCGGAGGATTCTGATACCAACAATTCTGAGCATTGTGCTAACCCTCTACCGGACACACACATTTATGATAATTCCCCTATTAACACTGGAAAAGAGCCCTCCCTGGATTATCTCAACCTTGCCAAAGCTAACTCTGAGTCTCACTCCAAACTCTTGGATTGGACTTTCTCTAAAATTAATGAGCTGAAAATTAAAAACTGTGCCCTACAAAGTAAGATCAATGAAATGGGCACCAAGATTGCTGAGTTGGAAAAGAAAGAAGTGGCTCACAGTAATAGAAAGATTGACATCGAAGCTGAGAGCTTAAGGAATACCATCAAAATTGTCACCGAGCAAAACAACCGTATAGCAAGACACAATGCTATAATCATTAATGCGATGACTGAGAAGTTTGACAAAGCTCAGCAGGGGTCTCTGGTGGTTGATCTAGAGGATACTGAGGATAAAATCCAGGATATGGAAGCTGGCATTTCCAGAATAACCAGAGCCAATTTCAAGCGCAAGGCCCCCCTTACTCCAAAAATGGTTCAAACTTTTAAAAAGGGGGTTAAAGATATGTAGGATCTGGAGGTGGAGATGGAGTCTGTCCTTAGGACTCTAAATTAATGGCTAGGGTTTTCTTTGTGCTTCCTCTGCTAGTCCTTCTTTCTTGACCTTTCTGGTCCTTTTTGTTTGGTTGCTACTGGTTTTTTCTTGAGCAGCTATTTTTTTTGGTGGATCTCTGGTGTCCTCTTTGTAGTTTTGTAAACTTTGTGGTTTCGGGTCCCTGTAAAACTCGTTTTACCCTTTTATCAAAAACAAAGCCATATACCAACATAATTCTGACGTCTAGTAGAAAAGGGAAAGCATTATAAATTTCAACTTGGGATTAGTTTTGTACCATATGAGATCATTCACACCATGGGCTTGACTAGGAAGAGGGAAGATAGGATTTGAAGGCACGTATCAAGTGCATGGAAATGTCAAAACATGTGTAAATAAGGCAGTGAAAAGGTTGAATGTATGGAACTACATAAACCTATGAGTTAATAAGGATGGATAATTAGGGAAGTAGGTAGCTTTGCAAAAGCATGTTAAGGCATTTCATCAAAATTGACCCTAAATAATTTAGTCATGGGAAAATAGTCCAATAAAGGATTATCTAACAATACAACCTAACACAAGAGCGCACACACACATTATTTGTAGAGTGATGCTCAAACATATATTCTTATGTCAACCAACTTGATTCACATATAGGTAATATAAAATTAAAATTACATCACAACCCTTAGGCTTGGAGATGGTGAACAATCGATGGAAGTCATTAAGGTAGACCTGAAATCTCTATTATTCTAGACAAGTAGCATCAAACTCCAAAAAAAGGGTAAGGGGATGAAATATTTAGCTAACAAAATGCTAGGCCTCAACCATTTTATTATGAATTATAGAGTTTGAAAGATATTATAATACAATGCTCCAACTTGACTAACTTCAAATGATTATGAGTGATGTTTATATAGTACCTCCTAGCCTTGGGAAATTATCTAAATTAGTCACAAGGTGGTATAGAATTCAATGCCTTGTAAACTATGTAGTCACTTGAACTGGTAGAAAGAACCTTTTTGAATAAATACACTATGAAGGATCAATAGATCTTGGTGTGATCCAAGCTATAGGGTCCCTTATGCTAATATATCTTTTATTGAATCTCATTATTTTTTGCGAGCCTTAAGAATTTGGCACAAACCTCAAATTGTAATATCGAGCACATCCCTCTATTATTTTGATGTGTCCAATAAGGATAAAAACTCAATATATATATTTTTTGTAATTGGAATCTTTTGAAATCTAGATATATCATTGAAGATCCAATATGAATATGTGTTTCCACTTGCAAGGTGAAAAATATCTAGATATAGTGAAATATAATAGAAAAGTTAGTAATTGTCTTATGTGAAAGAAAACTTAAAAAAGGAAAAACTAAGTTGAAAACATTTGGTTGATGCAAGATTACTCTTACACTTTGTATACCCTACATCAAAAACCATGGGTAAGTGATTTGTGAGCATAGTAAGATCACAAACAAGGGTTGAGTGATATAATCACCCTCTCAACTAGTAACCAACCTTAGTGCACCCTCAACACATATATAGGCTTTTGGAATCAACTAAATTTTACTTCTCCTTCTATCTCTACTATCATCAAGCAACGAACTAGGCCATACCAAAAATTCCATATTTTAACCTATACCTACAACCCTCCTCGGGTGTTCTACTATCTACTACTTCATTATCCTAGAACTAATTATTTTCTGCCAATCTAAGATCCTACTTAAACTATAGCTCTAAGCTACCTTTATCTTTCTCATTTGAATTAAATTAAAATTCATCTAAATGTTGCTTCTCCTTCCACCTATACTATCCTTAATTATTGAATTGGTACATATCAAAACTTCCATGTTTCAACCTATGCCTACAACCCTCCTCAAGAATTCTTTCATCTTTCACTTCATTATTATAGAACTATATTTTCCCGCCAATCTAAACTCCTTGTTAAACTATATACCTTTATCTTTCTTAACTGAAATCAAAATTAATCTATTAGATGAAATTATATCTTTTTCCTCTTGTGATATCCAAATATTTAATCCTTTCTCATTTCCATATTATATACTATGTGACATGATCTATTTACAATCACTATTTATACTTCTATGCCAAAATATCATGTTGTATAGTTACAAATACTATCTCAAATACAATTGCCCATATCTATTGTCAACTTCTTGAAATCTCACAACCACTACATAATTTATTATTTCAAGTTTGCTTCATAATTTGATGTCACATTTTCCTTCAAATCCACCTTCTCTATTATTGTGGTTTCTTTACGATCATCCAATCACTTTTAACATTCTCCCTATTACTTTCTTTAAAAATTTCACTTTCTGCAACACTTGAACTTTCTTACCACACATCCTCCAAATGCCTAGAGTATTGTCACAATTTTTTTTAAAAAAATTGTTCCTTACTTCTAGATATCTATCGAATCACATGCTCATTTATTCTTACCTTCACTATTTTATTTGTCTTTTGGACTCTATCACCTACCTTCAAACTAGGCTTCACTTCATTACTATTTTTATCTTCTCACTTCATCACCTCACTACTTATATTTTTCCTTTACTTCAAACTGTAAAAATTCTATTGCAGGTACTGATTATTAATCTCCTATCTATAAAGATTATTTGACTGTTGAAAATGAATTCACAACAAATATTGAAAAATAACACATGTGCAACTTCACAAATAAAACCACAGGAATAAAGAAGAAAACATGCAAAATTATAAACACAATATTTTTGGACAAATTGTCACTAGAAAAACCCCAGAGGGAAAACCAGTACTACAGATGAGGAATTGTATTAATCTTCAACAAATCAAGAGATACATAAACTACTTGCCTCTTACTGGCAGAGCTCTGGCAATAATATTCTTCAGAAATTCTTCTCTCAATTTCTCCTACTGAAATTCCACTACTGCTGCTTTCAACATTATCACTACACCCTTGCTATCACTGCAAAATTGTTTTCTCTCATTGCAAATTTATTTGTTATCATTGCAAATCTTTCTCAAGTGTTTGTCAGTGCTCTCCAAATGCCCATTGATCCCCTTTTAAACTATTCTCATTGAAAAACCAATGGCCATGTTTTAATCTCAATCAATGGCTAAGATTAATTAGACTCTAACAAACCCTAACTAACTGGTTTCTAGAAGTCTCTAAAGGAATCAATCAATTAATTAATTAATTATCTCTAACTAACTCCTTTCTAGAAGTTTCCAGAAAATTAATTAATTAAATAATTATCTGGACCTAACTAACTCCTTTCTAGAAGTCTCAAGAATTAAATAATAATTCTTGGGAATGGAGAAAAGAGTTGTTTGAGCTACAATAAATTAACACAAACAACTATACTTTTATGCACGAAAATTCTATCAAAAATCAAAAACCTTATTTGGGGAAACGTACCAGTAGCCACCAGGGCTAACTTCGTGCATTCGTGCAGAGTGCAAAATAGGTCTGATTTCAAATTATTATTTTTGGCCTTCTTCGTAAGCGAGTTAGGACCTTAAAAAGAAAAAAATGGCTTGTGGGTATTTAAAATGCATCTTGTAGAACCCGTCAAATGAAAAGTGCTAAAAAAAGGAGTTTCTAAACCTCTGCCCATTACATTTTCATGACTTCACCCATACCCGTTCATTCTAAATCCAATTTTTTTTTTAAAAAGCCTATTTACAATTATCAATTAACCTATTTCAAATTACATTTGTATGTGGGCCCGATCAAAATATCATGTGGGCCTGGTCAATATATCACATGGGTCCGCTAGGAGGTGGTCACTTTAATCTCAACCTCACCACATTACATTCTTAACCATGTGCACCATATGCTTCATCAAGCCACATGTATGATTTTACCTCACCACCTATGTTTGTTAACCACGTGCCCCATTTTCCTTCATCAACCCACGTTTAACTCTTAACCTAACCACGGGTTGTTGGGCAGCTTTAATCCCTAAACTCATCATCTTCTATGGTTTTTTCATCATGGTCTCCTCTCTCCCGCCATCAACGTGAGCTCGTGCGGCCATGGCGGCTTCGTCTGACACCCAAATGTTGCAGGTAACGTCTCCACCTCTCTTCACCTGCAAGTTTGTTTGTAGAATAGTGGGTTTTCCTTGGCATCAATAGTGTTTGAGTGAATTTTGGTGTGTTTAATAGTCATTTCTCTATATGGCATTAAGGGTTTGATTGTAATCATTTCTATTTACATGTGACTGGTACAAATTTGATCCCTCATGGTTTATTCTATCTATGCCATCAATGGTTTTCCTGGGTTTGACTGTAATCATTCCATTTTACATGTGACTGGTACAAAATTGATCCCTCGTGAATTATTCTATCTATGCCATCGAGGGTTTTCCTGGGTTTGAATGTAATCATTTCTTTTTACATGTGGCTGGTACAAATTTGATCCCTTATGAATTAATTTGTCTATGCAATCGAGGGTTTGCCTGCTATGATTTTATTTGACATTATTTTATGAAATAATCACATGTAATGTGATTCAAACAGAACATTGGCAAAATTTTGACCAAGTATAATAATGAAATTTAGTGGGTATATTGTCAAACGTCAGTATAATCATGAAATTTTATGGGTTTCCAGTTTTAACCCCAAATTATTGAGGGGTTTCAGCATACAGGTTAATGGGTGGACATTTTCTATATTTAGTAATTATAATAGGCACATGCAATTAAATGGGTTTACAAATTTTGTTGGTTCTCTTTGAATCCCTGCATTATCATGATGAAACTTGATGGGTATACATTATTTGTCCCAAATTATACAATGGTTTTAAGATTACAATTTACAGGCAAGCAATATATTTATATATAGAGTCATGTTGTGTAGGGTTTCATTATATAAAGTCATGTAGGGTTTCATCACAATTACCTTCATATACAATGATATGTTTTAATTACAATGTATATATATTTTAGCAGAGAATGATATATATTCTTTTCAGACAATGATATGTTCTTATCAGATTGTATATATGTTTTTGCAAACAATGATATTTTTTATTTAGACAATGATATATTGTTTTCAGACAATGATATGTTATTATCAGAATGTATATATATGTTTGCAAGAAATGATATATTCTTCTCAGGCAATGATATGTTCTTATCAAATTGTATATATGCTTTTGCAGACAATGATATATTTTTTTCAGACAATGATATATTTTTTTCAGACAATGATATATTG
Source organism: Sequoiadendron giganteum (assembly GCA_007115665.2). Taxonomy (NCBI): domain Eukaryota; kingdom Viridiplantae; phylum Streptophyta; class Pinopsida; order Cupressales; family Cupressaceae; genus Sequoiadendron; species Sequoiadendron giganteum. The sequence continues at coordinate 555,852,910 of CM021108.1, forward strand.
TTTTCAGACAATGATATGTTATAATCAGAATGTATATATATGTTGCAAGAAATGATATATTCTTCTCAAGCAATTATATGTTCTTATTAGATTGTATATATATTTGCAGACAACTATATTTATATATATATACATATATATGTGTGTGTATATATATATGTGTGTTTATATATATATACACACACATATATATATGTATATATATAGGTATATATAGGTTCATGTGATGAAACCCTACACAACATGAGGCTTCTTATATATATATAATCTGATAATAATGTATCATTGTATGCAAATACAACGAAATATTCTTATCAAATTGTGTGTGTGTATATATAATTATATATACTCATGCCCTATAGTGTTTCATCATATGAAGTCGTGTACGGTTTCATCACATGGACCTTAACATGATCCTCATACGGTTCTAGTAATATTTTGATATGTTTCAAGTATTTTTCAGCCATGTTTTTCTATTGCGGCACCCAATGAATTATTGCAATTTGATAAGAAATATAACTATGATATGATTATAAAATGTCCTAATGTTGTTGTTGTTATATATTCGAACCTCATAGGTAAGTCTCTTATATTTTTTATGAGGGTTTCAGCCTTGTATTTTTTGTGGTATCACTAAGTACACTATGTTTTAGTGTTTGTCAATAAAAAAAATCATAGCACTTTGACTGCAAACAAAATTTGCAAACATTGATATGTTATTATCACATTGTATGTATATATTTACAGAAAATGATATATTCTTATCACATTGCATGTATATTTATTCATATATACATACAATCTGATAAGAATATATCATTGTGTGCAAATTGTAATCTGACAAGAAATCTGTGGGAGATGATGAGTTTAGGGCTTAAAGATGCCTAGCAAGCCGTAGTTAGGTAAACTCATACGCATGGTTTGATGAAGGCATATGGGGCACGTGGTTAACAATGTAATATGGTGAGGTTGAGATTAAAGTGACCACCTCCTAGTGAACCCACGTGATATTTTGATCAGGCCCACATACAAACATAACTTGAAATAGGTTAATTGATAATTGTAAATAGGCTTCTTTTTTTTAAATTACACACCATTGAAATTAGATAGGAGTGGCCACTGTAGTATGAATAGACTGATTATTTGGCGGGAAAATTGAGATTTGAAATTCAATCACCACAATTCAATGCATTCAATATACACATTCAAATGATTTTATAAGAGGGAATTTCTAGTGTCATTTTCAGTACGAATTCTCCTATGCTTTCACTGCATATCCTCTACAAAATTTAGCTCAGTACATATAATGAAAACAAAAAACATATTATAAATCATATAATAGACTGAATTTATGCAAGCCACCTATTTTATCAAGCACACTCCAATGTTTTTATAAGAGGGAATTTCCATGGTCATTCCCTCAATATCCTCTACAAAATTTAGAGCTTACTAACGCAACCTATGCACATTCTAGTTAAAAGGCAGCTTATTCATGTTGGTACACCCAAAATAACTAAATTCATGTTTTTATTTATCAGTATACTGGATTTACATTAATGTTGTTTGTTTCATTATTCAATATACTCTTTTATATTTATGTACTAAGTGTTTGCATTATTTTGAGGCATACAAATTATTCAGAAATTCAATCAATTTTTCAAATGAGCATTATCCATTATGTAATCATATCACATCATTGTATGATGTGATATAATCTATTTTCTTCCACTTGCTATATGTGTTTCTGTAACAATGAGAATTTTTCTAGGTTTAGTAATATCACATGCAGAAATATAAAACCCAAAGTAATAATGAAGTGCAAAGGAATAGATTAAACAATCTCACCAGATTGTCTTCATCCTCCATGACTGACCTCCATTACACCTTCTTAACTTGCTGAAATATGTTGTTTACCCTCAGATTTATGATGAGCAAGCCAATGGAAATGACAAGCCCTAACCAAATATTGAAGGATTTGAACAACTATATGCAATACTATGCCCTACTGCAACTAGTAAGCATCTAAAATATCTAAGCTATGTCAAATGAAATATAAAAATATGCTATGACAAATGAGAATAACAATGCTAAAATATGAAAAATGCAAGAAGTTAATAATGCAAGAGATAAGAGATCTGCAAGATGTGACCAAAATTGCTCTTTTATAGAAGATGCAATTTTGTGTGAATGGCCAAGATTGAAAGTCAATAAGTGCCCTTAATCAATGGACGAGATTCCATATAACAACCCATAATTAGGGTTAGGGCAACACTAGGTTAGATTCGAAATAAAGGGTCAAGATTGATTTTTAGAAAATCAAATCAATGGCTGACAATGCATGTGACAAAAGATTCTGGACATGGAAAATGGAGTCGTTGGAGAATTAAATAATTATTTAAAATTATTTAAATCAAGAGGGGATGTTGACTTTTTGAATTAAAAACTATTTTAATTCAAAAGGGGGTGGGGTCATGTGACAGTAAATAATTTAAATTAAATTATTTACTAAAGAGGGAAATTATAGAGGGGGATTTATTTTAAATAAATAATATTTATTTAAAATGAGCACAATAAAAGAGGAGAAATTAAATAATAAAATTATTTAATTTAGGTGTTGGGACTTATTTTAAATGAATAAGATTTAGAAGAAATTAAATAATAAGAGTTATTTAATTTAGGTGGGAATTAAATAATAGAGATATTATTTAATTATTAGAGGAATGTGACAAATGGAACCTTTTAAATTAAATATAATAATTTAATTCAAAGTTAAAGAGAGTGGACCAATATTAAATAAATAAAATTTATTTAATTTAGGAGAGAAGAGGCTAATGAATAATTAGATTATTAAACATAATTATTTAATTATAGTGGAAGATAAGACTTTATTTAATTTTTGAAAGAAGAGGACCTAATTAGTGAAATAATTAAATAAATAAATAAAATTATTTATTTAATAATCAGGAAGATATAATCAGATATGAATTAATTAAATAATTATGAATTATTTAATTAATAGTTGAAAGTGAGTCAAGGACATAATTAAAATGTCCTAATTAGGGTTAGAAGAAGAGCTTGCAGGTCTAGGTCATTTTTATGTGTCTACAGTTTCAATAGTCAGATTACATATATGTATATACATACACAAATACATGTACATGTATATACATATATAGATACATGTGCATGTACATGCATATGTATATGTACATACATATACATATGTACATATACATGTACATGTATATGTATATACAAATTTATATACACTATTATTTTCAGCTTCATAGTAAGGATCAGAACATTATGGATTTTAAAGCTCCAATCAAAACTCTTATTGTTGTGCATGCAATATTGTAAGGATGATTTGATGTGGGAATGCTACGAGTATCGAGTACTACCCCCATTTATTAAAATTGTTTTGCAGGCAAGCAGGAGTGTCAAGAGGTGAACCAAGTATGTGGATTATCAATATACCATGGAAGTTGTGTTTGTTAACACAATAAACTCTATAGGGAAATTTTTCTCTTAATGATGATATGTTTATATTTTCTGTTGTATTGTTTTCATACATATTTTGTTCTTACAAATGCTTATTTGATTCGAGAAATATATTTAACTACATTGGTCTCTTAATAGTAGGCATGAGAGGATTTGTCCACTATCAACAAAAGGTATTAAGCATTAATGATAGGTAAAGTCTTTGACTTTACTTTGGAAATGACCTAGTAATACAAAAAACTATGTGATTTTATATATATGGTTGAAAGTTAGATGAATTGAGTAATACTATAGAATAATTATGAGATTAGTTAACTCTAGTTTATTCTTATCAGATTGTATGTATAAACAAACTATTAGGGTAATTATAATATGAAGTAAGATATTAATATTAGTATTATGTTTTATTGTAAAGTTATTGTGTTAGAATGAAATCAAAATAACAATATTATTATGGAAACTTTAGGGTCACATGTAACTGGATCTGTTTGAAATAATATGAAATCTATAGAGGGTTAACTTAGAGTTTGTCAGAGCAGTTAAGAGTGAAGTTCAATGTGGCTAGATTGTGATAATTGATGGTATAAGCTATAGTGTTAGTAAAACATTAATCATTAAGAAAGAACTAGTAATCGACAATTATATACAATTTGATAAGAATATATCATTGTCTACAAATACAATGATTTCAATTTGCAGAGAATGATATATTATTATCAGATTGTATATATATATACATACAATCTGATAAGAATATATCATTGTCTATAAATATATACATATTGTATGCAAATACAATGATTACTATTTGTAGACAATGATATATTCTTATTAGATTGTATGTATATATATGCATACAATCTGATAAGAATATATCATTATCTGCAAATACATATATACAATCTGATAAGAACATTTCATTGTCTATACAGAATATATCATTGTCTACTAGGAGGTGGTTGCTTTAAACTCAACCTGGCCACATTACCTTGTTAACCATATGAACCATATGCCTTCATCAAACCACACATATGGGTCTACCTAACCATAGCTTGTTGAGCATCTTTAAGCCCTAAACTCATCATCTCCCGCAAATTTCTTATCAGATTACAATTTGCAGACAATGATATATTCTTATCAGATTGTATGCATATATGAATATATATACATACAATGTGATAAGAATATATCATTGTCTATAAATATATACATACAATGTGATAATAACATATCGTTTTCTGCAAATTTTCTTTTGCAATCAAAGTGTTCTGATTTTTTTTATTGACAAACATTGAAACATAGTGTACTTAGTGATACCACAGAAAGTACAAGGTTGAAACCCTCATAAAACATATAAGAGACTTAGCTATGAGGTTCGAATATATAAAAACAACAACATTAGGAAATTTTATAATCATATCATAGTTATATTTTTTATCAAACTTCAATAATTCATTGGGTGCTACGACAGAAAAACATGGCTGAAAAATACTTGAAACATATCAAAATATTATTGGAATTGTATGAGGATCATGTTAAGGTCCATGTGATGAAACCGTACATGGCTTCATATGATGAAACATTATAGGGCATGAGTATATATATATATATATACACACACACAATTTGATAAGAATATTTCATTGTATTTGCATACAATGATATATTCACATCAAATTGTGCATATATATATATATATTCTAATATTAATATATCATTGTATGCAAATACAATGATAAATTATTATCAGATTATATATATATAATCTGATAATAATATATATCATTGTATTGGCATACAATGATACATTATTATCAGATTATATATATATAATATGATAATACAAGGCTGAAACCCTCATAAAACATATAAGAGACTTAACTATGAGGTTCGAATAAATATCAATAGCAGCATTAGAAAATTTTATAATCATATCATAGTTATATTTTATATCAAATTGCAAGAATTCATTGGGTGGTGCGACAGAAAAACATGGCTGAAAAATACTTGAAACATATCAAAATATTACTCGATGCTTGTATTAAAATTATTCTCACCTTAAACATATGTGAGGTTCCAAACATAATAACAACAACATTATCACATGTTATAATCATATCACAGTTATAACTTGAAGCAGATATTTTGATCTGATATGCAAAGCAGATCAACATAATATACTGCTACATCGATCAGAAAATAAAACTCAATAACAAAATATTTAGTTTTCCATATTGCTAGGAAAATAATGTGGCATGAGATATCCACCAGTAGCTAAGTCTTTTCCACTTGTAGGAGGTGATACTTGGTTAATTGAGGTTTGAAGGCATATTTCTATTTGAGCAAGCAATGTCTGGCTTGCATCTACAGTCAGTCTCATTTGTTGTGAGCCACTCCCAATTTGCATATTGTTTATAGTTGTAAAGGTTGGTGCTAATATGTTCATCATATCGAGTAGTATAGGGTGTTGGGGGGGTATAGGATTCTCCGTTGTAGACTTATGTTTTATCCTCTCTGCTTGTTTAGCTTTCTTTTCAACTACCTTTTGTAGACATTCAGCCTTGGCCTGCTCTTGTCTGATTGCTTTCTCCCACATTCTAATCATCTTCTCCTCATCTTCTACCGCTTTCCTTTCTTGCTTCTTAGCCCTCATTGCTTCCTTTTCAATTTCTTTCACTTCATGTTCTGCCTTTCTCTTCAACATCTAGTCCTTCTTACGTTGCTGCAACTCTGCTTGCCTTTTCTTCTCTACCTCTTGTTCACTGTACATTTTGATGAAGGTGTCTGATGTTAGTACTTGGGACTGCCTACTAAGGCGAAGCACTCCCAAATGACCTTCTTGTGATTTTCCTTGCACCCTTTGCACTAAAATTTTCAAGAATTTTCTATTTCGTCTGGTTGATTGTTGTCCATAATGTGGGGTGCATGGCACAAACTTAGTTTCTTCGTCACTATATGCATTGTCATCTTCACTTCAACCATCACTATGCTCTTCCCAATTCCTTGCAGTAGTGAAGTAATGTATCACTTCAACTGGATCAATGTGTGGTGGGGATGGCATAGAAAGGATGACTTCTTCCTCAATCAGATTTAATTGCACTCCAAGGTTCATGGTTGATTCATGCATCCAATCCAGTTGGATGACTTGAGTTGGAAAACTCAGACCAGCTGATGTAGTCTCTGTATCTTCATCACAGGGTGCAATAAGAGGTTGGAATTCTTCTTGGAAATCTGCAACAACTGGCTAAATTTTTGGTTGAATGTGTGTTGTAGTTTCAGTGCCCTCATTGTGGTCTGATATAGTTTTTGTATCTTCATTGCAGGGTGCAATAAGAGGTTGGACTTCTGCTTGGAAAACTACAACAACTGGCTAAATTTTTGGTTGAATGTGTTTTGTAGTTTTAGTGCCCTCATTGTGGTCTGATGTAGTTTATGTATCTTCATTGCAGGGTGCAATAAGAGGTTGTACTTCTGCTTGAAAATCTGCAAAAACTGGCTGAATTTCTAGTTGAAAGTGTGTTGTAGTTTCAATGCCTTGATTGCATTCTTGCACAAAACCATCAATATGTTCCTCATTGTAACCAAGTAGATGCGGGCATGTCTCTGATGCCATAACATCCTCTTCATCTTCCATCGTGCAAGCATCATATTCTATTCTAGGACTTGGTACATTGTCTTCAACAATATAGCTCTGACTTGGCCCCATGTCCCTGTCAAGGGCTGACTGATCAAGTGGCCAAATACCTGTTCTACAGAACCCACTAATAATGTTGGATGGTGTCAAATATTTTTTGAAAGCTTGGCTTGCTAGAGTTTCCAACTCTTCATACCCAATATCAATATGTGGGTTGTTAGCTTGCCAGATGGTTCATTGCTCTCTGAAATATGCCTTGAATGGAGAAAAAATGCTGACATCCAATGGCTGCAGCTTGTGACTGGTATGAGCAGGAAGTGTTAACAGGTCTATTCCTAATTTTCTTGCTTCTTCAATGGTTTTGAAAGCCACGTGGTTGACATGGCCATCAAAAATTAGAAGGGCCCTATTTTTTGGTGAAACCCCGTCTGGGATATTACCTGCAAAATGGTCTAACCATTTGACAAATAGTTCCTTTTTCATCCAAGCATGTTCTTGGATTGCCATCAATGCACCTATCTCATAATTTACTATATAATTATGCATGTGCCTTTTTTATTTAAACAGGTAGAACCGAGGAATACTTAACCCAGCTGCACTTACACAAGCCAACACTATGATCCACTCTCTACTCTTTGAAACCAAATGTGGTACACTTTTTACACCCATTTTTGCAATAGCTCTCATGCCATAGTTCCTAGTAGCTTGAATACTAGTCTCATCGTAGTTCCAAATTCGGCTTGCTCCATAGTGGTTAAGGTTAATCATATTTTGAAGGTTGTCATAGAAATCTTGCACGACAAAAGGACAAACCATAATTCCTCTGTCACTATCCACTCCTCTAGCTGTTCTGATTGTCAAATCTGGGTGCCTTCTTCAAAATCCTGCCCACCATGACCTCCTGGGGACACCATTTGTGAATGGATTGGGCTGACTTGAAGTGATTTGGGCAACTGTGGATTGTAGCTGATTGACCTGCACTCTGTGGCCCAATTCTGCCATGTCCTTGCACCATTGGAGAACTTCACCCTCCTCCTCGTGAGATAATATGGTACGTGGACCCCTCTTCTTAGTGATAGTAACTCCTAACAACCACGCCCTCAAACTGCTAGGTGGCATACCCCACTTGATTGATCTTGCCCTGATTGACATGTGTTCTTCGACACTTTTAACTGCTCCTTCCATATCAACATATTTGCACTACCTAATGGGTACAGGTGGGGGTAGTTGTACATCGGGCTGAACATCTGGCTGAACAGGTGGTTCGGCTTCTGTTGTGTTGGTGGCTTCACCCGCAAAGTCAGGAACGTCTTCTTGTGCGGGAATTGCATACACTTCCTCTACAAGGTCTTCATCAACGAAGTGCACCCCACGAGTGACTCTAATGGTGCATGGTCCTCTTCCTACAACCCTTTTAGAGAGTCTTCTAGTAGGTTCCATTATATTCCACTTAACCTACACAAATAGTAAAAGTTGCATAACTTGGTAGTGCAACAAAGAATATATCATTGTCTTCATAGATATATAAAATCTAATAAGAACATATCATTCTCTACTAATATATATATATATATTTAATCTGATTACAATATATCATTGTCTACGAAGCTTGAAGTCATTAAATTTCATGATTATAATGAAGGGATTCAAAGGGAATCTGACAAAATATGTATACCCATTTATTTTCATGTGCATATTATAATTACTGAAAATAGAAAACATCTACCCATTAACCCATATGCTGAAACCCATAAAATTTCATGATTATACTGGTGTTTTTCAATATACCCATTAATTTTCAGGATTATACTTGGTCAAAATTTCGTCGGTGTTCTGTTTGAATCACATTACATGTGATTAGTTCATAGAATAATGTCAAATAAAATCACAGCAGAAAAACCCTCGATTGCATAGACAGATTAATTCATGGGGGATCAAATTTGTACCAGTCACATGTAAAAATAAATGATTATAGTCAAACCTAAGCAAACCCTTGATGGCATAGATAGAATAAACCATGAGGGATCAAATTTGTACTAGTCACATGTAAATATAATTGATTTTAGTCAAACTCTTAATGCCATACAGAGAAATGATTTTTATACACACCAAGAAAAACCCACTATTCAACAAACAATCTTGCAGATGATGAGAGGTGGAGACGTTACCTGTGGCATATGGGAGTCGAACGAACTTGACATGGTCACACGAGCTCATAGTGACAATGGGAGAGAGGAGACCATAATGAAAAAACACAACATGTCATGACTGTGTGTATATATATATATATATGTATGTATGTATGTAATTTGATAAGAATATAGACAATATATCATTGGCTTTGCATATTCTTATCCGATTGTATATATATATATGTGTGTGTGTGTGTGTGTGTGTGTGAATGTATGTATACATTATGATAAGAAAATATCATTCTATTTATAGAGAATGATATATTCTTATGAGAATGTATATATATATATATATATATATATATATATATATATGTATGTATGTATGTATGTATACAATCTGATAAGAATATATAATTATATTTGTTGAGAATGTTATATTCTTATCAAATATATATATATACAATTTGATATGATGAAACCCTACATGGCATGACTATATATATATTTGTTTGCAAATTGTAATCCATAAACTACTCAATAAATTGGAGACAAAAACTATAAACCCATTAAACTTCATGATTAGTAAAGAGGGATTTAGAATATAACTGTGATATGATTACAAAATGGGTAATGTTGTTGTTATTATCTTGATTTATGATGAATGCAAGTGAAAAATATGTAACTATGATATGATTAAATAATAGAAAATGCTAAGTTGAATAGCTGACTAAAAACAAAATAATTTGTATGCCTGTAAAGAATGTAAACGCTTAGTACGTAAATATAAAAGAGTATATTGAATAATGAAATAGGCAACACAAATGTAAAACATATTGCCTAAAAAAAATGTAAAGATTGAGTATGTAAATATAAAACAGAATATTGAATAATGAATCAGACAACATAAATGTAAAACAGTATGCCTAAAAATAATGTAAATAGTGAGTACATAAATATAAAACAGTATCTTGAATAATGAAACAGATAAAATAAATGTAAAACAACAAACTAATAATAAAAAACATGAATTTACCTATTTTGGGTGTATCGACCTAAATAAGCTCCCTTTAAAGATGAATGTGCAGAAATTTCCTTAGAAAGCTCTGAATTTTGCAGAGGATATTCAGCAAAAGCAAAGGATAATTCGTAATAAAAATGACCCTGGAAATTCCCTCTTATAAAATCATTCAAATGTGTAAATTGAATGCATTGAATTATAGTGGTTGAATTTCAAATTTGAATGCATTGAATTGTGGTGGTTGAATTTCAAATTTGATTTTTTTGTGGGAAATAATCTGTCATTTCATTTTGTAGTGACCATTTATGCTTGAGTTCTATCGTGGCCTTTAGGAAATCAATTTTATATTTGGTTTAATAGATAAAATAGGTGGCTTGCATAAATTCAGTCATTTATATGAATTATAATAAGTTTTTTGGTTTATTAGGGAGCCTTACACCATTAACTATGTGTGTAGGTACCAGAAGTTGATGGAGATAATACATGAAGATGTGATAGGAAGTGTGGGTGAATGTGCAATTGATAGCTCATAAAGCTGATCAATGTTTTTTATTATGTCAAAATGTGCACCATTAGCTCTTCATAATGGTTTATATAATGTAAAATTGTGCACCATTAACTATTCAAATATACATTTATATATAATGTAGTTGAATCTTTGAGCCACTTGCATAGAGTGGTAATTGTAAACATCAATGTACATAAATAAATGCAAAAATTACTTTATTTTCTGCAATTTGTCTTGTATTCAAAACATATATGTACCAATAGATGTTTAGATTTGTTTTTTTTTATTGGTTAGATACACATTTAGAAGTGAACATATATTGGTGTCATGTGTAAATTTTTATTGACATAAATAAAATAATGTAATGAGTAAAATATAAACGGTTATTGGGAGCTCAGGTGAACATGGAGTGAATGGGTATTGGATCGTGGACAGCAATCGAGTGTTTTCCCCTATATCAATAAATTTTCCCATATGAATGACCAAAAGAACACAAATAATTCATAACGAAAACATTGAGGACAGGTTCTAAAAAATAGCGATGAGGTTAAGTTAGATCAAGAGTGAACGTATCAATATTACGCACATTCCAGTCATCCACTACATCAATATGATGCGTAGTCCCAATAAACTTCGCCGACTTGAAAATAGTTCTAAAAATTGTATAGGAATCGAAAACGAGTCGTTCCTTTTTTGGGTGTTGCCAGGGTGAGGGCCTGCTATACGGGTCTATTTACATTTCTATTTTCTTAACAAACCAAGTTGTCACAATATGATTTCATGTAATTGATGAAAGCTTCCCGATGGCGAGGATACAAACAGAGAGTTCATTGTCGTTACTCTAATAGAAGATTCAAGAAGTTCAAAATAATGGAGGACCAACTATATATAATTTATAAATATTCTTTAAATTTCTCCTTCTGGTCCGTTATAGCATGTGGATAGCAACGTCGAATACGTAACTGTTCTAAGAAATCTATATTACAGAGGGTTGATGGTACGTAAGCAGCTTAGAGATCTCATGTTTGGAGCAATACAGCTTGGTTTGACATGAGTCGGAAACCAAAACAGGCCTTGTATGGTCTCACATTGACCAAGTATTTCCTCATACAGTCTATTCAGCGCCACAACCAACGTTTTCATCGGCATATTTGTAGGACACCGATCCGCTCTGCAAGCGAACCGTCCCGGCTTCTTCACTGTCTCTTCCCTTCAAGTAAGCCTTGTCATCCTGCTTCTCAGCCCCAACCTGACCTGTACCTCGAGGCGAAATGCGCTCAGAAAAAGTCCTTAAAACCGAGGCAGGATTCATAGAAATACGCTCCCATCTCTCCGATCTGGATATGTGCCCTTCATCACCAACAAAACCACCCGACTTAGAGCACCCGGGTGGGGCATTGGAACCTGATGGCTCGTGCGAACGATAAGCACATACAAAGCTGCAGTTCCTGTGCAAACTAGGCGTGAGACCATTGCGGGTGGCGATGTACCACTCCGTCGGCTGACCCAACTCCTTCCGCAGCCTTACCAGCGAGTAACATATTAAATCATAGATGGGAGCTCCGTTCGTCGCTTCGTTATTGGAAATATCTCTACTGAGGCTAACTTCAGCTCCGTTGTTAAGAACAACCATGACTTCCTCGCGAGGCATCAGCGGTTCAACTAAACCGAAGTCAGTGGCCGTGGAAATGGAGTCGCCCTGGAGGACAAGGCTCGTCCGACAGACCTCCCAGTTGACGACCTCCATAATGTTATGACCGTTCCGGCGCTCTCCTGTGCTGTCCCAGTTCGTGCGTTGACGTCGGGCGAAGACGGATAAAAGCCACATGAATAAAAAGAAGCCAAATAGCACGAGGATGGTGAATGGCAGCGAAGAACTGAACGGCCGCTTGTGATCGCAGAAGCTACTGTTGGAATTATTCGTATCGTTGTTGGCTACTAAAGTCACTACTTTCAATTGCGTAACAGGCATCACATTACTTCCGCCAGGGAACAACGCAGCGAATTTCATCATCTTCACGGAAACCACTCGTCTGCTTGCAGACAATTTTAGGCTTCTAAATCATATGAATTTATTGCTAGAAGTGTGCGATAGAGAGTCTAGTGCCTGGTATTCAGGTTTAACGTTATTTCCGTCTACACACTCTCCAACGAGTTCGCCGGGTATTACTTATACCAAAAAAACTGTGAAGATGATTTTACCACCGTCCTCCCTCCTCCAAACACTCTATCCAGCCCTATAATGGTCAATTAAAATTAAAAAACTATTGGATTATGATTTTCAATTAATTAACTAGCACTTTGTTTAAAAAAGTTCAAGAATTATGTTGATATAAAACTACCTGTATGTTAATATGTTAGAGAGTACGTGTGTGCATGGATATCTATGGATACCATGTGCTACAAATTCTAGTTGTATGTGGCTAGATTAAACAATTAATAATAAGTGATAAATAATGGAATGAAATAAACTTAGACAAATCTAGATTTTTTCTTTAAAGAAATTAAGTATTATCTGATTTTAAAATATTTGCATATAGATTTAAAACATAAAGCAATGCAAATGAAAAAGAAAGTTGTCATCAAATTAACAATAAATAATGCAAATCAATATTTATATGGCTTTTACGTGATAAGTGAGATTTTGAAGGCTTTCGCCTAATCTTTTGGAGGCTCTTATCATTAAATGGCAGTTGGTTTACTATTGAACCACAACTAAAACTTGTTTTTCAATGACTCAATAGTGGTTTGCTAAGACTTGTCTCAGACTCAAATTTCACACTATATGTAGCCTATCAGCTAATAAATATAATTAAAGGTGCATTATTAGGGTTGGATAAATATTTCCCAAATGCTATGCTTTCCTCAGCTTTGGTGGAAATAAGCCACACCTGGAACGATGATGGATTGGCCAAAGAGGGGTCAATAGCTTAGTTGGTAGAGCACTACAATAGCAAATAAAAAGTCCTAGGTTTGAATCTTAGTTGGTCCATATGAGTTGCAACTCAACAAGTGGTATTAGAGTCAGGCTAGGAGCCCCAAGCACCATCAATGTGGCTTGAGAGGGGTGTTGGAAATAAGACGCACTTGGACTGACAATACACTGGCCAAAGAGGGGTCAGTAGCTAAGTTGGTAGAGCACTCCAATAAAAAATGGAAGGTCCTAGGTTTGACTCCTAGTTGGTCCATATGAGCTATAGTTCAACAAGCCTGCCTCACCAAACAAATAACTCATTAGCGTTTGTCCACCAAAAAATCTCATCTTTAAGTAGAACTAGAAATAATTCATTTATTTATTATTATTCTCATTAATTAAGTTTGTCTCTTAACAAAGTTCCTAAACAATATTTTCTATATATATTAAATTATTTGACACTTTTATAAATGATTTCACATCTTCCACAAACCTATAATGATATCAAGGATTGGGGGTATCTATAAGTCTATTTTTAATAGAGATATCACATAAATATAAATAGATTTCAATTAATAGAAAACTATTTTTAAATGTTAATTGAAATCAAATTAAGTAATATAGAGAGAGTCATTGTGGTGTTGGAGAACTTCTTTGAAAGGAAAGATACACTAGAGAAAACACCAAATCCTTTAGTGGGTGATATAAAGCTCACAAAACCTAGTTCCACTAGGCGTGCCAAAAAAAGTTATCATATGAAATTACATCTTCATGAACATAGGCTTAGCATCCCAATGACACAATGAAAATAACCTCAAGGTGTGGTACCCTACAAATAAGTTAGATCCACATAGAAGGTCGGTTTCCTTTCTTAAACTAGGTACATATATGTTGTTCCAACCTAGCTTATGAGTTCCTAATATTAATCCTATTTTACCAGCTCATAGAGGAAAGGGAGAGAAAGAATTGCATAAAAAGGGAAGGGGAGTTCATACACCAAGATTACAAATGTGTATTCCCACTTAGAATAGCACCATGCATCAATGAAAATATCCAAGTGACTTACACAGTTCTCTATTCAATTGGTTTCTAAGGGTTCATATGGAGGTTAGGGTTTGACAAGATGCCAGAAGGAAAGGAGAGATTCACAAGAAACACCTACAAATATAGTTAACACAACATATAGACATGGAAAATGGTAAAAAGGGCATTCAAAAATGAAGGTAAGAGAGGTATACACAACATATCTAGAAGGGAGAAGAGGAAAATGATAGTTCTCATTAATACAAAGGAATAAGCTTGTTTATAGTTGTAGAGTATATAGAACTATAGTTTCTACTAAATAAACTAAGGAAGAACCCCTTACAATGAATAGAAGAGTGCCCTTTATTCAAGAGAGAAATTAAAAAAATATGCCCAAGAAGAGTGTCCAACGTGCTCTTCTAACCTCCACCATGCCTTCGCATTGATGAATTTCCTATATGCATGTTGAAGGATGGAGATCACCCACAAAATCTGTAGAAAAACATGACAAGGGATGACCCTCTAATAGAAAGGGGTCTGCAACCATAAATGAAGCATGGGTACCTAAATTTTTTCCTAAATCTAACTCAAAGAATTAAATTCCCTCTCCATAGCCTTAGGAACCAAGATCAAATGTTTGGGGAGATTCATTGCGCATTAATGTAATTTATAGCCACAAAACATGCTACCCAAAAATATTATCATAGATTTGAGCCCAAACTGGTCATTGGATTAAACATAAAATGGTTTGCAACCCTGAAAGGTTACCTTCATTGGACATTGGCCATCGATCTTGCAAGAAAATTCTTATTGAAAGAGTTGGAAAGAAGAGAATCCATGATCAAGAAACTGTAAAGAGAAAAACCTTTGTTGAACATTAGGAGTTGAAACCACCTCATATTGCATACCACATTGATGAAGAAGATGACATTAAGAATGTTAAAACTGTGATCCCTGAAAGATAACTTATGTCAAATGTTGAGTGTTAAACCTAATGCTTGATGGAAGAAGGGAAGGAAGAAAGAAAAATCCAACAGGTTAGAAAAGAGATGAAAAGCAAAGAGGAAAGGGAGATTTTGGAGATCGGGAAGAAGACTTAAGTCTTATCACTAAGATAAGATAAATTATAAGAGGGAGACTTGATCATTGAAGATTGAACATATGAAATAAAGAATTGAGGATTGGAAGGAAGTCTTATGTATTATCATAAGAATAAGACAAAAGATAGAAGAAATACCCAACTATCAAAGATCAAAGATATGACATTGAGAATCAAGGATCGAAAGGAAGTATAATTGTTTCAAAAAATCTGTCAAATTCTAAAAGTGGTTTCAAAACCTTTATCAAACTTTGATAGTGTTCTCACAACCTTTATTAGTTCCAATAAAGCTCCTATGTTTAAAAAAATCAAAGTGTCTTTATTTATTATATGTCGATCTAAAAGACCAATTTCAAAATCTTTGTTAGGGCCTAATAAGGTTTTCACAACCATGTCAAAACTTGACAAATAACTCACAACCATGAGAAATATTTGATCATTTTATGAGGTTTTGAAACCACTTTCGGATCCCAAGAAGGTTTTCAAAAAAATAAAAAAAATTGATTAGAGATCAAATGAAAGAATTAAGATTTATCAAAAAAATTGTGAAAAGGATAACAAGAAAGGGTGATTCTCAAAAGTTCAAAGACTACGACATTAGGAATCAGAGAATAGAAGGAAGGGCTAAGGAAGATGGTCAATCCTTGAAGTTTGAAACCTTAAGACATGTTATGATTTTGCAGGATTTCATCAGAAATGTGATGATCAAGGGGAGGAAAGAGAAAATAAAAGAAATAAATAAGGTATAAGAGCTAAGGTTGATGACTAAAGCAGGAAACACTCATTCTTGGGCAATCGATGTAAATAAGGGTTGAAGAGGTAGGAGCTTTAGAGCGACAGGAATGGCATGTGAATATGCAGATAATTGAAAACTTGAAATCTTGAAAATTCTAACACTTAACTTTGTTTTTTCGGTTTCTTAACGCACAACTCATGCAACATGGCCCATATAAGATCTTTCAGATCATTTTTTTTTTATGAGCTATATATGGGACCATGAAATGTCAACAACACCAAATATATTGAAAGAGGAAAACATAAAATTATACTGTGGTGGTAGGGTTTGGGGTTATGAGATATTGAATATCCTTCAAGTATAACAACTGAAAAATGTCTAGGAGTCATGATAGGTTAGAGATTAATACATAGGAATATGTAATATTGCAAGGATTGAGGATTGGGGTGATCAATTCCTTTAGAAATAATGCAAAGAGGGAAGAAATTTTTGAAATCCCAAAGGAGAGAAGGAACAATGAAAGTAGGATTATATGAAACTAAGGAAAGGGATGCCAACAATAGTAAAGGTATTCTAGCAAGTGAAAATTTGAAACTTTAGAGAATAAAATAAAGTATTGGTTTGAGGAAATGAAGGAGTGAAATATGATGAAGGGAGTTAAGGAATTAGAGGAAAATGGTTGAAAGAGATGTTGATAGGAGAAAACATAAAATTGTATCCAAGGCAAGAAATTGACTTAAGGGTCCCCATACATAGAATTTTTTCATATTCATTGCACTTTAGACACTTGACTTAGACATGAGGTGATGCAAAGAATAAAAATTAAATACAACTTGAACAAGGGATCCCATTGAAATAAATCTTTTATATATTTCTAATGGTTGGTAAAATAAGGCCAGTCTAACATAATAGGCACTAGTTATAGATTTATTTTTCTATTTTAGGGAATACAATAAATATTTCCAACACCATGTTGCCTCATCTAAATTCCTATCAGGTTGTCTAGAAGAAACTCTTATCTCCCCTACTTCATCACATGTCTCTCATTTCTCACTGTACTCCATAGGCTATTAAAAATTTAGCTTTGATACCATTTTAATATCCTCAACAAATTTAAATATAATTTTTTTTATTGAAACAAGATTCTATGAGGTGAGGTGAGAGGACATAGTAAGTACAAGTATTATTATTTACCACTCTTTGATCATGTAAACAATATGATATATATATTCTCTAATAATGACAATCCCCAAGAGAATATAATAATAAATTACAAAAATAATATAGATATTCTAAAGCTTCAAAGAATAACACACAAATATGAATAATATTTCCTCCTCAATTAAATGTTAGTTCAATGATTATAGAATAATGATTCTACAATATGTTGAACTATTAGAAATAAAAAGCTTTGAAGTAAAAATACAACCTCTCTAGGAAATTTCTCTAAGGAAATCAAAAGGGTGTTCATCCTCCAATCTCTGTGAGACCACACGAGTTTCATCATCTAATCTCTAAAATATAAGGGGTATCATCCTTAAATACTATAGCTAAACACAAGGCTCAAACTATGATAGAAAAGACCAAGTACACTGGAAAATGTCTCAAAGGTCAACAAGCTCCTCAATAGACTACTAGTAGACCTCTTGTTTTTCCTCTCAAAGATAGCAACTCAAATTTTAATAAGATTATTATCTTAAAAATAGTCTCACTATGTCTTGTAACTCCTCATTAATTTCTTGTCATGAAGTGGCATCCCAACTATCCTAAGATTAGAACAACCTTTTATGGAAACCCACACCTCATATTATTTATCATTATTTTATGTGTTGCAACTAAAACATGACCCCTTTATTAAATATTTTTATATCAATATAAAGAAAAATAAGGATAGGCCCACCTAAGCTAATTGATTAAAAGGAGACATTATAAATGACAAACCTTCCAAATTGTTTTAAGTACTATATGTCCTTAAATATTAAGAATAAGTAGAGTGGATGAAGACCATTTGGGTAAGTGATAGAGTAAATTTTTTTCATTGTATAAGATCGAGTCCAAACTTAATGAACAAATATGTGACTACAAGCTTGACTAGATTTATCAACTTGATCTTTGATAGAACATAAATCTTATATAAATTTGAAGACTATCTACTAAAGATCAAATATTATTTCTTAAATTAATACTTAAATAAAATTATAAACCTTTAACACACACTTTTCAATCATAAAATTAAATACTAACCTTATTCACATTTACTTTCTTAATCCATCCCTAATTTAACCTAAATTACATTATTTTCCTTTACAAATATAAACTTAACTTTCATCTACAAAGAACATTATTCACAACCTCGCACGTTCAGGAAATATGATTACAAAATTCTAAAAATTATTGGGAAAAGTCGGCAATAAGTTTCTTGGGTTGTCGTGACTCGTTGCGTAATTTAGCCGCTAAAATATCAACATAAATTATACATTTAATAACTATAGATGCCCTTTAATAAATTTTAATTCGAATATCAATGGGCCCACTAATTTTGTCCTCTCTTTTAAAGATAAGCGTGGAAAAACATTACCACCACGTGCAGGTTTCTCCCGCGAGGCATTACTTTCATACAATCCCACTTTTAATGGCTGAGACTTGCATCATCAATTTATATACAAATGACATAAATTAAATGAGGATAAATTATGATATTTAGTTTTTGAATAAGGATTTATATAATTAATTTAGTACAGTACAAAAGAAAATATTATTTTTGGTATCTACATTTTCTTTTATTTCTTTTAAAGAACCTTGAATAAAAGATCTTTGATTATTCCATTTAGTCACAAAAAATGATGGGTTTCTTTCATAAATGTCAACATAAAGTAAGCAAAGAAAATAACTTGAAAAGTGGAAGTAAAAGGTTTCTACTAAATCTAAACAACATCATGTTTACTAATCTTGTATATAGAAACCTAATATCTTTTGTTAATTGGTCTCATTGTTTGGGATCAATCTTACACTATGTGGATTTTACCTCTAAGATCTAGTAGTGAGTTGGTCAATTGTATACTTCAATGATCTAATTCATCATGATTCTTTCTATTTGTTGAGTTGTAAAGATTGACAATAGTTAAAAATAAGTTAGGAAAGTTGTTAGATTATGAGGGTCAAGTTTATCTCAATAAAGCTCACTTAAGAGACCAAATTTTTGTTCTTCAACAAGTGTCGACAAATAGAAAATAACATGCACTAGAATATATGCATGTCTTTAAATATCAATATTTAACAAATAATAATAAAACCATATGCCAAGATGACCCCAATGGTTAGTAAAAAAAGGAAAGTTGCATTTTGAATTTGGGGTTAGCTCTATACCATGTGGGAACATGACCATCATGGGATTGACTAAGAATAAAAAATTTAGGATCTCAAGGCAAGGATCAAGTGCATAGAAATGTGGGCTAAATGTGTATAAACACTTGTGCAAATAGGGCAAGGATAAGGAACTAAAAATATGGAAACAAATGAAGGTGAACTTGTAAATGAGGCTAGATAATAATTAGGGAAGGAGAAAGACTTTGTGTAAGCATGTTTAGGCATTCCATCAAAATGAAATTTTTGATGGGTCTTTTGACATAACCAACTCAAGTAGAACTAAAAACACTACTAAAAAGTTGATAAATCCTAGTAATAAATCAACTCCAAGGTCCCTTTATTGCTAGGTCTTGGTGATGTAGAACATTTAAGTGGTCTACGTGATTTTTTTAACAACGGTCTTGTGTTGTTAAATATCAAGATAGATAAATGCTTTTTTTAAAGTGTGCATTAAATATGTTAAAATAGTTGATCATGAAACTCTTAAGATTTCAAAATAACTCTGCTAAACAATGACTGTTATCCTATTCTAAAATTAATACTAATATATTCCTAGATAATCTAAAGATATCTCTAGTCTATCCAAAGTTAAATATAAAGATCAAATATCTAAGGTATTTAGAGAGGATAACATAAATTAAGTGGACAATGACACATTTTTCTTTAGCCTTAATTCTGAAAGACAAGATAAAATCTAGAATAACCTACAATATGATGATGACTATTAACACAATCACGTGCATTATAAGTTAGGATTCTAAGAAATTTGAAACAAATATATTCAAGTTAGATAAATGAAATCACCATATTTCATACTTAGATTTCATACACAACCCTACTCTTAAGCACTTTGAAGATTTCACCAAAATTTATGCAACTTAAAGAACATAAAATAAAAATGGATTATCACCAAGGATGAGAACACATAGAAGAAGTGGGCATCATCCTTGAATTGAAATTTTTAATTGGTAGATTACAATTCCTATTAGGAATCCCCACACTTAAAAAAATTAAAAAAAATCTTTTACAACCAAATATTCTAACCTATATTAGTGTTTCAAAAAATCCTATTAATATTACCCATATTGGTCATCTAACACTACAATCAAAGGGTAGGCTAGTCTAGACCTTAAATTGGTCTTTGGATCCAGAAAGTATAAGTTACCTTATTTATTTATTTTTCCAATAAATAAATTAAATCTCATTTATTGAGCCTCAAAGAATGGAACACACCCGCATGAAGGTGGTAAAGTATGAAATTAACACAAATAAAAAGATAACATCCTTATTGGTCATAAAAATGGGCCTAGGCATTAGCAATGCTTCTAGAACATTTGTTAGACTAGGAGCACCTATATATTGCACCTTTCTTCTTTTATTGAAAAGAGTCTTCTTAATTTTCTCCAAAATCTTCTTACTTTTATGAACCTATCATATAAATCATTACAACTTATTTGTATTCTCATCAGTTCATCAATGAGCTCTAGTGTGATATTTTTCCTTATCAACTCAAAAAATTCTTGATGATGGTAGTTAGAAAGAACCAACTAGAATGTCTTTAAATGTGTGGGTATGAGGCTCAATAAAAAATTCAATTTATATTAAAAATATAGTGGAAGATTTTATCCTCATCCTAAGCTTATCTTTACAAGTTCCCAACATCTTTATTCTACATTTGGTGGCTTGTGACCACTTTATCGATTTTTGGGTTGTCATCAGGTAATATTTTTATCTTCTAAATCTCCTCAAATAAAAACCTAACCATTTTCTACAATTGAGGGAGGTTATCCTCCAACACAGGAAACTCCTCATCAATGCACTTCAAATTTATCCATTTAATTGGTTTCATAATTGACTTTGTGGTCACATTTCATAACTTCACCAATCAATATGCTCCCAAAGGATTCTAGGTCATCCATCCATGTGGTCATAGAACCAACCACCCCTCCAAAATCCTTCTCCTAGTTTCTCTTATCCAATGCTTTTAAAATTGTAGGAGCAAGAGAGTTAGCATCCAATAGACCCAAACGGTAAAATTGATGTACAATTTGAGTTCACGAATCTAAAATTAACCTCATTTTTGTTTTTAATCTTTATCCATTCTTCCTAGGATTATAATAATATTATACTATTGGAGATATTATTCTCTCAATCTCATGTTTGGTGGCCAGGATTAACAGTTTGCAACTAATAGTCTCATATCATCCTAATCTTTATCTATGATAGGGACTGCAATTTATGAAACCCTTAATCCTTATATATCCATGTTGATTTGTGATAGACTCTTAGATGTTTTCTTTTTGGTTGCAATGTGAGTAATCCAAATAGTTTATAAATATCCTCCAAAATAGGCTTATTGGTTCTCTATATTTTCTAGGATAGAAAAGCTCAACTTTATTGGTAATCTAGAATCCCTAGTAGATGTTTATGTCAATGGTGGTTTTAGCACAACCAATTGCTAAGTAACAAAAAATCACTAATCCTCCTTAAAATTAGGGATTCCTAATCCAAGGTTCCTTTAGGGCCAAGTATTGAGTGTGATAGATAGTTTATTGGTTTATATAAACTATTTAACAAGGGGTCTTTGTGATTTGAACTTCCAAAAAATATATTAAATTCATGTAAGATTAGTTGATACACACATATATGTTAGATTGCTTCTCAAAAATTCAAATTAATTATGTGTTATCCAATGTTGCATTATTCTTTAGAAAATATATGTAGTCACTATGCTCTTCAAGGATTCAAAATGACATAAATATTAAGTTTGAATAAATAGAAAAAGATTAAGGTAAAGAAAAATTGAAGATAAATTAAACTAAATGGATAATAATAAGTCTAATTTTATCTGTCAATTCTGAAATGGTTAAGAAAAGTCAAGGAAAGTAATATTATAGTAATCAATATTCACCCAATCATGAATAATATCAGTGCAATAACCAATGGAAATTATATCTTCAAATTTTTAAGCTGCATCAAATCAAACCACCATAATGCATGCACAAATTTGAGATAAGACTCTATTCAATACCATTGTAGATAAATTGATTTCACTAGTTTATTCAACTTATAAAAAATGAACATACCACAACTAATGATCAAAACCCATATCCATGTGATAGGCACAATCCTTCAATATTATATAAATCTCTCATAAAATACATAAGAAAAATCCACTTTGAAATTATATTTATTCCTTACATATAAAATAGTTTTTGACGATTAACAATTTCCAAAACTCAAAATATATAGGAACCATGTGTTCCATATCTTGTGGATCTAAAAAATGTTAATTGAAATTTAAACTTAGGTGACCAACCGCTATCTAGAAATGAACTAATATTAAACTTAACAACTAATACTTAGACTAAAGTTTAACTAAAAATGCAATGCCACATTAGTATATTTCCAATTAGGACATAGGTTTATTCCAAATTAAATAAAAATGATAAAGTGTAAATACTTTATCACTTATAGCTTGGGAAGCTTCCCAAAAATGAATTAATAACCTTATTCATCATGCCTACATCTGGTCCCTTATGATATTTCAACTTAATTTTATGAAAAAATGTAGAATTCTCTAGCTTCTCTTGCAAATTATCGAAAATAACAAGCTCATCTTCAAAAATTTGGATATTTCCTTTTTGTCGCATCATTTGGTCAATAATTCCTTGAATAAATTGACCATGTAGATTCGTTTCAAACTCTCTAATCATCTTGGTCAGTGTAAGCCACTACGGAGGGGTTTTCCTACAATGTGCATCCCAAACCTTCTATAAATTGTTCTATCTTGACCATTGCTTGATCGAATATGCCTTTATTCCTACTCAGTTTGTTTTTGAATTTATTCAAAACTTTGACTCTTAATTGTCCAGCCTTCAACCATTATTTTGATTTATACTAGTCTTCTTCATCTATCACAACTACCTTTATTAAATCCTCATTAGTAGTAGGCTTTATTCTTTGAAAATTTGGGATAGTCATCCTAGACCGATAAATCTTCAATTATTTTTTACTCTATTTGGTGAGCCAGACTAGCTTCATCACTAATGAAATGATAATCCTTTATTGCCTTCTTTGAAACTCTACTTCCTAGTGCTTATAGATCATCTCTCCATTCTCCGAAAATAGAGAGTAGAACTTTAGAATTTGGATGTTGGGCATCATTATTTAATGCAACTTGTAGGATTGGAGTAGGGGCTATTGAATTAATTGGCCCAATTAAAAGGTTGACATATTCTTTCAACTAATATACTTGTGAATTAAGGTCTTCTTTCATGTTCTCATATTTTTGCATCCTAATAGGAATAGAAGATACAATCATTTGTAGTGACTATTGTTCTCCTTCTCTAGTGCGAGATCATACTTTATCTATTGTAGCCAATAATATTTAGGAAATATATCTTATTTAGGATCGAAATTTGTGCTACTCTATTTCCTTTTTCATCTATAATGATGGTAGAAATATTCTTGATCTTTTCTTCTTTCCTGTGGATTCTTTGAAGGCCTCAATGAGAATAGAAAAATATTCCTCTTCTTCTTGGACATATGTCCTTTTTATTTTTTGAATGGTATGGTTTAACCATATTGAGAGGGTAGAAGTAACTTCATGTTGAGGTGAGGAAATGACTTATGCATCATGTGAAGCCTAAGAATTTTTTCATGCTCTATCTCAGGTTCTTCTCTTTCATGTTCTATTTCTTCCCTTCCAATTTCTCCTTCCAATACTTCTTTATTTAGAACTTCCTCTTTTGTAACCTAAAGTTCCTCTTTCTCTTGGGGAGGAGGGTGAATTTTATGTGGAGGTGAAGGGTAGGAGAAGGAATGGGAGGTGATGGATGAGGAGGACAAATTGGAGAGGTAAGGATATGAGGATATATTTGGGGAGGGGGAGTACCTCGAAGTGATGAAGGAGGATTATGCGAAAGAGATGGAATGAGAGACTCATGTGGGGGAGAAGAAGAGGGAGTTGATAAACTAGACTCAGGGATAGGTGGTATGGGGGAAGATTTTGCTTGACAAGAGCTTTGAGATCTCTTATTTCTATGTAGGGGAATCTCTTCCTCACTCTCTTCTCCACTTTTTCTATAATTATTCTTTCTTCTCCCCTGTTTCTCTTTGATCCAACTACTAAAAATGTTGGTCCTTATCTCTCAATTATAGTAGTAGATGAAAACTTGACCTTCTTTGGTTTCTGGAGCTGATGTTTAGGTTATGGTAACTCCATCATGGGGAAAGGAGATACCAACCATCTTTTCAAATAATCTATAACACTTATTGCTCTTACTTCAATATTGGTTGAACAGTCTACACAGTAGATTGGTTTATTATAAATCCCTTCACCACTATAAATCCCACCCCAAATGAACACTTGCTAATTGAATTTCTTCCTTGTTTGAATTGTTTGGTTTTTTCGTGGTTTTCTCTTAATTCTAATTTTTTTGCATGATTTTATGTTTTTCACATATAATGCATAGAAAGACATAAATGATATGTATATTAAAAAATTCAAGAAGATAGATAAGAAAATATGTTTCACACTTTCAAAACAAATATATTTATGTCCAACTTTTACAAGATTATTCATACCTAAAGAGCCATAGCCAAATGATTTACAAATCTTGAAATGTATGACAACAGACTGGTAAAGCCCATGAATAGACAACTAGCATGAGTTGTTGAGTTCTCCACCTTAGAAATGCAACAAAATGATGTCAGAAGATTAGCCACCCTTAATGATGTCAAACACAGCCCCAAACACTAGGTGTTTCAACCTAGACTTCAAACACCCTCCTCAAGAAACTATACGACTTAGTTGATAGTACATTATATGGCATAGAAATGTGTATAGTACAACCCAACATGAATTCAATCAGCAATAAAAACCATTACAACTGGTAAAATTTTGTTTTCAATCCATTAATATTCTTAAACCCTGAAAACATCTCTTCAAATGAACACAATGTGACTTCTAGTTTAAAGCCACCTGTAGTAACAACCATTGGATGATATCTCACACCTATAGGTTGCTCAAATCAGAGAGAATGGACATTCTCCATGATCAAATTGAAGAAGAAACCCCTATTTTCTCCTCATAGCCAAAGTTATTCAAAATTCCAAGGTTTGAATGAATAATCTAGAATGAATGAATGCTTTTTCAAAAGATTTTTATATCTCCTCAAAGTGGCAAAATTTCCCATGAGCTTTTTAATCATTAAATATATTAAATATATTTGCTTTTTTTTCTTTATAAAATATTTCTCAAGTGGGCACCAAAGCTCCATAACTTAACAATTTGACTTTATATTATAAAATTAACTTTTATTACAAAGTCAAATATAGTCATAAAAATGACATCTCTTAATTATTTAATTATTATTAAAGGAATAACTTTAATAATATTAAATATACCATAAATCCATAAATAAAATATTTATTAATTTTGACTTCACCACAGGCTAACCCACTGCTCACTTTGCCCATCTAGATGCCTTATGATAAATATTAAGGTTGGCCCCTAACATCCCATTGACTTACTAAAAATAGTAAGTATGCATAAATGGAGCCAAAAAATCATGCAAAAGATCACCCCTGAAAATCCAACAAACTAGAGGAGAAAACACCAACAATTTCCATCTGGAGAACTCATTAAATCCCACATAAGGCCCTCTAATCACTATTAAATTAGCCTATGAGGAGTTGATGATAGGATAATCCTCCAAACTCTGATACTCACTAAAAAGGGGATATTACAGTCCGCCCTCCCCGAAATTGCTTGTCCCCAAGAAATCTCATCTGCAAAAATACATCACTCCACCTAGATCCCAAGGAAAGAATTGTGGAGTGTCCCTCATGTCTACAACTAACTCCTACAACACTAGCATAAGCACAAATGACAAAACATAATAACCAAGGTCAACCCCTATATCATGTGTCTCAGAAGTATGAAAAACATGAGGAAGCAACTCTAGAAACTAGCATAGTTTGCTTCACCCATATTCACAATGAAATACATCATACCAAATTTCCAACTCATGCACACAAGATTTGTGCATCAAAATCAAATCATGTACAAGTGGGTCAAAGGTAAAACTATAAGCACTTCGTACAAATTACACACTATGAAACTCTTATGTGAGCCTTGTATGGAATCTTGATGCACTAGAAGGATCCCAAACTTTGCACTCATCACACTATTAGTGTTTGTCGGTTAGGGAGATATTTTCTCCTAAGTTAATATAATATATGATTATTAAGGCAAGTCGGCCTTATTACAAAATAATATTTTCTATTTTCTATTTATCAAAAAAGGTTGACCTAGGTGAAGAATCGCCTTGCTCGTAAAAAATATCCTTGCATTGTATATATACAAGGAGATGTTCATCCATTTAATCAATCAAGTCATTCTTATTTTTTAAATTATTTCAAGAAAGAGCAACAGACCATCTTGTAGCAACAGATCGACTTCAAGAAGAAACATACTTATCTTTGCATCAAAGGATAGATGCAATTAACTCATTGTATCAATCCACCCTTGAGAAGGGTCTGGTTGTAAAGCAGTATTTTGCACTTTTATATGATATATATGAGATATATTTTTGCTGGGTTTTTCTCCCTCAAGTAGGAGGGTTTTCCTTGGGTAAACTGTTGTGTTTATTCTTCATGTGTTGTGATTTTTTCTTATTGCAAATCTGATCCTAAAAATAACATGGTATCAGAGAGGGTTCATCAGATTTGTCTAAACAAGATAAGGGAAGATATTCTGATACTTTCTTAAATATTTTAATGGTGGATATTTGTGAAGCAATACGAAGGCTTGTGCATTCCGATATTGGGTATTGACATCTTTATCATTGTCGTTGGAGGATAGAGCCGTTCAGAAAGAATATCGGGCACAAAATCACTACTGCTTTCTTAAGAGTGCACTAATATATTTGGATATGCATATCAAAGGATTATCATTGAGCGACATTTCTCTGTTGTATATTATCAGATGGGAGTATTTATGTATACACCATTACTTATTGAAATCTATTCATCATCGAATACTCTATATTGTGTGTAATCAACCATTGGTGGCTTGTATTGTCCTGTCGAGTGTTACTTGGGTGTTTATCTCACGCCGGTAAATGAAGAAACTATGTGCTCTAGCATATTTGGGTTTATTGGAAGAGTTTGAAGATGATGTGGTTGGATTTATTGGTCTATCTGAATGACCATTGATTTTATTCACTCTCATATTTTGCATTTTGGAATTTCAAAATCCTTTGAAGACATGACTATCATTGGTATCGATGATTGCATCCTTGTTGGCATTAAGGAAAGAAGGTGTGAGCGATAATTTGGAGGTTTTCTTATCAAAGGTTGCATGGACACTTTGAAGCCTTTTTTAATTATTATCTCTGGCGATAACATCCACCACCGCCAGTATTTATGAAATGCCTATCTCCATAAGGATTCTATTGACCTAGTGAAGACAAGATTCTACAGGCGACTAATGCAATCTAAGCATCCAACAAACAATATTAATGGTCTTCTTTATCGTATCCCATATACATGAAATTGGTAGTGATTGGTGTTTGTTGACGTGACCAAGAGCATATGTATGTTGTTAGAAGGGTGTCTGAAAGTCTGTTGAGGCCGTCCAATTTCCCAATTGATGTCAAAAGTGAAGATAGTGTCAAGTGGATGACATAAGAGAATTTTATGTGGAGGTAGAGAAGTGACTCAAAAATATAATTGAGGATTTTCATGTGCAAACGAAGTCACCAGTTTATTTCTATTGAGATCGATATCACATATTAGCGCTCAATAGAAGAACTACTGCCAGGTCAGGAGTATTTAATTATTCCTTGGGAGAATCGTCGCACCATATTAAGAGGAATGCATACAGGTTGGTGATTCAATGGGCATTGTGTCGATTTATTTCAATCTTATATTTTCATTCTTTGTATTATTGCTTCTTGCGTATTGGGTGCTAGAGTATCTAGGGGTGAGGTGGAGAGGATTTGGAATCCACTAATGACAAGGGAGATCTTAAGAGGAACTATGGAAAAAAAAGGAAGTGATAGTAGTTACAAGATTACAAAAGTTAACTCACATTCACCATAGTTGGGGACTTGGCTCATACTATATCGATCATTTCAATTCATCTCTAGTGAGGGTTCGTTGGGTCCAAAAATATAATTGCAGACCTGAAAAGCATTTAAGTGTAGCACTTCAGGATATTCTAATTTCAACGAGATAAGTATTTCATGTTTGAATAATCTTCATGAATTTTTATGTAGTTATTAATTCATGCTATAACATTGGGATAGTGAATCATGTATTCTTCTAGCATTGGCATTTCTCTTCGAGATAGTTGAGTTCTATGAACTATTATTAAACTCTCTAAAATGATTTCAGGACAGACCGAGAATCATAAGAGATTGAATTCAAGAGAAGAAGAGCTTGATGCATCCTGTGAGGAAGTCACGTAGGCTGAAGAATGGAGACACAACTTGTACCCATGGGACTGAGTTGGTGGCTAGAGACATCTCTTGAAGAGGAAGAACCCATACAGATTGTCATTGTGATCAGCTTCTTCGAAGATGAGGAATTAACATTCAGAGGGAGTTTGGAAAACCAATAGAGTCAACCTTGGACGAGGAGGTTAGGAGGTTGATGCAAGTACTTGGAGCTTCAGAGGGAGTGACATCATCATGAAGATATATTGCAATGTATATTTCTCTGTGATGAAGAAGTATGAGGTGAAAGCCCTTGTAGTGTATATTTCTCTATGATGGAGAAGTATGAGGTGAAAGCCCTTGTAGTGTATATTTCTCTATGATGAAGAACTATGAGGTGAAAGCCCTTGTAGTGTATATTTCTTTGTGATGGAGAAGTATGAGGTGAAAGCCCTTGTAGTGTATATTTCTCTTTGGTGAAGAAGTATGAGGTGAAAGCCCTTATAGTGTATATTTCTCTGAGACAGATAAATATGAGGTGTGAGCCCTTGTCCATCTCTGAGATAGAGATGTGGTTATTTCCACACATGGGAGTATCCATGGTGGACATCATGTTGAGAGACTCCATGACGAAATCACGTTGAGAGAATCTATGATGAACTCTTTGTACTTGTTTTTTTCCACACATGGGAGTAACCATGGTGGACGTCATGTTGAGAGACTCCATGATGACATCACATTGAGAGACACTATATTGGGCACTTGTATGTGTGTTTATTTCCACACATGGGAGTAGCCATGGTGGAAATCATGTTGAGAGACTCCATGACACCATCACGTTGAGGGACTCCATGATGAACCTTTGAGCTTTCCACAAATGGGTGTGCCCATTGTGGGCATCATGTTGAGAGACTCCATGATGAAGATATTTGGAAAATACCTCCTGAGCTAAGAGGGCATGTTAGTGTTTGTAGCTTAGGGAGATATTTTCTCCTAAGTTAATATAATATATGATTATTAAATCAAGTCATCCTTATTACAAAATCATATTTTCTATTATCTATTTATCAAAAAAGGCCAACCTAGGTGAAGATTCGCCTTGCTTGTGAATAGTCTCCTTACATTGTATATATAGAAGGAGATGTTCATCCATTTAATCAATCAATTCATTCTTATTTTTCATATTCTTTCAAGAAGGAGCAATAGACTTTCTTGTAGCAATAGATTGACTTCAAGAAGAAACATACTTATCTTTGCATCAAAGGATAAATGTTATTAATTCATTGTATCAATCCTCCCTTGAGAAGGGTTTGGTTGTAAAGCAGTATTCTACACTTTTATATGATATATATAAGATATATTTTTGTTGGGTTTTTCTCCCTTGAGTAGGAGGGTTTTCCTAGGGTAAATTGTTGTGTTTATTGTTCATGTGTTGTGATTTCTACTTATTGCAAATATGATCCTAAAACTAACACACACAACTCCACTCATGGGTCAAGAGGGATATCATAAACCAACTCAAAGAGTGGGTTGTCATAAACCAAACCAGTATCAGTCTCAAATAATGGATTGCTAACAAACTGTACACTATCCATGTGATAATCTGAACTACCCTCATTTGGATCTATGGAGCAATGAATGGATTCATACTCCTCCTAGTACCACTCATGCTCCTCTACCACATGTTCAAACTTCTCCTTTAGCCTTCTTCCCTTCTCCCTACTGATGGAGATGAGATGTAAACTACCATTTGTAATTCCCCTCAACACATATTGTCTACCATTCATCTCAAACTTCATTTCCATTGTTTGCAAATTGAGGGAAAATTCTCCAATGGACTGGAGCCACTTCACTCCCAAAACAATGTCCATCTTATCTAAGCTAACAACATAAAAATCATCTTGGAACTCATAATCATTCAATAATAGGGTGATATTAAGAATCCTCCTAGTGTAAGTAAGATTAAAACCATCTACTATTCTAACCCTAAAACCCTCAAAGTTCTCTACCTATAGTTCTCACTTGTCCACCAATCCCTCATCAATGAAATTATACATGAAACTAGTGTCAATCAGTGTGATATGCAATGCTACTTGTTCAGGACTCCTCTAACTATTAAAGATCCCTGGCTCTAGATGCGAGTATCTAATGCCAAAGGAGAAAACTTAGAATCTCTTCTTGACTCTGTAGATGCTCCTACAATCTTATTATCATCCATATCAGCACATTGATCTAAAATTTCAGAATCTAATTGATCATCATAGAACCGTGCTCCATACGGTTTGCTTTACCCTTGGGCCTCAATGGACAATCATGATCTCTAGTGTAGGGTCCTTTATACTAGTAGCACAACTTATTTTTCCTTATATCATCATGTGAATCTTCATAAACCTTAGTTTTTGATTTCCTCTTTTAATCAACAACTTGATGAGGGCTCTCATCCATAGGAGTGATGGATTTAGGCAGAAACTACATTTTTGAGGCAGCCAACTCCATGCTATGTTCCTTTTTTATTGATTCATATAAGGTAGGAAGATCAAATGCTTTGATCCAACCTCTCAATATCTCAAGTAATCCCTCACTAAACAATATAACCAATCTCCTCTCTAAAATTGTCGGCACCATCATTGACAATCTTTGAAATTCACCAATGTATGATTGCAAACTACCTATTTGCTTAAGCTGAGCTAGCTCTATAAAGTATAACTCTGGGTCCTTTTGATCAAAGTTCTCAATGAGTCTATTTGTGAACTCATGGTAGGTAGTGATAAGATGGTGTTGTAAAGTAACCATGCCATGATACCACCACTCATGTGCAAGTCCATCCATGTGCAATATAGAAAACTTAATCACCTCATCCTCCAACATTGATCTCAAAGACAATTAGTTTTCCAATTTCCAGACCTAAATCTAGTAGTGCATTTATCATTGTCATCAAAGTTTGGCAAGGTGACCTTTCTCATAGCCTGTGAAAAGTCACATGTAGCCTATGGTGCTTGTTATGCCATGTGCTTAGTCCTAATTTCCCCTCCCCTTCTAGGCATCTTCAAATAAAATAACTGATTAAGTGTCAATAATTATGTGACCGCAGAAGGTAGGGTCATATACTCAGCATAATGGAGTGTGATAACATCGATCATGATAACATAAGGCTCCTACACTGGGACCTCTGGTGCCAGTGGCACCTCCCTAGGAGTGAAGTTAGGATGCATGGGCCTAAGAATTGAACCAATAGAAGTATTAGTAGACCCTGTAAGTAACACATTAGGCTGGCCAACTCCACTAGTCTCGTCAGGATTACATGTGTGTTGTGGTGGGTTAAATTGCCTCATTGTGCCCATAAGCTAAGACATCATGTCTATCATGTTCTTAGACTGCCTTTTGGCTCTAGATTCAAGACTAACTAAATCTTCCTATCTCTTCTCCCTATCATCCATGGCACCTATAATATTCCACATGTCATTGTCACTATCAATCTTGTGAATACCCAGAATACCTGAAACTATTTCACCTTCTGGAATTGGAGGTGGTTCCCACTATGTTGCACCTTTGGTGTACTGAATATTCTCTTTACTCATAAAATATAATTACCAACACAATATGGAAGGAAGACTATACGTTGATACCACTAAAATATCCCACCCCAAATGGACACTTGCTAACTGAATTTTTTCCTTGTTTGACTTGTTTGGTTTTTTAATGGTTTTTGCTTAATTTGAATTTTTTGCATGATTTTGTGTTTTTGACATATAATGCCACAAAAGATACAAATGATATGTATATTAAAAAATAAAATAAGATAGATAATAAAATACAATTCACACTTTCAAAATAGATATATTTATAGAGCTTTTACAAGATTATTCATACCCAAATAGCCATAGCCAAATTATTTTCAAATCTAGAAATGTATTATAGCAGATTGGTAAACCCCATGAATGGATGTATAGCATGAATTATTGATTTCTCCACCTTAGAAATGCAACAAACTAATTTCAGAAGCTTATCTACCCTTAATGATATCAAAAGTAGACCCAAACACTAGGCATTTCAACCTAGACTTCAAACACCCTCCTTAAGAAATTGTACAACCCAGCTGATAGTACCTTATACGACCTGGAAATGTGTATAGTATGGCCTAGCATGAATTCAATCAACAATTAAAACCCTTACAACTAGTAAACTTCTATTTTCAAGCCATTAATATTCTCAAACCCTAAAAATATCTCTTCAAATGAACACAATGTGACTTCTGGTTTAAAGCCACATGTAGTAACAACCCTCGGATGATATATCAAACCTAGAGGTTGCTCAAATTAGAGAGAAAGGATGTTCTCCATGATCAAATTGAAGAAGAAACCCTTGTTTCCTCCTCAAAGCCAAAGTTCTTAAAAATTATAAGAGTTGAATATGAATAATCCAGAATGAATTAATTCTTTTTCAAAAGCTTTTTATATCTCCTCAAAGTGGCATGATTTCCAATGATATTTTTAATCATTAAATATATTAAATTCATTTTCTTTTGTTGCTTTATAAAATATTTCCCTGATCTGCACAAGAAAATACATCATACCAACTATCCAACTCATGCACACGATATTTGTGCATCAGAATCAAATCATGTACACATGGGTTGACGGTAAAACTATAAGCACTCCACACAATGTACACACTATGAAAATCTTGTATGAGCCCTGTCTGGAATCTTGATGCACAAAAAGGATCCCAAATTCCGTGATCATCACACAAATCCAATAACAGGTCAAGAGGTATATTGCCAACCAGCTCAAAGAGTGGGTTGTCATCAACAAACTAGTATTTATTCTCAAATAAGGGATTTATAAGAAACTATACACTATCCATGTGATGATGTAAACTACCCTCATCTAGACCCATGGAGCAATCAATGGACTCATACTTCTCCTCATACCTTTCACACTCCTCTATGACCTATTAAAACTTCTCCTTTAGTCTTCTACCATTCTCCCTACTAATGGAGATGGCACACAAACAACAATATGTAATTCCTCTCAACACATATTATCTACCATTCATATCAAACTTCATTTCCATTGTCTGCAAATTGAGGGAAAATTCTCCAATGGTCTGGAGCCACTTCACACCTGACACAATGTCCATATCACCCAAGATAACAACATAAAAAATCATCCTGGAACTTGTAATCATTCAACAATAGGGTGAGATTAAGAATACAATTGGTGCAAGTAAGAGTAAAACCATTTGCTACTATAACCCTAAAACCCTCAAAGTCTTCTTCTTGTAGTCCTCATTTGGTAACCAATACCTCGTCAATAAAATTATGCATGGTACCAATGTCAATCAACATGATACAATGCTGCCCATTTAGGGCTCCTCTAACTCTAAAAGATCCATGGCTCTAGATACAAGTGTCTAATTCTAAAGGAGAAAACTTAGCATCTCTTCTTGACTCTATAGATGCTCCTCCCATCTTATTATAATCCATATCAGCATGTTGATATAAAATTTTAGAATTTGATTGATCATCATAAAACCAGTCCATATGGTTTGCTTTACCCTTGGGTATCAATTGTAAGGAAGCTAAGGTAGTGGAACAACTTCCTACACTAATCTTGATAGGAGAAAATGCAAAAAATTATAGACATTTAATAGTTACAAAAACTTAAATAGAATAAACATAAATATCATGCATAAAACGACATAGTGATTTACGTGGGGAAAACCCTTTCGGGAGAAAAACCCCACACTCCAAAAGTTACCCAATATATTATTCAATAGATCATAAAGATTAAAATATACTTGCAGAGAAATCTTCTCACAGGAGTATTACCACTCAAAAATCAAGAGACAACACGACCACTATTAGACTCTCAAAAATCATCACAATCTTTCTATCGTAGCCGTAATACAACTCACTCATAAAATAGGGTTACATTCTAGGGAAAGATAAGCCAACAAAATATCTACTATTAGATGTAAAACATAATAATGAATCATCCATATTTACAATATATCATTTATTTAATGTATGTCGACCATTCTAGAAGTTTCCTAAAAAAGTTAACATGCTTACATTTTGCTTTGTGTTGCTATTTTATACACCTATCGGTGTAAATAGGAAATATATATATAAATATATATACATCCTATCAATAATAAACTACATATAATTGCAATGTTGAGACAAATTTTCCCAATAAATCTCCCACTTGTTGAACACCTTACAAGAGCAATGCGAGGGTGTAAACATCATTTCTTTAATTGCTAGGGGCCAAAAGGACCATAGTCTTTGAACACCATCTGAACTTCTCTTTGGTCACAGGCTTAGTTAAAGAATCAACAACATTCATTAAAGTCTCTACCCTAACTAGCTTCACCCTACCATCTTCAAACATATTTCTAACAAAATGATATTGTACATCAATGTGCTTGGTCCTGGCATGAAATGTTAGGTTCTTGGCTAGACATATCACACTCTGACTATCACAATAAATTGTCACTGCTCCTTATTTTATACCAATATCTAAACATAGTATCTTAAGCCAAATGTCTTCTTTACAAGCATAAGTAGCTACCATATGCTTTGCTTTAGTAGTGGACAAAGCAACCATAGCCTACCACTTACTTATCCAACTAATTGCACCACTTAATAAAGTAAACACATAAGCATTGGTGGATTTTCTCCTATCAACATCACCTACCCAATCTGAATCCACATAACCATGAATATCAAGGGAAAGTTAATCTTCAATCATATTACTATGATAAACATAAGGAATAATCTGAGGTACCTCACAAATATCTAAAGACTTTTTTAACTGCATCCCAATGAACTCTACCAGGATTTGACATATATCTTGAAAGAACTCACACTGCTTGGGTATTTTATAGTCTAGTAAAAACCATAGAATACATTAAACTTCCAACTACACTCTGGTAAGGTACTCTGCTCATGTCTTCCATCTCTAATGGAGATGTTGGTCAATCTAAAATAGATAACTTTGTTCCAATTGAGAAAGGAACACAAAATGGTCTACAATCCTGCATACCAAACTTTTGTCAAATTGAGTTGACATACTTGCTTTGGCCAAGCCATAACTTTTTGATCACTCTATCTCTTTTAATTTTTATCCCAAGAATGTGTTTAGTTGCACCAAGATCTTTCATTCCAAATTTAGCAGCAAGTTGAGATTTCAATTTTAAAATCATACCTTTCCCTTTTCCAATAAATAACATGTCATCAACATATAATGCAATAAATAGGAACCATCACCATTAGTTTTATAGTAAACATAATGATCTAATTTAGAATGATCAAAACCCAAACTCAACACATATGGATCAAATTTTAGATACCACGTCCTAGGACTCTATTTTAAACCACACAAATATTTCTTTAATTTGCAAACCAGTTTACTTTTACCTTTCACCACGTAGTGCTCTAGTTGTGTCATATAAATATCCTCCTCCAAATGATCATGAAGGAAAGAAGTTTTCACATCCATTTTCTCAACCTCTAAATCAAAAGTAGTTGCAATAAAAAGAAAAAATCTAATGGATGCCACTTTTGCAACATGAGAAAATATCTCAACATAATCAACACCCTCAACTTGAGACTAACCCTTCACAACCAACCTTGCTTTGTATTTCTCAATACTTCCATATGAACCAATATTTTTCTTGAACACCTATTTACAACCAATAGGTTTTCGTCCTTCAAGAAATGGTACAAGATCCCATGTATCATTCTTTTTCAAAGATGTCATTTCTTCATCCATAGCAATCTTCCAAGATTCTACATCATTCATACCTAGTGCCTCTTCTATAGATCTAGGTTCATCCATGTTAGTATTCAAAGAAAAAATAAATCTCCAATAATTAAGTGTATACCTTTTAGGTGGTTGTCTATGTCTTGTATACCTACAAAAAATTTGAATTGGAGGTCCTTCCTCCTCTTCTAAAGATCTAGAGCTAGATGATCTCTCCTCAACTTCTTGTCTATCCTTGGGCCTCGATTCAACTTTCTTATGTGTAGAAGGAAATTGAATTGCATCTTCCTGTTTACTTTTTTTTTGGCTGCAATGCAATGAAAGAAGGCTTAGTTTCTCTAAAAATAACACTTCTACTATGTATTACCTTATGTGAAATAGGATCCCAAAGCTTGTATCCTTTCACACCATAACTATATCTGATGAAGATACATTTCATAGCCTTGTTCTCCAACTTTGTTTACTTCTCCTTTGGCACATGTGCATATGCCTCGCAACCAAAAACTCTAAAATGTCTCAATAAAGGCTTGTGACCCAACCATGTCTCTATAGGAATATTATTTAAAAAAAATGACGTATGAGACTTGCTAATCAAGTAACAAGGAGTGGCAACAACTTCAGCCCAAAACCTTTGTTCTAGATCAACACCACTCAACATACTCCTAGCCTTCTCCATTAGTGACCTATTCATTCTTTCTGCAACTCCATTATGGTGTGTAGAATACGGAGTTGTCATCTATCTATGAATACCAAAATCTTTACAAAATTTATTAAAGTAATTAGAGAAAAATTCACCACCATTATCAATCTTCAAACATTTTTTTTTTTTCTAGTTTGCAACTCAACCATTTCTTTAAATTATTTAAATCTAACTAAAAACTTCAAATTTACTCTTTAGGAAATATACCCATGTCCTTCTACTATAATCATCAATAAATGAAACATAGTATGTGGATTTACCAATCGAAGAAACATCTATAGGGATAAACAAATTAGAATGAATAAGATGCAATACATGACAAGATTTATGAGAACTCAAGTAAAACTGGCGGTTTTGTTTTCCATAAATGCAATTCTCACAAAAATCGAATTCAAGATTACAATCAAACAAACCTTCAACAAGGTTTTTATTTTCAAGGTCCTTAGACCCTTTTGTAATAACCCAATCCTGATTATTAATATTATTATTTTTTATTTATTTAATTATTATTTTTTGCATAACAATCACATACTCATATTCCTATTGAAACAAAATAGGTTACCATCTTACCGGGATGGGTTTTCTAACCACATGGGTTAGATTTGGGTCGAAATAGGACCTATCTATCTATTCTATGGAATAGATTTATTTACCCAACCAGGGTAAAGTCTTAGTGCTCTGGCTAGAGTCTTAGACCCATCGAGACCATATGGGTCCTGAGTCTATGAGAACCACTTGGGCTTCGTATGAGTATGCAACTTTCTATTATTAAATTTAATCATAAAAATTGATTTAGTTTTTCTCACCACCCAACCATATTGGTATCAATTCCTTCAGACTCTACCAAACCCCCAACAATATAAATATTATTTTACTTTTGTGGGTATGCAACCCTTTATAGGGTCCCTACTTCTAGACAATTCTCATCGGCTACCACCCACAAGGAACAAGTATAAGAAAGAACCCCTTCCTATCACTCAAAGTTAAAAATTCATCTAATGTAAAGATTCATTTGATTTATCTTATTAGGTTTTTGCTTCCAAGAGAGATTTTCCCACTCCTTGGAAATTAAAACAAGACATGTTCCTTATTACTCCCTGATAATTTAAGGGTCGATGCCAAAAAAATAATTGTTGTGTATTTATTAGGCCATGGATGTAGTAGCTCAAGCATGATGGCTTTACTCTTAAACATGAGCTAGATGCATCACTTATACCGAACACTGCTAGTTTTTTTGTTTCAACATTTTTATTAAGGTTTACCTAGCTAAGAATGTTAAACAAATCTTCCCTACATTTTTTGATCAACAATATCCTCATAGAGGAGAGGTGAGAGCATATAGTGTAGGAAAGATAATATACCTAACAAAACTACACCCCTTACACTTTCAGATCACTAAGATCCTCATAGAGGAGAGGTGAGAGCATATGACATAGGAAGGATAATTATTAAACATTAAATAAATAAATAAATTCAAGGTGGAAATCCATCCATAATACAAATAAAAATGTAAGTGGAAAGCCATCCATATTACAATGAAATTGTAGGTGGAAAGCAGACCATATTACAAATACCATTTTACTAGACCAGACATTTCCCAAGCCGTCCATATTACAAATGAAATTGTAGGTGGAAAGTGGACCAAGTTTATTAGAGATCAGCTTACAATCAGGCTTATGATTAGAAACTAAATCCTATAGTGGTCTATATTTTTTACTAAGGGCAACCATTGAACAATTATGATTCAGAGCCAGAGGTTTTAAATCATGCAAAATACCAAGGCATGTCATGATAGTCAAGAATTTAGAAAGAGAAGATCACTTTAATGGTACAGAGGAATTATGGATACAGGCAACCTTTGATCTAGTGACAAGCCAAATTTGCATAGCATAAGAGCTCAAGGTTGAGTCTTGGAGAGACAATCGATCTTTAAGGAAAAGAGAGATTGGAAAATTCCATGGAAAGAATGCATCTAAGGGTATTTGTTTCAATTCTGAAGATTGGTTGAGCAATCCAAAGGTGGAGAATAGCTATAGGCTTGGGTGATACAAAGGCATGGGTTTTAAGAACTCTATTTACGATATTACCTTGGATACAACACATAAAGAAAAACTATTTGCAATTAAAGGGGACATAATGCAATCCTTAACTAGAGGAGTCGGTATCAACACATGAAGGAAAAAAAGAATCGAGTTTATCAAATCATGATATGCATTTTCTTGTGACCCTTAATAAAGAATTATTGAATTCAGAACTACTATAATTTGAATGGATGAGCACGTAGAGATGCAAAAAAATTACTAAAAATGAAAGGTATTGAATCAGACATACCTTGGTTGCTTCTTCCTCAATTCCTGAATCTTGTCACAACATTCCTTAGCTACACACCTCCTAGCCCTCTACTCAATTTCCTCCCCTCTTTTATAGAGCTAGAGAAATTTCTTGAATGTGTGCTTGCATGTTGGTTCAAGCACTTCTTGCATAAACTAATCTTTCCTTGTAGTTGCATTATTTTTTTTAATAAAATTCATTTATTAGTCTACCCCTAATTTACTTTAGAAGATGAAGATTTTTATATTACTATAATAGATATTTCAATGTATCCACCTCATATATTCTTTCACAATTTTTTTTATTAAAATAAAAGAGAGTGATTGACAAATAACTCTTAATATCAATTATTAAGAAAATGATTTAGAAATTTTCATCATTAATCATTTCTAAAATAATATAGCACAATATAATGTAAGAATAAATGTCTTGAGAGAGAGACTCTAATATTTCCAACCATAATAATATATAATCCAAACATAACCATTGAAAATATAGATAAAATTATGTTTTAGGAAAGGGGTTATGACACTTTTTTCCAATGTGGCCAAGTATCTGGTGCCATAACATAGTTTTCTCTATAGGTAAATTTGTCTCAAAAGAAAGAGCACCCTTGGGTACCCAAAATCCATGACCATTTGCTAAAGGTGAAACCCTCACTTCTTCCATAGACTTGATTTTCATAAAAGTACTATTGCACTCAATAGTGCACATATCAAGCTTATACAATATTCCATATTAGACACCTCTAGCAATCACCATAGCACCTCTGACCATCTTGCATCCTACATCCAAAAATGCTACATGCACACCCACATCTATTAATTTTCTCACAAATAATTTTTTTTGTGATAATCTAGGGATATGCAACACACCATTAATCCTTTTTATCCTACCAACAAGAAATATGATTTTATCTTTACCATGCCCAACAATGTCTAAATTATAATCATCACCCAAGTACACCTTACCTCCATTAAATTCTTCATATTCAGAAAACCAATCTCTATTAAAGTTCATATGGAAAGATTCACCTGAGTCAATTAACCATGCATTATTACCTATGTGAGTTACCAAAGCTGCAATGAATGTGTCACCATCCTCCGTATTAGACTTAGAATTAGAAGAAAATTTATTCTTTTTCTTCTTCCTTTCTTCTTTTCATTTATTACGAACATGCCCAGGCTTACCACAATTCCAACAAATAACTTTAGACTTTCCAGGAGATTTAAATCCCCCCTTGGACTTGAATTTGGCATGCTTCTCATTCTTCTTTCCTTTTTCCTTAGGTCTTCCATAAACATTTAGGGAATCCTTGGCAGTGATGGATACCTTCCTCCTCATTTCTTCATAAATAAAAGAACCCACCACATCTTCATTCTTCAAAATAACAAAAGTACTCTCAATAGCCATAACAAGAGAATCCCATGAATTAGGCAAAGAACAAAGCAAAATATGAAATTTGTCCTCCTCATCCATTTTGACACCAACTAATTCCAACTAAGCCACCAACATATTGAATGCTTCCAAGTGGTTGGTGATTCATCCATCCTCTTCCATTCTCAGGGAATACAACTTCTTTCTCAAGATTGTTCACTAAATATTTGGCCTGATACATCTCAAAAAGCTTCTTCCATAGTTTATGTGTAGAGGTCTCCTCATGGACATTAATTAAAATAGAGTCTTCCAAGCACATTATAATTAAACCCTTAGATTTATGATCCATAAAATCATATCAAGCAGCCTAAGTAGGATCTATAGGCCTTGAAACATTCTCATCAACAAAATCATGTAGATCTCGATCTATCAAAAAATCCTCCATCTTTAGCTTCCACGTCTCAAAATTATTATAGAAAATTTCTCCAACTGTATTCTCCTTGATGATCTTTCCATCTAAAAATTACTACAACAATATCACAAAGTATCCTTTGCATAAGCTCCCACTCAAATCTAGATTAGTTCAAAAAACCCAACAACCCACAACTGAAACCAAAGGTGATCAAGCTCTGATGCCACTTGTAAGGAAGCTGAGGTAGCAGAAAAACTTCCTACACTGATATTGAGAGGAGAAAATAACATATCTTTAATAGTTATAGAAACTTAAACAGAATAAACATAAATATCATGCATACCATGACACAACGATTTACATGGGGAAAACCCTTTCGAGAGAAAATCCCTACACTCCAAAAGCCACACAAATATTATATTCAGTAAATAAAAATGATTACAATATACTTGCAGAGCAATCTTCTCATAGGAGTACCACCACTCAGAGATCAAGAGACAACATGACCACAATCAGACTCTCATAAATCATCATAATCTCTCTACTATAGCTATAATACAACACCCTCATAAAATAGGGTTACATTATAGGGAAAGATAGGCTAACAAAATATCAGTCATTAGATCTAAAACCTAATATAGAATGGTCCAAATTTATAATATATCATTTATTTAATGTATGTTGGCCATTCTAGAAGTTTCTTGAAAAATTTAACATGCTCACATTTCACTCTATGTTGCCATCGTATAAACCTATAGGTGTAATGAGAAAACATATATATAAATATATATACATCCTATCAACAATAAACCACATATAATTACAAGATTGAGACACATTTTCCCTACATCAATGGACAATCATGATCTCTAGTGTAGGGTCCTTTACACCAGTAGCACAACTTATTTTTCCTTAGATCATCAGGTGACTCTTCATCAACCTTAGTTGATTTATTTTTCTAATCAACAACTTGATGCGGGCTCTCATCCATATGAGGAGTGATGGATTTAGGTGGAAACTACCTTTTTGGGGCAGCCAACTCGATGCTATGTGACTTTTTTATTGCTTCCAGTAAGGTAGGAGGATCAAATTCTTTGACCCAACCTCTCAATGGATTAAATAATCCCTCACTAAATAGTATAACCAATCCCCTCTTTGAGATACTCTGTACCATCACTAATAGTCTTTGAAATTCACCAATGTATGACTCCAAACTACCTACCTATTTGAGATGAGCTATCTCTCTAAAGTATAACTCTAGGTCATTCAAATCAAAGCACTCAATGAGTCTATTTGTGAACTCATGGTAGGTAGTGAGAAGATGGTGTTGTAAAGTAACAATTCCATGATACCACCACTCATGTGCAAGTCCATCCAAGTGAAGTGTAGTGAACTTAATCACCTCATCCTTCAACATCAATCTCAAAGACAAGTAGTTGTCTAATTTTTGGACCCAAGATCTAGTAGTGCATTTATCACTATGATCAAAGTGTTGCAAGGTGACCTTTCTCACAACCTATTGAAATTCATGTGTAGCCTATGGTGCCTATTGTGCCCCGTGCTCAGTCCTAACTACTCCTCCCCCTTTGGGCCTCTTCAAATCCAATAACTTATTAAGTGTTAATAATTCTATGATCTCAACTAGTTGTGATAACATAAGGCTCCTACACTAGGACCTCTAGTGCTTGTGGTGCCTCCCTAGGGGTGAAGGTAGATTGCATAGGTCTGAGAACTGAACTAATAGAAGTAGTAGTAGACCCCATAACTAGCACATTAAGTTGACCAACTCCACTAGTCTTTCTAGGATTACCCATGTGTTGTGGTGGAGTAAACTACCTCATTGTGACCATAAGCTAAGACATAATGTCCATCATGTTCACAAACTACCTTCTAGCTCTAGAGTCGGGACTAACTGAATCTACCCA
This sequence comes from Sequoiadendron giganteum, assembly GCA_007115665.2. Taxonomy (NCBI): domain Eukaryota; kingdom Viridiplantae; phylum Streptophyta; class Pinopsida; order Cupressales; family Cupressaceae; genus Sequoiadendron; species Sequoiadendron giganteum. The sequence goes on from CM021108.1 coordinate 555,896,804, forward strand.
TCTCTTCTCCCTATCATCCATGGCACCTGTAATACTCCCTGTGTCATTGTCACTATCAATGTTGTGAATACCCAAAATACCTGAAACTATTTCACCTTCTGGAACTAGAGGTGGTTCCTATTATTTTTCACCTCTAGTGTACTAAATATTCTCTTTACTCATAAAATAAAATTACCAGCATAGGATGGAAAGAAGACTGTGCTTTGATACCACTGAAATATCCCACCCCAAATGGACACTTGCTAACTGAATTTATGCCTTGTTTGTTTTTTTCATTGTTTTTTCTTAATTTTAGTTTCTTTGCATGATTTAGTGTTTTTGACATATAATGTGAGAAAATATGTAAATGATATGTATATTGACAAATTCAAGAAGATAGATAAGAAAATACAATTCACACTTTCAAAATAGATATATTCATGGAGATTTTAGAAGATTATTCATACCTAAATAGCCAAAGCCAGATGATTTGCAAATCTAGAAATATATTAGAAAAGATTGGTAAACCCCATGAATGGATGCCTAGCATGAATTATTGAGTTCTCCACCTTAGAAATGCATACAAATGATGTCAAAGGCTTATTTACCCTTAATGATGTCAAAATCAACCCCAAACACTAGGTGTTGCAACCTATAATTCAAACGCCATCCTCAAGAAATTGGATAACCCAGCTGATAGTACCTTGTAAAACCTAGAAATGTGTGTAGTACTGCCCAACATGAATTCAACCAGTAATAAAAACCCTTACACCTAGTAAACTTGTGTTTCCAAGCCATTAATCTTCTCAAACCTTGAAAATATCTCTTCAAATGAACAAAATGTGACTTTTGGTTTAAAGCCACCTGTAGCAACAAAGCTTGGATGATATCTCACACTTATAGGTTTCTCAAATTAGAGAGAATGGGAATTCTCCATGATCAAATTGAAGAAGAAACCCCTATTTTCTCCTCACAACCAAAGTTCTTCAAAATTCCAAGAGTTGAATGAATAATTTAGAATGAATGAAATCTTTTTCAAAATCTTTTTATATCTCCTCAAAGTGGCATGATTTCTAATGAGATTTTTAATCATTAAATATATTAAATTCATTTTTTTTTTCTTGATAAAATATTTCTCAAGTGGGCACTCAAACTCCATAACTTAACATTTTGACTTTATATTATAAAATTAACCTTTGTTACAAAGTCAAATTTAGTCATTAAATGACACCTTTTAATTATTTAATTACCATTAAAGCAATAACTTTAATAATAATAAATATACCATAACTCCATAAATAAACGTTACGTTCACCAAAATGAAACAATGGAAATAGGGGGAATGACTGTTTCTATCCTTGAAGAGAAAGGGATCCTCCTATTTTATTGTCTTGTTTCATTCAAGGAAACCCTAGAGATCTCAATCCAAGGATGTAAAGGGGAAAGATATCTGTAATAGGGTTGTCCTAGGGTTTGATTAATGACTAAATGAGGGTTCACCACCAATATAGGGCTTGGAAAGACAAGATATGAAAATGACATGCAAAACCTAACTAGATGACCTAGAGAATGAAACTAAAATACAAAATGAAAACTAAGAATGAACATAGGTTCACCTAGAGGAAAGACGTGATCAAAACAAGCTCCCAAAACCCTGAAATCCTGACTCTCAATGTTCACTTGGACCCATATGCCAAAAATAGTTGGTGGAAAAATGGTTGCTTTATTGTTTAGGACATGGAACAACACTTTTCTCCCACAATCATTCAAGGAAAGTCCTAGAGATCTCAATCTAAGGTATGCAAAGGAGAAAGAGATCTTGCAATAGGGTTGTCCTAGGGCCTAATTAGAAACTAACAAGGGGTTCACCACCAAGCTAGGGCTTGGAAAGACTAATTAAATGTAATTCCTAATGCTAAAACCTAATATTATGCAACACTTCACTAAATGACCTAGAAATACATGCAAATCAGAATTAAAAGTTGAGAAATCATAAGTGTGTACTTGGAAATCTGTAGAGGCCTAGAATAAGCTCTGAAACATTGAATATGCTAGTATTAGGGTACACTAAGAATCATATGCCACTTCTAGTGTATTAGTCCTAGTCTAGGGTTTTTAGACTGGAACAAGTTTTTGATAGTGTACACTCAGGATCTTCAAAAGTTTAGAAAATTTCTTGTAGTGGGACTCATACACCACTTCTAGCATATCAATCTTGTTCCACTTTTTTTGGGTATTCAAAGTCTATATCTATGCTCTAATCTCTACTCTTCCTTCCCAAACTGATTTCTGGATTTGCACCTGTAGAAAGACCTACAAAACAAAATATATAGTTGATTTTCTTATGGAGGTTTGCCTCGGTCAAACCCCTAGTTTGATAATTAAACCTTGATAGAAATAATGGATCTTGAATGAAAATGTGAACATAAACCTTAACCCTTAGTGTGTCTAAGATTAGTAAATTTGAAATGTAATCTAACCCTATTCTATTGTTCTAGAATGAGATGCAAGAATGAAGCATGCACATGAATGACTCACTTTGATAGATCCCTAATCACCCAAATGAGCCCTAATAATGTATTTATCTTCCTTAGGCTAAATGTAGAATGATAATGGATGATGGAATCACTTAGGAAACAAATAATTAGGCTTCGCTTGATGGCTAGTTGGATCTCCCCAACCTAGAATCCATCAAAATTCACGATAGGTAACCATAATCAATCCTTGACAATGCTAGATCTTGAATGAAAGTGAGCTTGAAAACCTATAAAAACAAAATAATGTTTCTCCAAGGATTCAAATTTGTTGATTACTTATTCTTGAATGCTCTTGTGAAGAATTCTTGAATGCTCTTGAATGCTTGGATCTTGAAATTGCTCTTCTAGATTATTGCTTAGATGATAAAATGACTTTAGAAGCTTGTTTATATAGGAATTACACCCAATTTACTATTATTTAGATCTCAAAAGCCGACATCAACCAAAAATTTAAATTAAAAACTTGAATTTCTCACTCAAACCCTAAAAAGGGCCCAAATGGGACTCATACACAACTCTTGGCATATGGGTCCCACCTAAGGAGACCCATACACCAGAAGTGGCATATGAGTCCCACCCTAGTTTTTTGGGGTGGTTTGTTATAATTTTTACTACTTTGTGGATTTTGTTAGGATTTTGGTTGAAATAAGCCTCAATATCTTAAATAAAGTGTCTTAGGGGTCTATTAATGATGAATTAAAGGGTATCTAATGTAAGGGTACTAAAATAGGTCTAGATTAAATGAGAAATTGCACAATCTCCAAGAAGGGAGTATAATTTCTATCATTACAACTACAAAGTCAAATGTAGTCATTAAATGGCATCTTTTAATTATTTAATTATTATTAAATAAATAACTTTAATATTAATTAATATACTATAACTCCATAAATAAATGTCATTTATTAATTCTAACTTCACCACCGGCTAACCCACTACCAACTCTACCCATCTGGATGCATTACTATAAATAGTAAGGTTGGCCACAACATTCAACTGACTTACTAAAAATAGTAAGTATGCATAAATGGAGCTAGAAACACATGCAGAAGATCACCCCTAAAAAATCCAAAGAAATGGAGGAGAAAACACAAACAACTACCATTTGGAGAACTCATTAATACCCACATAAGGCACTCTAATCACTATTATTAGCCTATGAGGACTTGATGATAGGCTAATCATGCAAACTTTGATGCTTGCTAAAAATGGGATATTACAAAGTACCTCAAAATGATGGAGGAGGAGTATGTGAAAGAGATGGAATGGGAGACTCATGTGGGAGAGAAGAAGAGGGAGTTGATAAAATAGACTTGGGGATAGGTGGTATGGGGGAAGATGTTTCTTGAGAGGAGCTTTGAGATCTCTTATTTCTATATAGGGGAATCTCTTCCTCACTCTCTTCTCCACTTTTTCTATAATTATTCTTTCTTCTCCCCTCTTTTGCTTTGATCAAACTACTAAAGATGTTGTTCCTTATTTCTCAATTGTAGTAGTAGACGAAACAATGAGCTACTTTATTTTTTGGAGCTGATGTCTAGGTTATGGTAATTCTATCATGGGGAAAGGTGATGTCAACCATGTTTTCAAATAATCTATAACACTTATTGCTCTTACTTCAATATTTGTGTCTTCTATAATTGAACAGTCTATACTATAGATTGGTTTTTTATAAATCTCTTCACCACTGTAAATAGGATCTAGGAATTTCCCATTATCTCTCAAGTCCTTTGGAACCTTAGCCACATTGTAGGTCCTCATTATTTCTACTATAAATGTATAGTAGTCTTTCATTATCCATATCCTTTCTTGTAGTTGGACCAATGATCTTCTAAAGTAGGATCATGTTTTAAAAATGAACCAATGAACTTTTTGATTTTTTTATTGGGATCAAAGTTAGCCCCGAGGTCATTCTACAAGTCCATTTTATACATGGCCAAATATATCTTTGTAATATTTACAAATTATACATGCTTGCAAAAGAACACTCACCCATATAAATGGGCAAAGAGTATCTTGATTTATGCTTTCCAACAATCATCTTGTGGATCTATACATGACTTATCTGCATAACTCTAATAAGATTATCATATCATTGGGGAATCCTGGTAGCTTGAGGCGAGCTTTGTGGAATCCTACTACCTTAATGCATGAGATGGTTTTGAATTGGATGTACCAATTCCCCCAATTCTTGAGTTCCAACATTTATTGAACCAATGAAATCCTCTTAGAAAATTAACTCTCTAATCCTCTAATAATAGCATAGAGGAAGGCACCATTTACTATGCAATAGTTTCTATTGCTAGAATTCAACTCCAATTATGGGTAATGTTCATATATCCTTGTCTTTCCTAGCTAAAGTTATCATATCTTTGCAATCCTAGGTAGGGTTTCCTAATACACAAACAAATACACAATATAGGAAGTCATGTACATTTTTTTTTCTATTTAGCACATCCTTTAGTTGTGCATGAAGCATGTTGCTAGTTATAGTGGCCAATCTATCTTCTTTTTTGATACCACTATCAAAATGCAATAACACATCCATGGGTGGAAGTCTCTAGCATGTGGGCACTCATAGACCCTACTAAAAAGTGTGATTTTTTCTTTGGAATCATCTTGGAATTTACTCTTTTGTTGCAGTTTAGCCATCTTAAGTTCCAACTTCTTAGGATTAAGCTGAATTTGATTGTTAATGAAATTAAGGATGCTTACATTGTTCTTTTCAAAATAATCCAATATATTCTTCATGTCAATTATTTCACATTTTTGGGAAGAAGGGATCTTGAACACCCTTTCAATCATATATAGGCTTATGTCTAATGCTAGTTCTTTGGATGACCCTAATATATTCCTCTATTTGTGATTATAGTGTTGAGAACATGCCAATACTAGTTTAGTAGATTTTATTGAAATTGGGAGTGTAGTTGCCTCAACTAATCATTACTTATCCAAGGAGGTTAATTTGGTTGACCTTTCCACTTTTTTGTTAATTCTTCTATGGAACTCATCCTTGTCCACATGCCCAAAATTTGTATCTCTAATGTCCAAGTATGGAGAGAACATCTTGTACTAAGGGTAATACCCTTTGTATTGATACTTCATCTTGGCACCCTCTCCTTGAATATTACCTTCACATCCAAATATAATCCATCAAAACACCAAATAAATCAATTGAAAAATAAATAATCACCTTAGTTGGGCCTCAAATACTGGCGATATTTTTCTCCATTACAAAGAAAGAATCTCAAATATGTACAACTAGAATTCCAATTTGTCAAGGACTTGGTCTTAGGAATACCATCTATCAGTTATGAGAAACCTTAAGAATCTTAACCAAACATACCTTGAACACCAATGTTTAAAAAAAGGTATGCTTAAACTATCTTGATTTGTTAGGTTTGAAAGTTTGGGTGTGTTGTTTTTTATTCTTATAAATTTAAATCATCAAGGTAAACACCTGGTAGATGATACTCGATACTTGATAACTAAGTAAAGGGACTATTGTCAAGGATCATAGGTTGAGAAGGAAACTTATGCTTTAAAAAACTATTCTGATAAATGATTAAGTGTAGTCTTGATACCTAATTTGTGAAATAAAAGATGTGTGTTTAGGGAACCCCATATTTGGGGATTGGGAATTAAAAGACTATGCTATGCCTTAAAATGTGCTTTCAATAATGTATAAGGTCTACTTTAGAAGTCTAAAAAAAAAAAAAATTATATCAAAACAAGGCATCTTTGGGCTTTAGAACTTGACAATTTAACTTAACCTCTTCTATATTCCTTGGATAAATGTTAAGGGACATTCCTAGTGCTTGATGTTTGAAATCCTTCAATCAAATTTTATGTAAATTGTCAAGCTTTGGGAGTTGGGAATAATGCTTGGGCTCTTTTGAATAATTTTTAGGCTAAATATTAAATAGTAGATCCAATACCTAACTTCCAACAATCTTAGTCATAACTCAAAATGACTCTTGAGATAAGTCAAAGAGTTTGGAAAATTACCAACCCTGTAATGCTCCACCACGTAACGCTAGAGGAAGTTGCAATTAACTACTCAAACATACTAATTTTTTTTATTTTTTTAATAACAATTAATATGCAAGTTCACTACCCATTGCAAACAACCCCTAAGGTTACGAGACTGAGATTACTTATTAACCCATAAAACAACATAGATGAATCCATAACATTTATCTACTTGAGATTTTAAAAATGCATACATTCCATACAAGATAAATACATCATCACAATAAGGAATACCATAGACTACAAATAATAATAGTTAAACAATTTAAGACTACATCTCTCATTCCACAAATGAGGTAAAGCCAATAAGCATGATTACATATTACAACTTTCCACCTCGATAACAAATGAGGGGTAATAATTACAAGAGTCATCTGAAATGAATAAAATTATAAAGAGTAACTGGATCCATGAGCTCACCAACTGGAAATATCATCAACACAAACAAGAAGAAAACCCAACGGAGTAAGGTGCACGTTCCACCCAACCAAGTGGTACCTGAAGGCCCACCCTCTGTGCTAGGAAATAGTAACAAGGATTCAAAGACAAGACCAACTATCTCTGGACACAGGCTAGAACATAACTGAACCATACCAACGCAACCATTCACATGTACAACACAAGTACAACTCTAAAATGGTCACATTGCTTCCAAATAAAAAATAGATCAGGTATGTTAAGAGAACCATATGCATAAAATCGTACCAACCTTTGTCCTAGAAAAAGTGTCATCACATAGCTCATCATGGGATATCCTCTGGGAATTTTCATAGGCTCCGACCCCCACTAAGGGTTATTTTGGTGGCCTCAAGTGAATCTCGGCCCCCATACTCACTCATGCAGAATGAAATACCTTTCGTAAAGAAAAGATAGATGACCTTTCCATTCCAGGCCTTCCCACTCATCCCAAGTCTAAAAGAGCACTTGTGTCTATGAGTGAGGAAAAATTATCTTGATTAGTGAGAAGTACCACCTAATCTTCTAAGTATTGTTTTAGTTATCACTTGATTAAACCACCTCCGAAGGTTATCCAGTTTACCTCTTTGGGCTCTAGCACTTAACAGAAGCCACTCTTCTATTTGACAACACACAATTGAACCAATTACCAAGGGCACCCAAGTGCATACAAAATATATATTGCAACCACTCCAACTCTAGGAGGAAACATCAAAAGAAACTCACTCCAACACTAGAGGTAACAAACATCACAAAGCCACTCCTTACAAGGAGTCACAAATCACATAACCCAATCCTTCCACAGGAGGCACAAAACATCCCCGTTTGTGGAAACCGGGTAATAACATTGACATAACTTCATGCACTACCCAAGGGAATTAACAAACGGTTGACATCACAAAACGATAACCCCCCAACCTCTAGGGTTCTCTCGAAGACTGACATATTAAAGACACTTAACCCATTTCCCCAAACATGACATAGAGGAAATAATCACATAAGGAAATTGCGAGGAAATAAACTAAATTTGGATACACTATATCCATTTCTTTTTACCATTCATTTCATAGTAAAGAAAAAAATTCCCTAACAAAATAATAAAATAAAATAATTCATTTCCTTCCCAATTACCGAGAAGGGGAAACTAATTATAATAAACAATTGAAATCCATGATTACTTTTACAAACAACATAAACCACTGTCTTAATAAAATTCAATAGCTTATTGTCTCAATTAGACTAATTTAACAATATCTCTTTCAGACCAAGGATGATGTTTGAACTAAATATTTAATCCTTGATTGCTCGTAAATAATAATAAAATAAAGCACTTACTTCTTCGTTTTAAAAACATACCATTTTCAAATCATCTATTTCTTCTTTCCAAAATAAATCATTTAAAAACAATCAATTAATTTCTCCATTAAACACAATATCTGAAAATCAAATAACTGTTCTTTCCAAATATATTAATTTTAAAATAATCCATTACATTGACTATTGCATATTGATTTAATACTTTCCCCGGTTACATTTAAATCATAAATCAATATTTTAAATTGACAGCTTAATATATATATATATTTATTTAATTATATATATATATATATATATATATATATATTAAGCTCATATACACAACTATATATATATATATATATAAAATAATATGCATATATTTTATTAATTATATATTTTAATATTATATAAATATAATATATAAAATATAAAATATATATTTTATCAATTTATATATATTAATATTTTAATATTATAAAAATATAATATTAAAATATTAATAATATATCTTATATATTTTTTTTTGTCAAAAAAAATAAAATCCCAAAAAGTCAATGCTCAGATTCCTTGGGGGGGGCGCCAAGTATTTTGGGGCTGACTGTGTGAATACATAGTCGACCCCATTTTCATGGGGCGACTGTGTATTCACATAGCCTAACCCCAAAGCAATGGGCGCAACCTGTGTGGGGGTCGCTCTACGCGTGACTCCCACACATGCCTCCCATGGGGGGTGTGGTGGGGTGAGCCCCCAGCGACTCCCCCACAAACCCTCAAATTTTTTAAAATTTAACCTAATTTTTTTTTTTTTTAAAGAAAACCCGACTACGGATTTTTAAATCCGAGAATTGTTTTGGAACAGGGTTTCAATTTTATGCCACAATAAAAAAATTGAAATATATAAACAGATGTATATATTTATATATTTATGTATATATATATATATTATGCTCAATATATATATATACAGATTTATTAATTTTACTAATTCAGTTGATCAAATATTTTCCAAAAAGGTCAAATACAGCCAAGAACACAATTTTTTCTTGAAGAAACTCATTTCCAAACAGAGGTTTCAAAGTTTTGAAACATGATTTAAAATGGGTTTATTTTTCAAATCAAATAGGGTTTCAATAATTTCAAACAACATAACAAAATTTTGAAACTTTCTAAAATGAAAAACTAATTGAAAGAGGCTAGTTCCAAAAGATTGATAACTAACAATGGAGCCAAGCCTTCTCCTCAATTTCAATATCCTTCCCAACAGTCCAGTTGAGCTTCACTAGAAAACACCAAATATAAAACCCACAACCCACAATAATCTTCTTCCCTTCTCCATTTTTCCAATTTTCATCCTCCTTTCAAAAACTCATGAAAAATCCCAATAATAGCCAAAAGGAAAAAAATCTATTCAACCACCATAATAAATTTTTAGAAACAAAACAAAAAATATCTCTAATTTTCAATTTGCATTTTCAAATTTTCAAAAATGAAATTTAAAACCTTTTTCAAAATTTCCAATTTAATCTTTTCAATTTCAAACAATATCTCCATAAATTTCAAAATGAATAACTTAATTTATTTCAACACAATTAAGTTAATTAATTAATAAAATAAATCTAATTGAAGATTATATTATTAATTAATTAAATTAAATTAAATCACATTTCCAACATTATAACCAAATTGATTTAATATACAACGTAAATACATAAGCCATTTAATTGCCCTTTTCAACTTGCAATTGAATAAAATCAAGGCAATTTGAACAATATTAAAACAATTGAACCAGACTACAACCCGATGATACACTATGAATAGGGTGATGACCTGGCATGGAAAACCTAGCTACTATCTCCAAATTGAATGTTGTTGGCAATGGGCACACTCAAACCTGTGAAGCCAGGTGAAGTCAATGTCTTGTACCTATCAACCTGCAAACAAAGAGTATATCCACATGCATATATCATAATTAAAACACACCATGAAAAGGAAGTCGTGAAATCGCAAGGCGCTCGCAAGCAAGTGGTGCAATATCGTCCCCTTCACTAATATAGTGTAACTAACTGACGAATCTAACATAATAATTTAATTGAAAGCATAAAACATCATTAATTAAAATATCATCTATGCTAATCTAAAGCATGCCATAATGATAACATCAGAATAAAATACCATCACATCAAAATATCACATTCACATCGCTTTATAGATAGCGATCTAATCATAACTGAGTACCATAGTCAAGGTACTAATAGAAAATAAGACATAACCAAACAGAACACTGTTCGATCTAAAGAGCAAAATGGAGGGCTATTACATCCTCCTCACTAGGGTCAGGCTTACTCCTGGAAGCCTACAACTACCCCTAGTGCAAACTCCATACAATCACACCTAGCCAAGGGTTCCAAACTGAACCATTCTATACCTCAACATAAAAACAACATCAACCTATAACATATACAACCCAACCAAGTACATTGTTGATCCATCTGAATCAACATGGTGAAGAAACCACCAACCAAGACTCCAAAAACACATAACCATGGATTAACATACATAATACACATATGTACCAATACACATCACCGAGATCATCACAAGGCTACACAAGGGTCCATTTGGACACCAGAGAGCAGCATACCAATCCATGATAGAAGAATCCATGGACCGAGAACCAATAACCATATCAAATAAATCAATATCAAATCAGTGGCTTGATGGTGTTAGGTCATACATATAGTGAAACCATCCAAACAAGACCACCATGACCTATCTCTTGTTGTGTAAGGTGATTAACCTCCAAGAGATAACCATCACACATAGGTGAGTAGTGGGTCCTAGTTGCATAACAGCCTCACATACCCCCATCCTCTACGTTTTCTACGTCTACTTCCTCGTACACTCTCACCAAGTCCATCTCATATGTCCTTGGAGAGGAATCACAATACAACACATAGCCGACATTGAAAACAACAATGATAACTAGCTTAGCCACCAAGTTCATAAAGAAGAGAAAATTAAAGTTCAATTTCAACAATAAGGCAATAAATGTGCACAATTTCAACATTGAATCAAATATATAACCACTAGGGTTATAAGAAAATAAGATCACAAGTTGTGGCTAAACCTTCAAAATCAAATATAACAAAGTGTTGGCCCTCACAATCAACTGAAAAATCATCAATAACCAAAAGAAAGTTCACAATCTTTAAAATTGCACTGTACATCACTATGTGACTAGATACTAGCCACCAACGAGGAAAGAGGAAATGATGTCAAGCTAGAATAATAATAGACATCATGTGGTGCGGATTGAGCATGCCAACCACATGGCCCAGAGTGTATGCATGACTATAAAAAACATCGTCACTCTACCTAGTCATACGCCAGCCGAAGAAGGCATGTACTGGTCATATGCCACATGACAGTGTGTCTGAGGGTCCACAAAAATAGGCACATGTAGAACGCTCTCCACCCACGATACCTCATGGAGAAGACACACGCAGGAACTCACTATAGCCAGAGGTATACATCGCTAGGATCTACCCATATGATACTCGACCAACATGATCAAGGCAACCATGAGGATCCCTCTACAAGTGTTCAAGGCCCCATAATGCTCATCGCACAAGTATGCTAAAAAAGACAATCTCAAAATGTGCCTTCACGTGTCTCAGCACATGGCATCATCACTAGCACTGTGTCGGAACACGAGTGGGGTGTGGGACTATACTGCATCATATCGGAATATGTGAAAATACATCATCATCACTAGTACTATGTCAGAACATCACTGCAGTGTGGCATCGTATCCATCACATCATGTCGGAGCATGTGTAGATGCACTAAGTATACAATGCAATACAATAATATCACTATGGGGCTACCGAGTTTCACCTCTCATACAGACAAGGTTAACTCAAGAATGCCAGATCAACACCTCCGTGGATGTCTAGGCATAACTAACATACCTATCCTGTTGTACTCAAATATGTGGGGATTAGGTTAACACTTATGGATCAAGTATCCTAATCCATCATAAGGGAACATAGTGGGTATGTTTCCTCTGGATTGGTTGAGCTAAGACGCTTTGCACCACAATATGCATATACTACACACTCCACCCAAGGAACTTGTGGTTGCTACTATCCCTTTACGGATTGAGGGTCTAGAGAACCAAAAGAAAACTAACTACTTTTGGTTACTTTGATATATAAGTTTCAACCACACATGGGTTGGTCCTCAATCAGTTAACAAATGCCACTCTCCCTGGTCATACGCCAGTCGGAGAAGGCACGTACTAGTCATATGCCCTCATGTGGTGTGGATTGAGCATGCCAACCATATGGCCCAGAGTGTATGCATGACTATAAAAAAATTCATCACTCTACCTAGTCATACGCTAGTGGGAGAAGGCACGTACTAGACATATGCCACGTGGTAGTGTGTATGAGGGTCCGCAGAAATAGGCACGCGCATAATGCTCTCCACCCACGATACCTCATGGAGAAGACACACACAGGAACTCGTTGTAGCTAGAGGTATACGTGGCTAGGATCTACCCATATGCTACTCAACCAACATGGTCAAGGCAACCATGAGGATCCCTCTCAAGTGTTCGAGGCCCCATAACGCTCATCGCACAAGTATGCTAACAAAGACAATCACAAAATTTTCCTTCACATGTCTCAGCACATGGCTTTGTGTAACATGACATCATCACTAGCACTATGTCAGAACACGAGTGGGGTGTGGGATCATACTGCATCATATCGGAATATGTGTAAATACATCATCATCACCAATACTATGTCAGAACATCAGTGTGGTGTGGCATCATATCCATCACATCATGTCGGAGCATGTGTAGATGCACTAAGTATACAATGCAATACAATAATATCACTATGGGGCTACTGAGTTTCACCTCTCATACAGATGAGGTTAACTCAACAATGCCAGATCAACGCCTCCATGGATGTCCAGGCATAACTAACATACCTATGCTACTGTACTCAAATATGTGGGGATTAGGTTAACACTTATGGATCAAGTATCTTGATCCATCATAAGGGAAAGTAGTGGGTACGTTTCCTTTGGATTGGTTGAGCTAAGATGCTTTGCACCGCAATATGCATACGCTACACACTCCACTCAAGGAACTTGTGGCTGCTACTATCCCTTTACGGATTGAGGTTCTAGAGAACCAAAATAAAAATAACTACTTTTGGTTACTCTGATATATAAGTTCCAACCACATGTAGGTTGGCCCTCAATCAGGTAACAAACATGCACACACACACATAATGGTATGGTAAATCCAACACCAAAGCATAACTTTTTTTTCAAGGATGGGTACCAAGTATCACCATCACATGGATACACAAAGCAAGTGCAGGGTATTTACAACTCTCAAACAAGGTACAATTACTAGTTTCTTACATTTACAGGGGTATAACTACATACATAATCCCATAGGAAGATCCAATTCCATAACCCATGGGATACGTATCAAAACTTTCCAACCAAAACCTTTTATCAAGTTTCTTTCATGCTACTCTTTTCCATAGAGTACATCATGCTAAAATAAAAGTCATCAACACGTGATCACTTAACAATTCCACTAAAAAATTCACAGGGACAACCTAGTGGACTCAAATGTACCCAGAGTACCTAGTGTATGAACCTCGGGCTCTGATACCATGTGTAATGGCCCACCACGTAACCCTAGAGGAAGTTGCAATTAACTACTCAAACGTACTAATTTTAAAAAAAAATTTAAGTACAATTAATATGCAAGTTCACTACCCATTGTAAACAACCCCTAAGTTTATGAGACTGAGATTACTTATTAACCCACAAACAACATAGATGAATCCATAACATTTATCTATTTAAGATATTAAAAATGCATATATTGCATACAAGATAAATACATCATTACAATAAGGACTACCATAGACTACAAATAATAATAGTTAAACAATTTAAGATTACATCTCCCATTCCTTGAATGAGGTAAAGCCAATAAGCATGATTACATATTACAACTTTCCACCTCAATAACAATGAGGGGTAATAGTTACAAGAGTCAACTGAAATGAATAAAAGAATAGAGTAACTAGATCCCATGAGCTCTCCAACTAGAAATCTCATCAACACAAACAAGAAGAAAACCCAATGGAGTAAGGTGCACATTCCACCCAACCAAGTGGTACCCGAAGGCCCACCCCCCATGCTAGGAGATAGTAACAAGGATTCAAAGACAAGACCAACTATCTTTAGACATAGGCTAGAACATCACTGAACCATACTGACACAACCATTCACATGTACAACACAAGTACAACTCTAACATGATCACATTGCTTCCAGATAAAAGACAGATCAGGTATGTTAAGAGAACCATACACATAAAATCAAGTACCAACCGTTGTCCTAGATAGAGTGTCATCACACAAATTATCATGGGATATCCTCTAGGAATATTCATAGGCTTCGACCCCCACTAAGGCTTATCTCAGTGGCCTCAGCCGAATCCCAGCCCCCATACTCACTCATGCGGAATGAAATACCTTTTGTAAAGACAAGATAGATGACCTTGCCATTCCAGGCCTTCCCACTCATCCCAAGTCTAAAAGAGCACTTGTGTCTATGAGTGAGGCAAAATTATCTTGATTAGTGAGAAGTACCACCTAATCTTCTAATTATTGTTTTAGTTATCACTTGATTAAACCACCTCCGAAGGTTATCTAGTTTACCTCTTTGGGCTCTAATGCCTAACAAAAGCCACTCTTCTATTTGACAATACACAATCAAACCAATTACCAAGGGAACCCAAGTGCATACAAAATAGATATTGCAACCACTCCATTTCTAGGAGGAAACATCAAAAGAAACTCACTCCAACACTGGAGGTAACAAACATAACAAAGCCACTCCTTACAAGGAGTCACAAATCGCATAACCCAATCCTTCCACAGGAGGCACAAAACATCCCCATTTGTGGAAACCGGGTAATAACATTGACATAACTTCATGCACTACCCAAGGGAATTAACAAACGGTTGACATCACAAAATGACAACCCCCCAACCTCTAGGGTTCTCTAGAAGACTTACGTATTAAAGACACTTAACCCATTTCACCAAACATGGACATAGAGGAAATAATCACATAAGGCAATTGCGAGGAAATAAACTAAATTTGGATACACTATATCCATTTCCCTTTACCATTCATTTCACAGTAAAGAAAACAATTTCCCTAACAAAATAATTAAATAAAATAATTCATTACTTTCCTAATTACTGAGAAGGGGAAACTTATTTTAATAAACAATTGAAATCCATGATTAATCTTACAAACAACATAAACCACTGTCTTAATAAAATTCAGTAGCTTATTTGTCTTAATTAGACTAATTTAACAATATCTCTTTCAGACCATGGATGAAGTTTGAACTAAATATTTAATCCTTAATTGCTCGTAAATAATAATAAAATAAAGCACTTACTTCTTCATTTTAAAAACATACCATTTTCAAATCATCTATTTCTTCTTTCCAAAATAAATCATTTAAAAAAAATCAATTAATTTCTCTATTAAACACAATATCTAAAAATCAAATAACTATTCTTTCCAAATATATTAATTTTAAAATAATCCATTACATCGACTATTGCATATTGATTTAGTACTTTCCCTGATTACATTTAAATCATAAATCAATATTTTAAATCGACAGCTTAATATATGTATATAGATTTAATTATATATATATATTAAGCTCATATACACAGCTCTTAATATTTTAAAATTATATAAATATAATATATAAAATATAAAATATATATTTTATCAATTTATATATATTAATATTTTAATATTATAAAAATATAATATTAAATATTAATAATATATCTTATATATATATTTTTGTGAAAAAACAAAATCCCATAAAGTCAATACATGGATTCCTAGGGGCGCGTACCAAGTATTTTGGGGATGATTGTGTGAATACACAATCGACCCCATTTTGATGGGGTGGTTGTGTATTCACACAGCCTAACCCCAAAGCAATGGGCACGACTTGTGTAGGGGTCGCGCTGGGCGCGGATCCCCCACAGGCCTCCCATGGGGGGCGCAGTGGGGTGAGCCTCCACGGACTCCCCCACAAACCCTCGAATTTTTTTAAAATTTAACCTAAATTTTTTATTTTTAAAAGAAAACCTGACTGTGGATTTTTAAATCCAAGAATTGTTTTGCAACAGGGTTTCAATTTTATGCCACAATAAAAAAATGAAATATATAAATAGATGTATATATTTATATATATACATATTTATTAATTTTACTAATTCAGTTGAGCAAATGTTTTCCAAAAAGATCAAATACAGCCAAGAACACAATTTTTTCTTGAAGAAACTCATTTGCAAATAGAGGTTTCAAAGTTTTGAAACAAGATTTAAAATGGGTTTATTTTGCAAATCAAATAGGGTTTCAATAATTTCAAACAGCATAACAAAATTGTGAAACCTTCTAAAATGAAAAACTAATTTAGAGAACCTAGTTCCAAAATCTTGATAACTGACAATGGAGCCAAGCCTTCTCCTCAATTTCAATATCCTTCCCAGCAATTGAATTGAGCTTCACCAGAAAACACCAAATTCAAAACCCACAACCCGCAATAATCTTCTTCCCTTCTCTATTTTTCCAATTTTTCATCCTCCTTTCAAAAACTCGTGAAAAATCCCAATAATAGCCAAAAAGAAAAATATCTATTCAACCACCATAATAAATTTTTAGAAACAAAACAAAAAATATCTCTAATTTTCAATTTGCATTTTCAAATTTTCAAAAATGAAATTTAAAACCTTTTTCAAATTCAAACAATATCTCCTTAAATTTCAAAATGAATAACTTAATTTATTTCAACACAATTAATTTAATTAATTAATAAAATAAATCTAATCAAAGATTATATTATTTATTAATTAAATTAAATTAATTAATAAATTAAATCACATTTCCAACATTATAACCAGATTGATTTAATATACAACCTAAATACATAAGCCATTTAATTACCCTTTTCAACTTGCAATTGAATAAAATCAAGGCAATCTGAACAATTTTAAAACAATTGAACCAGACTACAACCTGACAACACACTATGACTAGGGTGATGACTTGGCTTGGAAAACCTAGCTACTATTTCCCAATTGAATGTCGTTGGCAATGGGCACGCTCAAACCTATGAAGCCAGGTGGAATTAATGTCTTGTACCTGTCAACCTACAAACAAAGAGTATATCCACATGCATATATATATCATAATTAAAACACACCATGAAAAGGAATTCATGAAATCGCAGGGTGCTCGAAAGTGAGTGGTGCAATACCATCCCCTTCACCAATACAATGTAACTAACTGATGAGTCTAACATAATAATTTAATCGAAAGCATAAAACATCATTAATTCAAATATCATCTATGCTAATCTAAAGCATGCCATACTGATAACATTAGAATAAAATACCATCACATCAAAATATCACATTCACGTCACTTTACAGATAGCGATCTAATCATAACCGAATACCATAGTCAAGGTACCGATAGAAAATAAGACATAACCAAATAGAACACTGTTCGATCAAAAGAACAAAACAGAAGGGTATTACAAACCCATTTCCAAAAACAAGAACTAGAAAGGAAATATAAGACCTGATGAAGTAAAATATGACACCATAAATACCCTCGATTGGTGTGCTAGGGTCAAAAAAACAAAAATTACAATGATTAACCAAAAAAGAGAGAAGAAATGTGAGACAACAAAAAACAAACAAAGAAAAAAGGGAAAACAAAACAACGTAAACAAGGAAAATGATGACCAAGTTGAACAATGACACTAGACACCACTAGGCAACCAAAAAGGAAAAACCAGAGATATGATCTAAAATTAGAAGAGTAGCTCGATCCAACCTAGAAATGCAACATAGGAGAGACATGAGAGTAGGAGCACAAATGATCAAGGAGAAAATAAACACTCCTGAAGCACACCAAAGACAAACCAAGGAAAGAACACCTATACCAGACTGAGCACCAACAATTCCAAGGAAAAGTTTTTTATTCTAATGAAGCCTTCGAGGGAGGCATAAAGCACACAAATAAATCAAAATTAACAATTCTCAAATTAAAATTAAAATAATGTCATTCCTCTCCTTTAAACCCACTTTAATTGAAACATTAACATTGAATAAATGCTAAGAAAGATAATTAAATACTCTATCAAATGGAAAAAATGAGAACCTTGATGACCAAAATTTGAATAGAATAGGATGAAGTAGAAAGGTGTCATGGATCAAGCCTGACAAGGATGGCATGCCATCACAAAAAACCCTAAAACCCTAACAAGGAAACAAAAGGAAAAGGGAAGAAATCAGGAAGAAAAACCAAGGGTGAAGAGAAAAAAGGAGGAAAGAGAAAGAAAAGAGGGAGAAAAGAGGAAAAACGCAAAAATAAAATGGGGGTCCCCATTTTGTTAGGATAAAAGATAAGGTGTGAGTGCAAGGCACAAAAACTAGCAAAAAAACAAAGGAAAATATTCTAGCATTTCTTCATCATGAATTCTTTTAGGAACCTAGACCCAAAGAGAATAAAAAAATCACTATTCTATATGTAGACACTAAAAAATGTCTTGGCTTGCGAGCATCATTTTTCTTGGTCTTCTTCTCTACATAATTAAATAATTTTAACTATTTAATTATCTTTGACCATGTTCCTCTATTAATTAAATAATTTTAATTATTTAATTAATTCACCTCTTAACCTTATTCTACTATGATCAATTAATTAATTTTAATTGTATCGCCAACACCTCCTTTCTTCAATAATTAAATAAATTATTATTTATTTAATTATTTACCTTTCATCACTCATCTATAATCAAATGATAATAATTAGTATTTGTCTATTATTTTATGTTTTTTCATTCTTCTATAGTTAAACAATTCACAAAATTATTTAATTATCTAGTGTCATTCTTTTTCCGCATTAAATAATTCACTCGAATTAATTTTTTAATGTCTCATTTCCTTTTCTTCCCATTAAATTAAATTGATTTCATAAATCAATTTAATTAAATGCCCATGTTCTCCCTCTTCTAAATAAATAATTTAAAATTATTTATGCTCCACTTGTCCAGAGATTCCTTTCTCATGAAATAAATAATTTAATTATTTATTTCTCCATTTTCGTCCTCCACTATCTCATTTTCGAATCTCAGTTGTCGATCATCTCAAGGCTCTTTCTAGTCTTGACTATTTATTTCATAACCTCCACTCTTCTATGTTGCATGTCATCTTGTTCATTGATCTTGGAATATTTCTAGAAGCTTGATCTTGACCATTCGTTCGAATGGTTGTTTAGAAAATAAGCCTTCCTCCTCCATTTTCGACTTAACAACCACTTATCTCTGACTTTCATGCTTATTGTTTATAGGTATTTGCACACGTTTACTTCGATCTGAGGGCATATTTGCAAAGGCTGATTTAGGAGAGACAAGAGAGGTTATTCAACTTCAAATATGGGGAGTGTTTCTAATTTTAATGATTTTTCTCTTTATATTTGATTGTTTTCTCTTGTTTAGATTGGATTTCTAGCATGGATAGTAATGTGGTTGCTGCTACAATCTATGCTGTTAGAAATTTTCCATCTTACACTATACAAAAGTCATTATTGATCAAGGTACAAACCAACTTGCCTTCTTCAAAGAATACATGGGTATGTGCAGGATCATGATGGGCCAAAAAGTGGTGATATGTAAGTGATATGATGGCCCATGTCGCTGACGACTTTTTTTTTACCCAAAATTGATAAAACGAAAAGGTTTTTTAAAGGAGATTCTGAGCTTTCCACCAAATAGATAATTATTATTCATTTTCTATTTGAATTACGACTAAAGTCATCATTGATAGGCTGATTGAAAAACATCTATAGCTTTTGAACAGTATCACATTTTTTGAATCTGAAACATGCCTCACATTCTATGCTTCACATACTATAGGATTAAAAAAAATGAATTTCATGAAGTTTTGACCAAGTTAAGGTGGTCAAACATACGATTTTTTATATTTTTTAAATGTTGTAATATAAAATTCATATTAATTATTTACTTAGAAAAAAATTACAAACAAATATGCATCACATCAAGACATGAGTCCTCTACTTATGTGTAAAATCTTATAAAAAATATTATCATTTTATTGTGGTTAGGATGGTCAGATAGACACCTACTTCCTATTTTTTCCTTGAATTTTAAGTACTATTGCATTGAAATTTAAAATTTTCACCAAATAGATTTTTTTTCTTTAAATAAACCTAGTAGTTTAGAAAATACATTTTATTTGCTATAGATCCTATTCTTACATATTTTTGAAATAATATAGATAAATTATTCAAATTTTTGCGTCAAGTTTCCTAACTCTGATTTTCTGAATTTTCATCGACACTTAAGGGCCTATTTTTTCCATGATGATACTACACATAGCCACATGAATCTCATAGTGTGTGTAGAGAGTTCATTCCTTCAAAGTCATGGCTTAGGTAAAATGGAATGATCCTTAAGGAATGTCTAAATGATTTGATTATATCTATCTCCCAATTGTAGGAATTATTAGCATATATATTTTTAAAGACCTAGTTGGTGTGACTTGGTCTTTGCTTTGTTTCTATCCATGCATCCATAGTCCTACTAAATATACCTTCGATTTCCTCAAACATGGATCTACTGCTAGCTAGGTGTCTATAGCCTCGGTAGAGATTATTAAAATCACCCAATTAATTAAGAATCTTAAAATTTTCACTATTTTATTTTATTTTTCTTTTCTTTTCACATCTTATATTTTTCAGGTTCTCACTTGATTTTGGGTTGTGAATCACAGTGGTAACTAAGAAAGATGATAATATTTAGATTTTAATTTATCAAAAAGATCATTACCATTTATCCTTTTCCCAAGATTTGATATTTTAAGATTGTAAATGGCAAGATTCATAGCAACCTAATCCAAAAATACTTTAGTTGCATATACTTGAGAAATTAGGACCTTCAAACCTACTAAAAAATAGTAGACCTTGGGTCTGGGTTAGTGGGAAATTTTGACAAGGTAATACTAAGATCATACATTGTAGTTTCCATGAAGACCTTAATTACCAAATGAACACCTAGAACTGACACCCATGGGAAAAAAAACAAAAGAAAAATAGGAGGAAGTGAAAAATAAAACAACCAAAGAAAACAAGGAAGGGAAAGGGCACAACAACAACAAACAAGTACACAAAACAAAAAGGAGAAGCCTAACCTAAAATATGTATAGAGGAGGAGATAAAAATCCTCTATGATCCAAAATAATTCTTGAGGTACTATCCATTGACAAGAAATTGGATGGGCTCTCTATTTAAAAAATTGATCCTAAATTATTCTCTCCTAAGATCTTAGATATATGACAAGGACCTAGCCAAAGTCATTCAAATTTTGAATTGGTTCCCCTTATTGTCTTTGGACTTATTCTAGAGTAGGACAAGGTCTAAAATCCTAAAAGCCTTGACTTTAGCTCTTTTTTCAAACCATATTTTGACATAAACTTGATGTTTGAAAAAATTCTCTAAGGTAGTATTCATTCTTTCTTCCATATCCAATAAATTCATCAACCTTACCTAAACCTTGTCATCTATTTCAATATACCCTTCCATAAATTTCAAGGTGGGGATTTTGAAATTCATGGGAAATAGATGTTCTAAATTATACCTAAGACTATAAGGAAATGTTTCTAATGCACTCTTAACTCTAGTCTTGTTAGCCCATAGAGAAAATTTTACTTGTTAATAAAAATCTTTAGAATTTTTATGTAATAATTTATTTATTACTCCAATAAAATTATTATTAGTGGACTCTACTAATCCATTTCCTTAAGGACAGTAATTTGAAGAGAATTTGAATATTAACTTGTGTTCAAAAGCCCAATGTAAAAACTAGGAAAAAGAAAAGGAAGGACCATTATCACATACTAGGAAAAAGGTATTTCAAACCTACTCATGATTTGATCTTAAAAAAACCAAATCACCACCTATGTTTTTCTTTTCCTATAATATAACACCTTTGATCACCTTTTTCAATAATATATTGCCACTAGGATCAACTTGTGTTATACGAAAGGATGAGGATTAATCACTCTTATGAAATCTAGACCCTTGTTGAACATCCAAAATATTGAGAGGGGGGTGAATCAGTATTCCAAACAACCATAATAAAATCCACTTAAAAATTATCAAAATTCTAACTAAATTAGCAAGAGAGAACATAGAAACAAGTAAATGCAACCAAACACATGAACACCAAGATTTTTACATGGAAAACCCAAAATGGGAAAAACCACGGTGAGGGTTAAGTCACAATATATTATATCTGAATATAAAATATTATGGGGCTCATTACCAGAACTCATTGTCCTTAAAAAGGCTCACTGACTGAGTACAAAAGATAGCTAACCACCAAGATACAATGATAGTAAATCACTACCAAAAGATTGAACTAAAATGATACACCTTCAATGTGCAAGGTTCAATTCCACTGAATCTCAAATAATAAGTACCACCTCACACAACAGTCGCTCAAAAAATCTATATTGATCACAACTAATAAATCATTTAGGCTCTGCTCCCATTCACTTCTCCTTCTCACTCTCATACCCACATCTATGTTGTATCTTTCATCTTATATATATACAAGTATATCTTATCTATCAATTAGGTCGGCCTAATTAAATGAACACAAAATAATCAAAACCTTCTTCATTGGCACCATATAAGATTGAAACATTTTATCCACATAGTGCATTATACCAAGTCGATTATCATCCATAAAACATAACTAGTCTTCATAATATATTACATTCATTGGGTCAGCCAAGACTAGAACATAATTCTCCAAACTAAAAAATAATCACCAAAGAAAACACCTTCAAGATTTGAGAACACATTAATTTCCCATCATAATAACAACAAAGAGACTATCAACAAAACTGTAGTATAAGAATGCTCTCCTTAATAGACTGTGAAGTCTCCCACATAGTATGCCAAACATAGAGAAATAGTAGTATACAGAGGTAAAATCTATCAGAGATAACGTTCTGACCACAAAAAGAGACGTCTCAAGATCTAGGATATAGTTGTTTGAATGAGTCAAGAAAACATGGTTAAGAGATTAGAGTCATGTCAGATCTTGCAGTGAATTCTTGACTCAAATACCAACACACTAATCTATCACAAAAGAGTATTATTGACAAAGAACAACTTTTAGTAAACCAACCATACTTCCCATATAGTTATCACCATGTTGACATCAATGAAAATATAGGAACAACTAACACAACCATCCATATTTCATGCTCATGTTGCAAGGCTTCCAACAATATCCTCCTTTGACATTGATGGAAACATACATGACAAACATTTTCCAGTATACTGCAACTGAATACTCTGACTACTCCCCCTATCAAAATTGTTCTTCACAAAAATGTTTTTCCTCTATCTCTCTATCTCTTTATCTCTTTATCTCTCCCCCTTTGACATCAATGAAAAAGGTAGGGGAATGGTATATATGTAAATATGCATCAAAATGTAACCATAAATATATGAACACAACCTTGAATTAACCTAAAGAAGAGCCTTTGAGACTCTCCAGGATAGCCTTCCATGATGCTTTACCTTCTTCCCATGAACCTTTTGCAATGACAAGAGTCTTGTCAAATAGCTCAAGTTTAGTTATAGACTCTACACCATCTATTAAAGTATTGGAACTTAGAGTAATCTTTGATAATTCACTAATACAGTTAAGAGAACTAGAAACGAAAGTATTCCTGAGTTCAATCATGTCTTTGATTGCCACAAATTTCTTGATAACATATTTCCTTCAATCTTGTAGAGAAAATAGTTTGTCCTAAAGTTGCACAATGTAGGACCACCTCTGATTATCTTTATCTTCTGCTAACCTATATGTATCTACCTGAGTGCTCAATTGGGACTCACTCATCCTTATCTCATTTCTCATATCTAGCGTACTTCCAGACCAATCTAGGCAAAAGGAAAGTAGTTCATGTGCCACTTTTTCACAACCTTGTACAGTCTCCAATTCCTTCATTACATGATTATGTGCATTCACACATTTTCCTTTGATATCTTCCAAATTTCCTTCATCAAACCTAATTCCAATAGACACTTCAAGTTTGAAGATGGAGACCTTCAAATAATTAATCATTCTACAAATATTCTCCATAACAAAAATAGATGAATCAAAATTAGCATCGAGAATAACCTTCTGCGATTCTTCTAAAGCTCTCTAAATATTTATTCTTTTATTCTCATGTTCAAGCTCACTTTATTCTGCACCTTCTTGCTTAACAACACTCTTCCTTTTCTTCCCTATACCAGTCACACTACTAGAGGTACCTTCTACATTGAGATCCTGATGGCTTTCCAAAAGGATTTTAACATATTTATCAACTCCAACCTCTAAAACTTCATTCAATTGCTTCCATGTGACAAAAATATGTAGACATAAGAAAATTTATGCTTCTAGAGTATCTTTCCTTAACACTTACTAGAATTACAAACCTTTTGTTCATTTTCATCTAAAATGTTCCAAAGAATGCAACAAGGGTGGAATTTTGTGCATCTAAACTACCAATATTTATCATTAAGTTCCTAATTCAATAGGCAATAAGCTCTAAATTTTACCATTCTATCCTTCCTATTACCAGTAATTCTCTAAGTAAAAAAAAAACAAATTTCCATACCATAATTTATTCTTCTTACTCTTCTTGATCTCCTTTAAATTCTTCAAAACATTTATACGAAGTTATTCACAAAAGTCATATTCCATACCTCTTGTTACCATATCAATAGCACTATGCACTGCAACAGTAAAAACTATAAGGTCATTGTTATGGGTACAAACTTTGTGACTGATGACCATAGTAGTATACCTTATTACTAGATCAAAAATTAAACTCAAATCAATCTCTTTCCCTTTAGAAATCACACCTATAACCTCAATTTTTTTTTTCATTCATAGCCCTCAGTTTGGGAACTGGTCTGGAGGAACACAAACTAGTCACATCTCTAATAGCTTCTCTGTAAATCAAATGCACCTCATCTATCCATAGAGATTCATCATGAATTATGCTCAACACTATTCGAATATAATTATTCTCAAATTAAAATGAGGGAAATTTCCTCCAAACATCCAACTTTTTCTCAACTAATCTTTTGTAGGCATCATGACTCTCTTTCAATTCACTTTCCCAAAGTCGTTCAACTAAACTCATGACTTCTCTTCAATCTTACTATAAACATATGCTTAAATATCTTCTATAGGAAACACTCTCAGAGGGATGCAAGAGAATTTTCCAATAGAATCTTCTGACACATTCCTCAAATATATCTTCAACCAAGCTTTATCTACATAATTCACAACCTTTGGATTATCCATAGCAATAAAAGTGAAATATTGTGCAAACAAGAATACCTCTGATAATGCCAACAAGAAATGTATAGATATCTTGCTTCTAAAGCTCACTTTGAATCCGCCTGTTATCTTCTTCAAATTCTGAAACTCTAAATTTCCTTCTAAACTTCATTTGCATGCTTCTATATAAGCCTTTAAAATTATTTGATTGTATTCCTTTCATTCCAATCGATTTTACAATAAATTCTTCAACTTGTAGTTAGATTGCCTTGAAAATTGTGTACACCTCCATTCTTTCAAATTCTACAGACTTCATCCTTCAAACATACCTTAACCTTGTTACCACATTAAGTATACTTTTGTCATAATATGACACAAGTACTAATGAGGGGGTTTACTAGATTTTATGATGATTGCTCCCCCTTAGCAACTACTTTTATTTAGAGATTCATAGGAGTATAAACACCAGAGGTCATCATAGATAAGACTAATGATTCCTTTCTCCAAATACTTTTCATTTCCTTTCTTGCTTCTTTTGGATCAAAGGTTTGAACATTACAGATAGATATTTTTCTTTCTAGCTGCACTTACTTGACAAACAACATTCTTCTTTCCATTTTCCCTTTTATCCAATAGACTAACTTTATATCCATTATTCTTGCTCTTAGAACATGATAGAGAATCATTCACTTTAATTTTGAAGTCCTTTGCCTTATGACCAAATTTATTGTAGGAATAACAAATACCATTAAAGGATAAATACCTTTTAGCATCATATCCTTTAACAAGAATTTTTCTGGAATTACTTCTCCACTCCTTGATTTATCTATTTTCGTACCGCATTTTCTTAGTGGATTACTTCACTTTAGAACTCTGACCTTCATTAAACCCTAAACCACTCTTATCTATTTTTTGGTCTTTGAGAGGTAATCAATTCATCAAGCATTGTCAAGCTTATCTTAAATTTTTCTTCAAAACTTATCGCCTTTTCCAGATCAGATCTCGAGATTTTTGCGTCTTCTTCTATCTTTATGCATTCATCCATCTTTCTTTGAAGTTCAATTTCTTGACATTCTTCAGTTATTTTCTTCTCATCCAATTGTTGTAGCAGGCTAGATATGAATTATTCTCCTTTAGTCAATAGATCACATGCTTCCATACTTTTACTTTGCATCTTTTTAATGTACTCATTTTCTATTATCAACATGTCCTTCATAACTTCCATTTCTTCTGAATATTTGGTAGAGACCACTTCTAAAGGAAAATATTTCTCATACTCAAATTTTGGGACCTTCCTCAAGCTATTAGGCTTCTTCCAAGGAACCAAGCTCTGATACCAATTGTTGAACATCCAGAATAATTAGAGGGGGGTGAATTAGTATTTCACAAAACTATAATAAAATTCACTTAAACATTATCACAATTCTGACTGAATCAACAAGAGAGAACATAGAAACAAGTCAATGTGACCAAACACATGAACACCAAGATTTTTATGTGGGAAAACTACAATGAGGGTTAACTCACAATATATTATATCTAGATACAAAATATTACGGGGCTCACTTTCATGACTCACTATCCTTAAAAAGGCTCACTACTTGAGAATAAAAGATGGCTAATCACCAAAATACAATGATAGTGGGTCACTACCAAAAGATCAAACTAAAAGGATACACCTTCAATATGCAAGGTTTAGTTTCACTAAGCTCAAAATAAGAAGTACTACCTCACACAACAGTCACACAACAAAATTGTACTGATCACAACTGATAAAGCATTTAGGCTCTGATATTTTCGTCTACTCGCATTCACTTCTCCTTCTCGCTCTCATACCCACATATCTCCTTTATCTTTCATCTTATATATATAGAATTATATCTTATCCATCAATGAGGTCAGCCTAATTAGATGAACACAAAATAATCAAAACCTTCTTCATCAACACCATATAATATTTAACATTTTATCCACGTGGTGCATTATAACAAGTCAACTATCATCCATAAAACATAACTAGTCTTCATAATATATTGCATTCGCTGAGTCGGCCAAGACTAGAACACAATTCTCCAAACCTAAAAATAATCCTCAAAGAAAACACCTTCCAGATATGAGAACACATTAATTTCCCATCATACTACCAACAAAGAGACTATCAACAAAACTACAGTATAAGAATATTCTCCTTACTAGAATGTAGAGTCTCCCACACAATATGCCAAACATAAAGCAATAGTAGGATACAAAATTAAACTCTACTAGAGATAATTTTCTGCTCACAAAAAAAGACATCTCAAGATCTAGGATATAGCTATATGAATGAGTCAAGAAAATATGGTTAAGAGATTAGAGTCATATTAGATCTTGCAATGAATTTCAGACTCAAATAAAAATACACTAATCCATCACAAAAGAGTCTTACCGGTAGAGAATAACTTCTGATAAACCAAGCTGACTTCCCATATAGTTATCACCATGTTGACATCAATGAAAACATAGGAACAACCAGCACAACCATCCATAATTCATGCTCATGTTGCAAGGCTTCCAGCAACATCATTGGGAAAAGGACATACCTCGTATACAAGTTGTAATGGAATAGGCACTTTCCTTTATTTATTGGCACCAATATAGCATACATGACATTTCTTCACATATTGGTCAACATCTTTGAACAATGAAGGCCAATAATATCCTACTCTTAATATTTGATGAGTTGTTGATTCTCCTCAATTGTGTCTTGTACCAAAATTATCATGAAACTCCTTTAATATTGAGATGATTCCACTTCCATCTAGGCATCTCAATTATAAGACTTCATAATTCCATTTATAGAGTGTTCCAACTATTATCATGAACATCTTAATTTTTATCTCGAGGCCTCTCCTCTGAGTTGTATTCAAATTTTTTGAACACTTGTTTTGTAATAGATAATGGACTATATCTTTGTAACTTTTTTCTGAAGTAATATCTTCTTGGGAATATTATTAGCATATGATTTTTCCATCAACTCTTTCTAAAGTCTTTAAAATACCTTGGCCTCTTACCAATTTCATGGGTTGTATTTCTAAGTCAAGTTCCTAGAGGATATCCCTCTATTTTCCCCTCTAACCTTTTTTTTTTCGCATCAACATGGATTTGACTACAAAATCCAAGACTATTGTAATCACCTTTGTTGAATTAAGGTAGCTTCATTCAGAGATAAATGATGATTGAATTTTATTCAACATCGTCATTTATATATATATCGAATCGCTCCATCCAAGTATATGTTTTTGATCTGCAAATAGAGATTATTACTTGTAGATTATTTGAATCCTGATTAAGTATAATTTTCATTGATCACTTCCAGATCGAATATTATTATCTATTTATTTATGCATGTTAAATTCAGATCGAACTTGTAAATATAACCGATTTTCAAAGAAACTAACACCGATTGATAATTGGGTAGTTAGTTAAGACGTAGTGGCATAAATAATGGGACACATCCCATGAGCAGATGTGTCTCTACTTTTTGGAGACATGTCCACTCATGGGACGTGTCTCCCATTTAGATATTTAATATTATTTCAATCCTCTTTTGAAGACAATGAAATCAATACATGTTCTACATTGGAGGATCAAATATCAGTAAGACAACATTGGACTTAGAAACTTCATGATACATTCAACCAAGATTTAAATTGACATCCACTTTAGAATTTCAAGTTCATTATTTTGTATATAATCTGATAGATTTAATCATATTTAACATGGTATCAGAGCCACGTTGAGAAAAGATCTGAATTAAATCCAGATATCAGATTTTTAGAAAATCATATTTTCTCTTGAAATCACAAACACATTACATTCTTCATAATGTCAAGTGTAATCAAATTTGAGGATCATCTTAAAGGTGCAAATAAATTTACTTCATGGAAATTCAGAATCATGATGATTCTGAAAGAAAATAAGTTAGATTCATTTGTGAAAGAAAATAAGACAAAACCAGAGAATGATATGGAGAAAACTCAATGGATTGAGAATGATGAAAAAACTATGAAAATTATAGTAGATTCAGTTAGGGACCATATAGTACCTATTCTATCTAAACATGAGACTACATATCAAATGTTTGAATCCCTTGAGAGCACCTTTGAAATAAAAAACACCAGTAGGACCCTTGCCATAAAGAGGCAACTCAATCATGTTCAAATAAACAAGGGAGAATCCATTAATGCATATTTCATGAGAATCAATGAATTAAGAAATCAACTATCAACAGTCGGATATCAAATTGATAGCAAGGAGTTAACACTAATAGCTCTAGGTGGCCTACCAAAATCATGGGAGTCATTTGTTCAAGGAATAAGCACAAGATCAAAACTCCCTAAATTTGATAGGCTAAGAATAGATTTCTTACAAGATGAAACAAGACTAATGACAAAAGAAAAAAATAAAAAAACCATAGATGAGGATATTCATGTGCTAAACACAAATTCTCATAAGAAAGGTAAGAAGAATTCTTATGGAAATGGATCATTCAAGGAAAGGAAAGACATCTCCCAAATATAATGTTTTAGATGTGATCAATATGGACACTATGCAATGAAGTACCCTGATAGAACAAAACAAAAAGCATCCTTTGCTAAATTTGGAAAGACAAATACATAATATGACTCTGAGAAATTTGTCTTCTACTCAGCATTATCTAGTCAAGTATCTAACAAATTCAACAACTGGGTAATTGATAGTGGTTCATCAAGGCACATCACAGGGTTCAGAGAACACCTAGATACTATGATAGAAGAAACTGATGAAGAAGTAACTGTTGGGGATGATTCTGCACATCCAGTAAGGGGGGTTGGAACTTGCACCATAAATTTGAAATCTAACCTCTCCCTACAACTCACTGGAGTATTGTTTGTACTAGGAATAAAGAGGAATCTAATATCCATTTATACTCTTGAAGACAACAGATATAGGGTTACCTTTATGGATGGAAAAGTTATGGCATGGCCAAAGAAATCCACTATAAAGAAAGCAAAAAATATAGGTATAAGACAAGTATATCTCTACAAACTGTGCACTGACTCTAAACAAGCTCTTATTCATGAGACTTTTGATTCAAATTAAATTCAACATCGAAGATTAGGACATATTCATTTCCATGTCATACCCTCTATAGAAAAATTAGTAACAGTATTTCCCAAACTAAAATAAATTCATGAAGGAGCATGCAAAGGGTGTGCCCTAGGGAAGAATACAAAGGG
Organism: Sequoiadendron giganteum; assembly: GCA_007115665.2. Classification (NCBI taxonomy): domain Eukaryota; kingdom Viridiplantae; phylum Streptophyta; class Pinopsida; order Cupressales; family Cupressaceae; genus Sequoiadendron; species Sequoiadendron giganteum. The sequence continues at coordinate 555,927,892 of CM021108.1, forward strand.
AACCTTCCAAAATAGTTTGAGTAAAACCAAAAATGATGTAGAACTAGTACACTTTGACTTATGTGGACCCATGTCTATACCCTCCATGGCAGGATTTTTATATTATGTAATATTTGTAGATGACTTCTCTAGGAAGACCTGGATATATTTTCTTAAGTGTAAAGAGTTAATAGAAATCTTTAAAAGGTTTAAGGAGTTCAAAGCACTTAGAGAAAACTTCTCTGGGAAGAAAATAAAAATACTAAGAATAAATAATGGGAAGGAATACACCTCATAAATCTTTAAGGAATTTTGTGTAAATGCTGGGATTAAGAGGGAGTTAATTGTAGCCTACAATCCTCATCAAAATGGTGTTGCTGAGAGAAAAAATAGAAGTATTGTAGAAGTTGCTAGAGCAATGTTGTTTGACCAAAACATAGAAACCTCATTTTGGGAAAAAAGCCTCTTGGAAATCTGTCTACATCCAAAATAGATGTCCCCACTCACATCTAGATAACAAGACTCCTAATGAAGCATTTGCTGGTATAAAACCTAACATAAGTCACTTAAGGATCTTTGGTTGCCCTGTCTACATTCATGTTCCTAAAGAAAAGAGGTCTAAATTAAAGGGATATTTGTGGGTGTGTATGAGAAAATGTGTCAATTAAATTGAATCTAATATAATACACCAATGCAAAATTAGATTGAAGAAAACTAAATTAATAAAGTAAATGCAAACTCTAAACAACAACTTCTTCAAATTCGTTCCATTGTCCTCTATCTCCAAGGATTCACTTCAATATGTTTTCTCTCAGTTGTGCAAACACAGCTTATAGAATGGCACTTGAGAGAATGAGATTATTAAAATGCATATGCATCTACAAGATTGAGCTTATTGAATTGAAATGCTATGAAATGCTTAATATACGACTATAATAACTACGCATGAAAGTATGAGATTCAAGGTTATTTTTTAGCTCATGAAAGGGCTGTATTTATAGATTTTTGAAGGTAGGAATTCGATTGGCCAAGATCAACGGTCGAGTTCAAACCTGTTGAAATGAACGGTGAGAGATTGAGAATTCGAAAAGATAGAATTCTGAGAGACAGAAAATGAAGAGACAAATTGAAAGGTGTCTCTCATAATTAAATAAATAAATATTTAATTATGTGTGAGAGAAATGTGAAAAGGCTTTAATTAAATATTGTAAATATTTAATTATGAGAAAAGGAAAAAGCCTTTTTATTAAATATTAAAAATATTTAATTTTTGTGAGAGAAGTGGGAATTTGGAAAATGATTAAATATTGAAAATATTTAATTAAATGTGGAGGGAAGAATAATCATTTAAATTTAGAATTTAAACTTTGATAATTAATGTAAATAGATTGTAAAATCTATTTAATTAATTAAGAGGAAGATAGCATTAATTAAATAAAGTTCATTTATTTAATTAATTTAGAAGAATTAGAAAAATGAACAATATAAATAAATAATTAAATTTATTTATATGTAGAAGACTTAAGAAACATTAATTAAATAATTCATATTTAATCAATTAACAGGTTCGATCGACTGTGACCATTTTTAGATGTGTACAGTGGGCTATAGTCAAACCTCAAAAGCCTACAAAATATACTTATCCGGACATAAACAAATTGAACTAAGTAGAGTTGTCATATTTTTGGAAGACATTTCTTTCAAAAGGGAAAAGAGTTCAAATGAGATAGAAATTCAAGATTCTCCTAAAGTCTTGGAGGAGAATCCTGCTCCTGAGATTTAGAGGGAGTATCTTGAAGAAATCATAAATGAAAACCAAACTACTCCAGAAGAAAATCCTAATAACAACAACAAGAGGAGACCACTTTGGGCTAGAAAGATGATTAAGGAAGTTGAGAATTACACAACACCCAAAGGTACTTTTAGAGAAAGTAAGAGACCCAAAAGATTCTCAAGATATGTTGCCTTAATGAATGCTAGCATTAGTTTAGAGCAAACAAGTGTTACGGAAGCTCTCAAACATCAAGTGTGGAAAGATGCGATGATGGAAGAGTATCAGTCCATTTTGAAATATGATGTATGGGATATAGTACCTAGACCAAAAGAGAAATTTGTTGTCTCTTCCAAATGGCTCTTCAAAATCAAAGATGTTGCTGATAATAGTATAGAGAAACACAAGGCACCTTTTGTGGCAAGAGGTTTCTCACAAAAGTAAGGTACTAATTATGAAGAGACATTTGCACTTGTTGCCCGATACACCTCTATGAGAGCAGTAATAGCTATTGTAGAAGCTAAAGGCTAGAAGATCCATCAAATGGATGTAAAAATTGCCTTCCTGAATGCGACCATTGAAGAAGAAGTCTATTTAGAGGAACCTGAAGGTTTTGTGATACATAAAATAGACTCACATGTATGCAGATTGAAGAAAGCTCTATATGGACTTAAACAGACTCCTAGAGCTTGGTATGAAAGAATTGATAGCTATCTCTTGGGACTAGGATTTTCCAAGAATGATGCAAATCCAAATCTCTATTTTAAGGTAATAAAGGTGATATGATAATACTAATTTTATATGTTGATGACCTGCTAATAACATAGGAAGATCACCTTATCACTCAATGTAAAAAGGACCTGGCTTCAAAATTTGACATGAAAGACTTGGGCATTTTACATTACTTTTTGGGGTTAGAAGTTTGGCATAAATCATATGGTATCATCCTAAATCAAAGGAAATACACTATTGATATTCTAAAGTGATTTGGGATGTTAGACTATAGACCCATGTCTACACCTATGAAAACCAACTTACACAAATTGAAAAAAGTAGTAGGAGAATCAAAATTTGTAGATCCTACTCTCTATAGATAGATAATTGGATCATTAATGTACTTGGTTAACACCAGACCAGATATTTGCTATGCAATGAATGCCCTAAGCCAATTTATGTGTGAGCCAAAGGAAATTCACCTTGTTGTTGTGAAGCATATATTGAGATACCTTCAAGGTACTATTGGATATGGTCGTAAATACAAGAATGACAACCTAGAATTACATGGTTACTCTGATTCAGATTGGGCTGGAAGTGTAACCGATCGGAAAAGAACATCAAGATGCTGCTTCAATTTAGGATCAACTATGATCTCTTGGATCAGTAGGAAACAGTCCTCAGTGGCACAAAGCTCAATAGAAGTTGAATATATTGTAGCCTCTATGGGGCAAGAGAAGTAGTATGGCTTCAAAAATTCATTGTGTTATTATTCAGTGAGTCCTTGAATCCTACTATTATCCATTGTGACAATCAGAGTTGCATTAAGCTTTCAGTGAATCCAGTATTCCATGATAGATCAAAACATATAGAGATTCCTTACCACTATCTAAGAGACATGGTAGAAAGGAATGTGATCTAGTTGGAGTATATTAGTACAAATGATCAAACAACATGTTGGTTTTTTTTCTAGATAGGATTTTCAATTCTCTAAGCAGTATCCAACCTCTATAATAAAGAACTACGAAGACTAGTGGCCAACTAATGAGAATCAGCCAAAAACTGACATCTCCTACACTTCTAGCTTTGTGAAACCAAGGTGGGTAAACCTAAATGTGTTCATAAGAATCTTTTATGACTGGTAAGAACACTTCTTCATACAGATTAGAATCCCTACACATGCAATGAGATAGTAATTACTCTTGGTATTGGCAGACCAAAGAATAATAATAGTTATCTTAGAGTAACGGGATTGAAGACTTCAATGTAAGATTTGCATCTCATAGAGATAAGGGGTTTAATATTTTTTTGCACGTTCAACTCTTAGATCACCATGTTTAGAATTAAAGCCCCATAGTAATCTTGAAGAGAATAGCTAGTGCCTCATCCATTGGGTAGGAGTCATACAAAACGTAATCCGGATATTGTAGACATATCACCATAATGCTTTACATCATGTGAATTTTAATTTTTAAAACAACACTCCTTAGCAATCCTGAATGTATAATTATAAATCTGTAACTCATTTTCAAGCAATTTCATTAACTCTTTGAGCTAAAGTAGGGAAATGAATAACACATTCAAACATACCATTGAAAGTGAATGACAATATCATTAATAGGTTCACTCACAACTTATGACACACAATTAGGAGAGCAATTGTTCCAAAATGATTACCTTTATTGCTTTACTATCTATAATTATATTAGCATAGCTTGCTTGCTTCATAAAAAACCTGACCAGAAAAGACATTAACTAAAACCTCAAAGAAAACTACAGTAAATGAACTGACTGTACATATATTCAGAACCTCCTGGATCCAAAATATGACCCTTAAAGATGAGCCATGAAATCTCGTTTATAGGACAAGAGAGCAACAAAGCATTAGGCTACATTGTTAATTTAAAAATTGAATTTCATTTAGAATGAAATTCAAATTCACATTCCTCATCATTGGAGAGCAAAGTGCATGATCTGAGGAATAAAAAAAATGGTTACAAAGTAGCCAGTCAGAGAGAAAAACAAAAAGCATGCCAGGCACGCGCACGTCCATATCATCAAAAACCAACCACCGGGAAAGCAACACACACTAGCCATAATCAAGTCAACCCATGGCACTGGTACAGGCGACCACTTCGAGTTCTCACCTCAGTAAGAAGTGGAAACACCTTATTCTCTCTAGCCACATTAGCACAACACCCAACAACTTGGCACGGTGCCACTACAGTTATTGGTTTGACTGCAAGGACCTCTTCATTTACACCCATGAGCTTGGTCAAGGCCACTAGGTAACATCGATAATCCGAGTCTGTTTCAGACCCGCTGCCATCAGAATCTGACGAAATCAGAACAAGGGATGCGCAATGCTTAAGCCTTTTGCCAACACTTTATGTAGCAACTTTGGGTGTTCCAGGAGCAGGCTGATCCTTCTCGAGCAGTGACCTCCTAGCCTTTACTCCAGCACTCCTATGCCCTACAAATTTGTCCATTGAAGAAAAATAGCTTGCAGAATATAGGAGAAAAACCACCTCCTACAAACAAAATAACTCAAAAATGATAACACTGGGTAACTTAGCAAGCATTTATAGAGTGAATTTGTGTGAGGGATATTAATTTCTTAAATGCAATACAAGCATTTGAGCGATTAGTGGCTGATGTAGCCACCATAAGAGTATTCCAATCTCATGAAGAAATGATGTACATCCCATCATCGCACTTAACTAGAGGGCATCGGTCACACGTAAGAAAAAATAGGGGAAGATCCTCTAGAAAAACTTGTGCCATTAATGAAACAAGTTACAAAGCGTAAAAAAAAATCATCATACAGATGAACAACACCCCCCTTTGAATTTGAACCATTGATACAAAATAGACCTGGCAAATCGAATGACTCAAATCGAGTCAATGAGTGTTGACAATCCATATCAGTGCCTTGAAAAAACTAGAGCCAATCATAACCCATTAAAATAGGAGGTCGCAATCGGATAGTAGGTCCCACTTAGCCCTGTTGCTTCAAGAACAAGGCCATGTGTTGCCTCTTCATAGACCTCGCAGTACTTTAGGAATATTTACTCTGATTGTGCAAGGTCTATGAGGGACAATTATTATTAACCCTGTCATTAAATCCCTTCGCTGGTGAAAAGATGGCCACTTGTCACTGCTGGCGCCTCGAGAAAAAACCCTGCTCCTCTATACATGCCAGATGGCGGCATCTCATAGACCTTGCACTACTTTAGTGACATCAGTAGGAAAACCTGTGAGATTTGAGAGAAAAGTTCTAGATCAAAACTCGTGATTGGACGGTTAGCCAAACTGCATATAGGACATGTAGAATATTCAGGTGGGACCAACCAGTACAACCTTCAGTGATATAAATGTTTAAGCCTAGGTGGTAGAAAGAGACTGACAGGCTAGGTGAAAGGGGTTGGTAAGAGCACGGAGGAAAGGCTCAACCGGATCACTTAAGTGACTGATTACCTTTGGTAGCAAGTCATCGTTGAAATATAATGTAAGGGTTTCAAAAAGTTGACAATTTATATTACCATGGGTAATATAAAACCTTTAAACCCTAGCCTTCCTCCTTTGAAAATCAAAAGTCCCATCGCATCGGACATTCTCACCAAGCCTCTCTCCAAATTTAAAGTTGAACACTTCAGGAAGAAACTTGGTATGGTTGAAATGTAAATTATTATTGAGATTGAGATTGTTTATTTTGTACTAATGTATTTAGAAGATGGTTAATGTGTAAAATCTTTTTTCATGTGTGTGACTCCATGACTTTATGGGCCCTCTCTCCCCTTGTGTACATTATTGAAAGGTGATGATCTTTAAAATAATGAACACTCTTATTTGACATTGTAAATTGATGACTCTACAATGGTTAGTTGCACTATCATGATATATATCATGTCACTTGATGTCTGTGGATATGTCATGATAGTATCTCATGGAAATTTTGATAGATATCATGAGACTTGATATCAGTTGAAGATCACTATGATCCTTATGAGATAATCATGGTGGATAAATGTATACGTGGATATGCCATGATTTATTATGGTATACATCATGAGACTTGATGTTATTGCACATACCATAATGAAGATGTGTTATGAAGAATGTCATGTGACTTGACACTTTTAGAAGCATACCATATCTCCTGATATCACAAGTAAGGTGATATCACTATATACTGGGTTAGAGTCATCTTCCTTAGCTAAGAGGGAGTGTTGAATTAAGGTAGCTTTGGGTAGAGATAAATGATGATTAATGTAAATGATAAATTTTTTGCAAACTAGAATAAAAATTTCAATACTAATCTAAATAATAATCTAAAATAAAACAACAAAGAATGAGGAAATAAATTAAATAAACTAAACAATTTAATGGAAAGCTCTCACTGAATATGCGTTCACCCCTTCGAATTATCTTGATTGTTCTCCATTTTTCCTTTTCTATATTATTGCCCTCATATTTCTATGTTTGAATGCAAGCATAACTTTGTCGAGTGTCTAAGCAAAATATCGAAGATAAGTCTCTTCTCAAAAGTGTATGATTTCGAGAGGAGGAATAATGATAATGACAGGCCATTTTATAGATTTTGGGTTTTCGAACAATCGACTCAGATTGAAAGAGAGATCAACAGATGAGATTGATGAATGCCATGCGATGTTAGTTTTGTCTTAGATAGAACACGAGTTAGAACATGAGTTAGAACATGAGTTCAAGAAACACTGAAGATAGAGACTAAGTTAGAACGTGAGTTAGAACACAAGTTCAGGATCTTAATCTCCAAAAATAGAAGAAATAGACTTTGAATGTCAAAGACAAAGTTAGAACTTGAAGATGAGGATTTTGAATGCATAATTAAATTAATTAATTAAATAAAGATATTTAATTAATAAATGCATACATGCATATGATTTAGAACTAGTTAATCGACTAGTTGTGAAGGAGAGTCTTCTAGCAGAGATAAACAGGTGTTGAATTCGAAGATAACTAAAGAACTAAAAATAGATCTCAAGTTAGAAGGTGAGTGACTGACTTAAATAACTAAATGATAGAGGAATGTGACATAAATAATTAAATATGAATTAAATTTTAATTTAATTCAACATTCGAAAATAAGAAACTTTAATTAAATAAATAAAGATAATTTATTTAATTTGACTGTTTGAAAAAGATAATATGAATAATTAAATAATAAATATTTAATTATAGATAAAGGGGGTTAAATGAATAATTAAATAAAGATATTTAATTATAGTTGGAAAAGTATGATAAAGGGGTAATTAAATAATAAATTGATATATAAAGGGGGAAGAATTAATTAGTTTGCAACATAATTAAATAAATATGATTTATTTAATTAATCAAGTTGAATAAAGGTTATTAATGAATTAATGAATTCATTAAAAAGGGTATCTAATTAATAGAATAAATATGTGTTAGAAAGGTTAATTAAATAATTAACATTATTTAATCAAGACCACAGACTATAGAAAATTATGTTGAATGTGTACTCGTAGGCCTAGACCAATTTTCGGTGTGTACAGTTTGCCCCTCTTTGATACAATGTTGTTACAATGTTGTGTCAAAGAAAATATGCCCCGATCGTGCCCCAACATGAAACAGGTTAAGGTATGCCCCCTCAGAAAAATTGACAATTTTTGAAAAATTTCAGAAAAAACAAGAAATATTCCCGATAAGTTAATTTGATAGTCAGAAATGCTATGGAGTCGACAGAATTGAAATTGGAGCTGATACAGACGAATACGGGTCATTTGAAGTTGAAAGGTTAAGCGGCCAATAGATTAGGTCAGAAGAAACGTTATTTCAAACCCACCTATAAATAGGAATTAGGGCTAAACCTAATTCATTTGCACCTAGAGGAGTTAGAAAAAGAGGAGATTTTGCTCTGACTAGCTGACAAAATGGTACCCATTCCATACACTGTGCATCGAGGTTATCAGATCCATATGTTCAGGAGGCCAGCCGATGTAGGACTATCGGTATGTACCTAAAAACGAACGCTTGAAAACTATTTTTGAATGTAGTTTTAGGCATTAGAAAATTAATTAAGAAAATGTGGTGCATCGTGAACAACGCATATGCCATCGTATTCGCCGCATCTGACTGTGAAACGACACATATGTGAAAACACGTCTAGGCTAGTTTGGTCGGTTTAGGGAATGATCACATTTGAAGAATAATGCACCGCATGTGTAGTTATGCAATGCATTTGCATTAGGAATAGATGCATGTGAGGTTATGAACCGCATATGCATTTTTGAGACGCATATATAACAGATAGGTAGGTTGATAAAATTGTACTGCATTTGTTAAAAATGCATCACATGTGGTTTAGTGAATTGCATGTGCAATTGCTGGATGGTGATATGTACATGCAATGTTTACATTATTTATGCTATGATGATGTAATGCCTATTATGTCATGATTACAGACGTATGCAATGAAGATGTTATATATGTGAAATGCAATGTAACTATATGAAATGCTTAAATTGCATGTATGTAAATGAAAATAACCTAATGTTTTTATTATGTCATAGAACTTTATCATTATGTTAAAGAAGAGAAATGTTAGGATGATATGAATTTAGAATGTTAGTAAGAAATAATTGAGGTTGATTGATTGAGAAAAAGATATAATGAAGGTTGATTGATTGAGAAAAAGACATAATCTTCGATATATTGCCAAATACGCTATGCTTGCTTGTTATCATCATTGGGTGGGACATGACATAGATGGATAGTACACACTATGATATGAGATAGAGCATAGTGTACAAAGTCATCCATCTGTGAAAAACAAACAGTCGTAGACAAGGAGTGTCTTAACTTAACTAAGGACAGTAATTGCCCCAATCGTTTTGTTGAGACAAATAAAAGATGGGTCATGAGACGTCATTGCTCCTCTAAATTCTTGATAGGACATCCTTGAGGAAACTAGTAACATGACTCAAAAACCAATGTTAAAAAGATAGTTGATAGACAACAACCAAAGAAAAAGAGTCCTGAGTCATCGTTGCTTCTCTAAATCCTTCAAGGGACATCCTCGAGAAAGCTAGTAACCGAACTAATTCACAAATTGATAGAAAGATAAGACAAAATAAGATATAAAGTCATAAAGCCAAATAAGTGTATTCGCCAAAACTTGATCTTGTGGGATTGTTTGATGTTGATGTTTGACATAGCGTAATGTGAGGGATGACACATACCGCATAAGATGTTGAGTCTCGTTTCGACGTAGTGAATTCTGTGTAAGGCATGACAAAGCCTGGTTTCAGAAAAGACACGTTTCGTATAAGATGTTGGAGCCTGATGATGTTGAAGTGAAAAGCTACATGAGACTATGACAATTGATGATGTCTATGGACAAGAAAGACATATCTTGCTTAAGACATAGGTTGATCGCTTTGACAATGTGTTTGATATTGACTTGATGACAATTTGAGATGTTGCCTTGTTTATGCATGACTTGTTTTGATTCCTTGACTGATAAAAGTGTGTGTGTGCGTGGACAGTGTGACATGAGACTAAACCTTAAACTATGATATGCAACTTGTGTGATAGTAATTGTGAATGAACCTTATTGGACTGACCTAGTGTGGTCTTGGGAGCTCATCAATTGATTAGCCTTTCCTACATTGTACACGCAGAGACCTCGTAGTTCGACATGACCAATGACTTTGAATGTACAAAGAGTCATGATTTAAATGTGTGTGATACATGACAAACTTAGACTGACTGACCTAATGAATTGAGGGCACATCGATTGATGGCCTTGTCTACATCCCAGTCACAGAGGCAATGTAGTTCGAATATGACTGACTTGAACATGACTAACTTGACTCTGTTTTTGGTATTTTCTAACATTTTTGATTTTTTTGGATTTTTGAAGTTTTCTAATGTTTTTGGGATTTTACAGGACATTTTCGATGGTGTGACATTATGTACAAGGTGTTAGGGCATAGAACAGGGATTTTCCCCCAGTCGGGAATACGATTAGGAAGATGGAGTGGATAATGTGACGGAATGGATGTTAGATGCCAATCGTTCCAAGTTATGAAAAAGACAACCATTTATTATGAATAATGGTAGACGGAAGAGTGAGCTTGACTACACATGGTGCCTATTTGTCAGGTTTTCACCATGGTACTTATCCATAGTGCCACCGAAGTGGTTTTCACTATTGGATGGATTTATTTCTCTTTACTTTTTTGATTTTTTCAATTTTTTTGGTGTTACAAAGATGCCTGTTTGCCAGGTTTTCATCAAGGTAACCATTTTTTTGTTTTTTTATTTTTTATTTTTTTGTATTTTTCAAGATTAAGACACAGATTCTCAGAGACTAAGCATAGAACCTCTTTAGATGCAGACTGTTGATAGGTGACAAAAGTGGCTCTCCTTCGGGAGTAGAGAGTTTGTACGCTCCTGACCCAAAAGTTTCTGTGACAATATAAGGCCCCAACTAGTTAGGTTCAAACTTACCTGGTTTCTCTCATTCTGGTTGGTTCTTAGGATTCTCCATTAATACTAGGTCACCAATGTCAAAGTGTCTATTGAGAACCTTCCTATTGTAGCTACAACGAAGATCATTCTGATATGCTTGCAAATCATCTAATGCTTTTTGTCTTCGCTCATCTAGAAATTCTAGCTCTTGTAACCTAGAGACATGGTACTCTTCATCGTCAATATGACCCTTCAAGGATACCCTAAGAGAAGGTATTTCAACCTCGATAGGTAAGATAGCTTTGGACCCGAATACGAGGGAATATGGAGTGGCGCCAGTGGGAGTACGAATGCTTGTGCGATAGGCCCATAAGGTAGGGTTAACTTGTAGGTGCCAGTCATGACCAGCATCATTGATAGTCTTCTTAAGGATTCTAACAATGGTCTTATTAGATGCCTTGGCTTGGCCATTACCTTGTGGGTAATATGGGGTGGAGAAATGGTGTTTGATGTGGAATTCTTCACATAAATTGTGTACTTCTTGGTTCTTAAATGGGCAGCCATTGTCTATGATTATGGATTGTGGTAAAACATACCAAAAAATGATATAGTTTAGGATAAACTTAGATATTTGTGTGTCGGTTATGTATGTCATGGGAATAGCTTCAATACATTTGGTGAAGTATTCGGTGGTGGTGATGATGAATTTATGGCCATTGGATGATGGAGGGTGTATCTTACCTATGAGATCAAGTCCCCATTGGGTGAAGGGCCATGGTGAAGTAATTGGATGAAGCTCCTGTGTTGGCACTCTTATCAAGTCTCCATGTATTTGAAATTGTCTACATTTCTTTACAAAGACATATGAGTCTTTCTCCATTTTAGGCCAATAGCAACCTAGTCTCATAATCTTATGGGCTAGAGTAGGACCACTTGAATGAGATCCACATATACCCTCATGTATCACTTGCAAAGTTGTTTGTGCTTCTTCAGCATCGAGACATCTCATTAGGGCATTATCTAAGGTACGTCTATACAGGGTTTCTCCGATGATGGTGTACTTGGCTGACTTTCAGATGAAGGTTCGACGTTGGTTATTAGACAAGTCTTAGGGTAAGGTTTGGTCAGTGAGGTAGTTGAATATGTCATTATACCAAGGAGACATAGGACCAACAATGGTACACACTATCGCAGTATCAAGGACATCATATGTGGGGACCAAAATCTGTTCAATGAGAAACTCGAACTTAGGCACATTACTCAGAATATCCAACAAAGAAGCCACGATTGCCATAGCATCTACAGCTCTATTATGGACACGTGGTATTTATTGAAAAGTTATGTCATTGAAATACTATTTGAAACTATCAACCATTCTCTTGTAAGGTGCAATCTTCTCATCCTTAGTCTCATAATCATCATTTACCTATCGGATTACCAATTGAGAGTCGCCAAAAACATGTAGGCTCTTAATTTTCCACTGAGCTGTCATTTTTAACCCTGTCACTAAAGCTTCATATTTTGCTATATTGTTGGCACAAGGGAAAGCAATCCTGAATGATTTGGGAATGGTATCACCTTGATGTGTAACAAATAAGATACCAGCTCCTGAACCACGATTTGTATGTGACCCATCAAAGTACAGTTTCCATTTGGTCTTAATGTCAATGTTAAAGAGAAACTCATCAGGAAATTCTGACACTAAGGGATGGTCTGCCTTCATAGGTGCATCAGCTAACTGATCTACAATCACCTATCCTTTTATAGCCTTCCTCTTGACATACTAAATGTCATACTCGCTAAGTATCATAACCCATTTAGCCAATCGGCCTGTTAAAGCTGCCTTACTTAGGAGGTATTTAAGTGGATCAATCTTTGCAATTAATATTGTTTGTCGATTGAGCATATAGTGCCAAATTTTTTGAGTAGCAAAAACTACTGCAAGACAGGCACATTCTATATTACTGTAATTCAATTCATATCCCACTAAGGTACGATTTATAATAAACTGCTCTCTCATGACCTTGATCATCGTGTTGTGCGAGAAGAGCCCCTAATGCTGACTGAGTTGCTGAGATGTATAGTATCAATGGTTTTCCCTCTGTAGGTGGCATTAAGACTAGTGGAGTAAGAAAATAGTCCTTGATTTTCTGGAAGGATTCCTGACATTTAGGTGTCCACACAAATGGTACTCCTTTCTTGAATAGATGCTGAAATGGATTTATTTTATCTGCCAGTTGTACTATGAAATGCCTAATGGACTATAGTCTCCCCTGAAGGGTTCTGAGTTGACCAATGTTGACTGGAGGAGGAATTTCTATGATAGCTCTTACCTTCTCTGGATCTACTTCAATGCCTCTTCGAGAGATGATATACCCTAACAGTTTCCCTGATTTCACCCCAAAGACACACTTCTTCATATTTAACCTGACATTGTAATTCTCTAGCCTCTGGAATATCTTGTCTAAGACCTTCAAGTGATCTGCCCTTGTTTATTATTTAGCTATAATATCATCTACATAATCTTCCATGAGGGTATGTACAAAGTCATGGAAAATCGTAGTCATTGCCCATTGATAGATAACTCATGCATTCTTAAGGCCAAACGGCATAACATTCCAACAGTACGTGCCCCATGGACACGTGAAAGTTTTCTTGTGTTGGTCTTCAATTGCTATTTTAATCTGGTTATATCCATAGAAACCATCCATGAGGGATAACATCTCATATCCTGCTGTCAGATCTACTATCATGTTGATATTCGACAAAGGGAAGTCATCCTTAGGACATGCCTTATTGATGTCTCTAAATTCTCTGCATATGTGAATGCCCCCAGTTGGTTTAGTCACTGGTACAAGATTTGATATCCAATTTGCATATTCTATTGTCATGAATCCTACATCCAGGAGTTTCTTAAGTTTTGCCTTGACCAATACAACAATTTGCGGATGCATTTTCCTTAACTTCTATTTGAGTGGCTTAATACCTGGCTATAGTGGTAAATGATTCAATATTAGGTCCGGATCAAGCCCAGGCATGTCAGCATATGACCATGCAAAGTTTATCTATCTCATTTTGAAGAAGTCTTTAAACTTAGGTTTTTTTGTCTCTATTAAAGAAGCTGGAAAATATACCTTATGAGGATTCTCTTTTGTACCTATGTTGACTTCAATAGATTCTTCTACTAGCATCGGTGACTTTTCTTACTCAACGGGTAGAATATTTAAACCTCTATCCTTGGGTGCCTCTGGGAGGTTTTTGCCCTCGGATACATCCATTATTTTGACTTTTCTTCATCCAAAGGTGCCTTTCAGTTTTCACCTAGGGACTCATCATTTTCTTTTTCATTGTCTCTTTTCTTTTTATTCTCATTTTTGCGACTAGAGGTGTAAATAGACCCCCCAAAATAGGCTTTATCATCCAAGTCTATGGTGAAACTAGCTTTATGATCCCCTCTTGGTATGCCTTCTCTAAGTCCCATGAACTTAGCAATTGCTTCGTCATTCTCAAATGTATCTATGATAGATGTACCTTGTTGATCCTAGTTGATAAGTTCGAGATATATAAGGGGCATGTCATCATCAAAGTTTTTAAAGGTAGTTGCTGACAAAGTGAATATGGAATGGTTGACATGGTCACAGAAGTTTTGGACTAACTCCTTGTTTTTCCTCCTAGGGGGAGGTATTCTCTGATGTGGGACTATAGTAAGGGCAGAATCATCAAAAGATAGTTTGTCAAGTGCCCAAGATGCATGATCAAGGGTTTCCCAATAATAGTGCTCTTGCCATTCTTTTTTGGACAAGTGCTTCTTAAGATGAGGACTAGATGGTTTTGGTATAGGTTTCATGTTAAAGGTCTAATTCTCCAAATAGGGCACCTATGTTCATGGTACTGGTAGATGAAAGGGAATCCCATTCATCATCGCTTGAGTAAGGGGATTCATCATAAACTGGAGGTTTGTCATAAACTGGGTGTTTGTCGTAAACTGGGGGAAGTGGTTCATGAGATGTCTCGATGTCTGTGTAATCACTCACTTCCTCTTGAAATAATGAAGTACTAGGAAACCCAATTCTAAGAGGTTGACACCCTAGCCCTAAGTATTTCGGTCATGGGTAGACAGTGATCGGTTTCATCCTTCCATTTCGATATAGTCCTAATCCACTGTGCCCATCATAGCCTTCATTTTGCATTATCTTAAAGCCTTTTCCATACTAGTCCTTAGCTATTTAAATAGACGGGGAAGGGTATTCATGTTCTTCTTGATACAACCAGGAATCACCTTGATCCACAATTTCGTCACTTAACTCTCCCCATTTTGTCAATGTCATTGTAGGAGGGACCTGAAATGTGACAACTGATTGTCTTCTATTTGCCATGGGTAGGCCATATGCCTTTGGTGGAATTAGTTGAGTGACACAGTATGATGCCTTTATATTATATTCATCATAGCCCTTGTCTTGGATCTCGAGTTTAGGAGTGGATGATGGTGGTTTGAATGAAATGGACTTAGTGAGATGTGATGGGTCAACGTATAGGGATAAAGTGGATGATGAAACTTCTTGGTTAACTAGTACTTGTCATTGTGGAATATGCCTTAGGCTTGTACAATACTGAAAAGGATCTGGATCACCATCAATGGTAATTTCTGTGCCGTTATATAGGAACTTAAGACATTCGTGATATGTTGAAGGTACAACTTTCACTGTGTGTATCCAAGGTCTACCTAACAATAAGTTGTACGGAAGGGTGAGATCCAAGACTTGGACGCTGGTGTTCATGATTGTTGGGCCAATTCTGATAGGGAGTGTGACAACTCCTTTGGATGATCTTTCCTCATCATCGTAAGCCTTGATGACTATACTCTTAGAGGTGTCTACACAGTCTTTTGAGAATCCTAATGCCTTAACCAATTTTAGGGTACATAGGTTCAAACTTTCTCCTCCATCTACCAAGACTCGTCAGACTTTTTTTTGATGGATTAAGACTTCAAGATGTAAGGGGTCATTACGATCAGACTTTTCAGTTGAATAATCTTGTTGGGAAAATGTGGCATGATGCGAGTTGGTCAAATATCCCACCATTTCTTTGAAATGATTGACATCTAAGTCTGTAGGAACAATTTTGTTCTATAGAGGCTTGCCTAGAATGGCTCGATGCTCAGGTGATAAGGTTAAAAATTCCAAGATAGATATTTGCATGGAGGTTTTACTCAATTGATCAAGAAGGTTGTACTTAAACTTGGAAGCTTGCGTAGGTGGCTCAGAAGAAGAAGGTCCAGGAATAATAATCTTAGTTCTGCATGTGTTGACATTACATTTTGGATGCTTCTTAATGGTGAAGGTATTGACATTCTCATTTACGGATCGAAGGTGATTTATGATCGTTCCTTTACCATAGTCATAATTGGTATTGTTATAATTGACTGATGGATTCTTGGGTCCCAAATTGGAGGCTTTTCCTTTTGTGTGGTCATGTAACAGGTCTGTGAAGACCTTAGGATCACTGTTCTTGGTGTTTTTCTGCCCATCGACCTCTATGGTTTCGTTTTCAACAAAGTCTTGTATAATATTATTGAGTTGGCAACATTGTTGGAGGTTGTGTCCTTTCGTTCGATGATAGTCACAAAAAGAGTTATCGTCCCGCCATGAAGGTTTGAACTGTCCAGGATCATACTCTCTTGGTTCCAAAGGTTTGATGAGATTATGTTTAATCAACTCTTTGAAAATTGTCTCGATTCGTTGTCCTAAAGGTGTAAATTCACGTGTAGGAAATCTTCGTTGTGGTCTTTGTTGCTGTGAATTTTGGACATAGTTAGCTGTTTGATCTAGACTATTCATCATGTCTTGATTGGAATTGTAACCTCTAAGTGTGATAACTGGTCCCGTATGTATGTGTTTAGCATCAATAATGTGGTCATTTGTAACATTTTTGTTTCTAGACCAGAATTTGTTTCTATCGTTTGGCGCATTATGATGTTGGACAACCAGATTTCTGCCTAGTACCTTAATTTCTCCTTTGTCTATAAGGCCTTTCTCAAGGATGATTCCCTTTTGTACCAAGTCTGAGAATGAAGTACAACAGTGTACCCTTAAGTCACTTCGTAGTTTTGGGTTGATGTTTTCTAGGAATATCATGACCGTTTTCTTTTTGGGTATTTCAACTGGACATCTACTAGCTAGACTTTGCCATCTCTGAAAGAAAGTGGTGAAAGTTTTTCCATCTTCTTGTGTCATGTGGCATAAGGTTGCTATTATTACCTCATTGTCTATGTTAAAGGAAAAATGTTCGACAAACTTCTCAACTAATTCACCCCAAGATCGTATACCATATGGTAATTTAGAAAACCATTCTAGTCCTATCCTGACAAGGGTTCATGGAAATAGTCTCATCAAGTATGTGGGGTCATACGATATGTCTATGCATGTTGTTGAGAATTCTCTAATGTGTTCCAAAGGATTCTTTCTCCCATTATACTTAGGCAAAACCGGTATAATGTATCCATGGGGGAAAGGTGTCATATAAAGTGCTTTGTTAAATGGATATGGACATAGGTCTTGCGCTAAGATAGTTTATTTGCCTGACAAAGACATGTTTTCCATCTGTTGTAAATGATAGATTTTTTGCAAACAAGAATAACAATGTCAATACTAATCTAAATAATAATCTAAAAGCAAACAATAAAGAATGAGGAAATAAACTAAATAAACTAAACAATTTAATGGAAAGCTCTAACCGAATATGCATTCACCCCTTCGAATTAGCTTGATTGTTCTTCTCCATTTTTCCTTTTCTGTATTCTTGCCCTCAAATTTCTATGTTTTAATGCAAGCATAACTTCGTCGAGTGTCTAAGAAAAAGATTGAAGATAAGTCTCTTCTCAAAAATGTATGATTTCAGGAGGAGGAATAATGATAATGACAGGCAATTTTATAGATTTGGGGTTTTCAAATGATCGGCTCAAATTGAAAGAGAGATCGACGGATGAGATTGATGAATGCCATGCAATGTCAGTTCTATCTTAGATAGAATGTGAGTTAGAACATGAGTTTAGGAAATATTGAAGATAGAGACTAAGTTAGAACACAAGTTCAGGATCTTAATCTCCAAAAATAGAAGAAATAGACTTTGAATGTCAAAGACAAAGTTAGAACTTGAAAATGAGGAATTCGAATGCATAATTAAATTAATTAATTAAATAAAGATATTTAATTAATAAATGCATACATGCATATGAGTTAGAACTAGTTAAGCGACTAGTTGTGATGGAGAGTCTTCTAGCAGAGATAAACAGGTGTTGAATTTGAAGATAACTAGAGAACTAAAAATAGATCTCAAGTTAGAAGGTGAGTGACTGACTTAGATAACTGAATGATAGAGGAATGTGACATAAATAATTAAATATGAATTAAATGTTAATTTAATTCAACATTCAAAAATAAGAGACTTTAATTAAATAAATAAAGATAATTTATTTAATTTGATTGTTTGAAAAGGATAATATGAATAATTAAATATTTAATATTTAATTATAGATAAAGGGGGTTAAATGAATAATTAAATAAAGATATTTAATTATAGTTGGAAAAGTATGATAAAGGGGTAATTAAATAATAAATTGATATATAAAGGGGGAAGAATTAATTAGTTCGCAACATAACTAATAAATATGATTTATTTGACTAATCAAGTTGAATAAAGGTTATTAATGAATTAATGAATTAATTAAAAAGGGTATTTAATTAATAGAAGAAATATGTGTTAGAAAGGTTAATTAAATAATTAAAATTATTTAATCAAGACCATGGACTATAGAAAATTATGTTGAATGCGTACTCGCAGGCCTATACCAATTTTCGATGTCTACAATTAAATTTTATTCAACATCATCATTTTTATATATCGAATTGCTACATCCAAGTATATGTGTTCAATCTGAAAATAGAGATTATTACTTGCAGATTATTTGAATCCCGATCAAGTATCATTTTCATTGATCACTTCAAGATCAAATATTATTATCTATTTATTTATGCATGTTAAGATCATATTGAACTTGTAAATATAACCGATTGTCAAAGAAACTAACACCGATTGATAATCGGGTAGTTAGTTAAGACATAATGGCATAAATAATGGGACACGTCCCATGAGTGGATGTGTCTCCACTTTGTGGAGACATATCTGCTCATGGGACGTGTCTCCCATTTAGATATTTAATATTATTTCAATCCTCTCTTGAAGACATTGAAATCAATACATGTTCTACACTGGAGGATCGAATATCAGTAAGACAAGATCAGACTTAGAAACTTCATGATGCATTCAATCAAGATTTGAATTGACATCCACTTCAAAATTTCAAGTACATTATTATGTTTATAATCTGATAGATTTAATCATATTTAACAACCTTACTTCTCAAGATGTAATGTAACAATTTTTTAATTGCTTTCACTATACCAAAGGATTACTTATCTATATTTGGATATATAATATTTATGTTTTTAAATGGGGAGATCATGAAGGATATTGCTTTCTCAACACCATCTTGCTCCTTTTGAGTCAAAATGCTAGTGCAAGAGCGTTTTGAAGCAAATATATACATATAAAATGATTTAGTGTAATCAAGGCTAGACAATACAAGAGAACAAGTTATGGATTCTTTGATCCCCTAAAAAGTTTTTTTAACTTTTGAGGTCCATTTCAATCTTGGTGTTCTCTTTCAACATATTATTTAAGGGGTTCATGATCTCAATGAACCCATTGATGAACTTTCTTAAATAAAATTTATCTTCCTAAAGAATAATTTCATCTCTTTTTCCTATTAGGTAAGGATAATTTTATGATAGACTTAACCCTTTTTAGGTCGATTGAAATACCTTTCTCTAAAATGAAAAGACCCAATTAAGGAAACGTTAAAACACCCTAAGTAAATCTAAAATGAAATGATACCTTTCTTTAGGCTATAAGAGGAATAAATATTTAAGATGAGAACATTAGGAAACAATTCATTAGGTTGAAGGAAATGGCAAAATATATTTCCCAAACCTAGAATCCATCATTCTCTTCTATTGGCATCAATCTCCAAACATGACATGAGAATTGATCAAAACCTACAAATGATCTTGAAAACTTACAAATTAGAGTATGGTGGAATGATATCTTTATTCTCTTTTATTCTATTATTACTTTCTAGTTTGAAATGGTGAAAAGGCTAGGTATTTATAGGAATCCCTCTAATTTCCCAAAAATAGATCTTGAAAGCTGACATTTAAAATTTAAATTTTGAATATTAAAATACTGCAAAAAACACATTAAAATTTGGGTCCTAGCTAAGAAGGGGGACCCATATGCCCATGGGTGTATGGGTCCTAGCCCAAATTTCTAGGACAGTGAGTCTTGGGAGAAAAAAAATCGGTTGCATTTATTCAATGCTTGCAACTTGATGAAAGATGATAAAGATAAGCCTCAAAATGCATAATAAAGGGAATTAGGGCCTATCTAGGAGGTTTTAAAAAATGCATGAGGGTATGTGTAGGATCATCATGGAAAAAACAAGTCCTTAAGTGGCAATAAAAAGACAAAAAATCAGAGTTAGACAACTTGACATAAAAAAATGAATAAGTTATCTTTATTATTTCAAAAAAATGTAAAAATAGAATATGTAGAAAATTCAATGTAGTTTCTAAACTACTAGACCTTTATTTTAAATAAAAAAATCTATTTGGTGAAAATTTGAAATTTCAATGTAGTAGTATTTAAATTTTAGGGTAAAAATAAGAAGTGTCTGTCTGACCACCCTAACCACATTAAAATGATAATAGTTTTTTATAAGATTTTAGATATAAGTGGAGGACTCATGTCCAGATGTGATGCATATTTTTTTATAATTCTTTTCCAAGTAAATAATTAATTATGAATTTTTTATTACAACTTTTAAAAAATATAAAAGCTCGTCTGTCTAACCACCTTAACTTGGTCAAAAATTTATGAAATTCAATATTTTTTTTTTAATCCTATAGTATGCAAAGCATAGAATGTGACACATGTTTTGGATTCAAAAAATGTGATACCGTTTGAAAGTTATAGATGTTTTTCAATCAGCCTATCAATTGGGACTTTATTTGTAATTTTAATAGAAAATGAATAATAATTATTTATTAAATTCAAAGTAAATCATAATTTATATTGGTGGAAAGCTGAAAAAATCCTCTAAATACCCTTTTCATTTCATCAATTTTGGGTAAAAAAAAAGTCTTCAGCCACATGGGCCATCATATGGTTTACATATCGGCTTTTTTTGGCCCATCATGATCCTGCACATACCCATGAATGAAAGGGTCACTAAAATAGGTCCAAAATAGGCATGAAATTGTGTTATTACCTACAAGGAGTACAATTTTCTATGCTACATTTAGCCCCCACTTTAGAGGCCATATGAGACTATGTGCATATGCAAGCTAAGTACTAAAATTAGATCATGCTACATAAAAAGGATACTCTTATGTGTATTATGATTTGTTTGTGAATGGGATAATTAATCTCCTAATGTAGAAATTTGCAACACCGCAATGTTAGGAACTGCTTCCTGCAAAACTAATTTGTTACTTATTCAAAATTGAAACATAGAAAAATAGGGTTTGGAATGTAAAATATGGATTTTATGAACAAGGGTCCTATTTTCCTCTATTTCATTAGGAAATGAGATCCCCACAATGAATTGATTATCAACCCTTAGGTGAATCAAGTCAAAGTGAGAATCTTCAAATTTACTTATGATAGAAGGACGAGAGTCAAGGTCAAACAAAAATTTAGGGAGAAAAAATAAAAATAGAAAATCCACACCAAAATGCAATCTAACACTTGGAACTTGAAGATTAAACTCAATATTTGTAGAACCAAAAGATAGACTGCAGATCTAAGAAGGGTAGGAACATGTGTACCAGTGACCAGAAGTGCTTTTCATAAGTTGATCTGAGACTCATTCTCCCATGGGAAAATGGGTCCAAGTATAGGGGTTGCAACAATCTTTCGAGGGCCTCTGGTGTAGATTCAAAGCTTCTAATTTGTCCAAGTTTCAGTGTTGAAATGTTAGAAATCTGATCTGTAGGTTAGATTTCGTGATTTGATGAAAAATTTGACAACTTTTTAAATATTTATCTTCAAAAGGTCTTCAATTATTTTTCAACCTAAATACACAATCACATACAAAAAAGAGAAAACTATTTGTTTTGGGTGAATAGGGCTTTGCCTTTGTTAAACCCCATTTTGGTAATCAAACCTTGAATTGAAATGAAACATGAAAAATGGAATGAGGAATGAACAAAGCTATGTTGCCACTCAACAAACCCTTGAATGAAACCTTTATAATGGAGATCTTAGAAGGTCCACAACTTGCATGAGATGGTTGAATTTGATGTGGATCTTGACACTTGAACCTTGCTTGAAATGATACTTTGAATGCTTGACTTGATCATGAAACCTATATCACAATGTTAGTTCCAAAAACATGCATGATGAAAGAATAATTTTACACAATGAATAGATCTTGAATGATACAATAAATCTCTAACATATATGCTCTTGAATTCCTTTGATCATAAGATTTTCTATACTTTTTCTCACTTCAAATTCCTAGGTGAAACTAAGTGAAATGATCTTGTATTTATAGGTATGTATCCTTAATTTCCTGAAATTCAAATATCATAAGATGCCATTGAATTATGGATTTGAACATTAAAATATTTCCAAAAATATAATTTAAATCTAAGTCCAAATGTCTAGGGAGTACCCATTTGGCGATGGGAAAATGGGTGCCGAGTCCCTATACTTAGAAAACACATTTCTCAAGGTAAAGTGTTTAGGCATTAATTATTGTTGGGTTTCCCCTTCAAAAAATGTAATTAATTAGTCTTGTAAATGAATTAAAGGGATAATTAAGGCATAATTAAGATCAATTTAATTAAGAGGGCCCAAATAAGTGTGTAAATGTAAAGAGGTACATTTAACAACACTAAATTAAGGCAACATTAAGTCCAACTTAAATAAGGAGGGACCAAACAAGTGAGAAAATGTAAAGGGTTACATGTTTCTAAACTACATTTAGACCCTACTGTAGTGAGAGGATGACCTTGCATCAAACTCACACAAAAGTAGATAATAAAGAGAGGTATAATTGTACAATCATTGGAAGGATGAGACAACAAAGGCACAAAGAGACACATGCCTATGTTAAACATATATGCAACAATGACAAGATACTCAATCATACAATGCCAAAGACTCAAAGAAAGAAAAAAAGGGAAAGGAAAAGAGAAAGGATGATGCCTCAACTATCCAACATGATGTGAAAAACTCCTAAGCTATTTCTCTAAAAAAATTTACAAGTGGAACTCATTTTCCACTATGCAAACAACAATGCACACTCACACAGGCTAGTGAAATCTGTTGTCCACTAGGTGAGTCCCCAAGGGTGGAAAATGAGAGAATCTTATTAGGCTCCCATACCATACCAAAGTTATACCTCCAATAACTTTAATAAGGAACCACATGATAAAAAATTCAAGCTTCATAAGGCTTAGCAAGTTGTGTTATGCTAAAACATTATGAACAAACAAGGCACTACAAGTAGGAAAAGTTCATTATGCTTGGTGGCCATGAAAAAGAGTTGTAACTTTGAGCTTCACAAGGTTAGCAAGCTATGTTATGCTAAAATATTATGAGAAAAATTAAAATAGGATAAGACAAAGGGGTTTTTATTAGTTCATGTAAGCTCTCCTCTTAAGGAACATCATGCCTAATGTCTCCAAGAGAGGACAAGTCTAGGATAAAAGACTCATGACTTAGGGAATGCAATGCGTAGCATTACCACTAAGAGGAAAGTCATATGCTAAGAAAGGTCGCACTCTTGGAGAACATCAGACCCAATGTATCCACCAAGAATAAGATGTATCCCAAGAAGTAAGAAGACCATGCAATGAAATATAATATATAGTCTAAAATATCTTAAAATGATAATGCCAATGTATGCCCCCACTTTAAAGAAATAACATCATGCTATGAGAAATTACTTTAAAGTATAAAATGATAAATGATAACAATAAATAAGACATGATAGATTATTTAGAAATCCCTATTCCAATTCATATGTTTCCAAATGAAGCTACATCATGAAAAAGGAAGGGGTTTCCCCAAAAATGAAATCCCAAAATCACATAAGGGATGCATGGATTTGAGGTAAATGTATGTATTTGATACAATGATATTATAGAGTTTGAAAATGTCATCATTCCCCAAATAACTCATGGAATAATAAAAATGACACAAAGAGAGCTAAAATGAAGAAAATCCCTATGGGTAAACATGGAAGAGACCTAAGTGTATCGATGTCTTGCATCATCCCCAAAAGAAAAACAAAAGACAAAATAAAAGGTAAATGTTTTATGAAATATATAATAATGAAGGTACAAATAGAGGAATGAACATGAAGATACATAAAATACAACAATACGAGTGGACACATTACATGCACATGAAATCACAAAAGGAACATGAAAAGACAAGACTGGTAAGGCACATGTGATTCAACCTATAGTAGGTCATTTGCTCCCAATCTTGTTCATTGTATGTGGAAGTCGAACAACTAGCCAAAGGGAAAACATCAAGCACAATACTAGGACAAGTATCTAACTCCTTGTCCCCACTAAGTGTAGGAAAAGGATGAGTCAAGATGGGTGGTGATTATTATTTTGAATGAATGTAAAACATGTAAGTTAGTATGTTATGATTCTACAAATTTTGCATGGCAAGGAGAAAATTTCATGTAATTGCTATCCAATTATGTTAGACATGTGATGAGGAGAAAAATCACTCAATATGAACTTTAATGCATGACAATCATTAGTAAGATGATTGAGAGTTTTATGATATGCACAATAATTCATGTTCTTAGGCTTATTGACTCTAGTGGGAGGTGGTAGTGTAATCCATCCTAGATGAAGAAGTTCCTCCATTTGTTGTTCAATTTATGTTTTAGTATGTAGGAATGGAAATTTTTTGACTTTATAAGGTTTAGATTTTTTACTTGTTTGAGGATCTTGTTGAGGTGGTTTTGAAGAAGGAGATAGAATTATCCTATCATCTTTGTGAGGGATTTTTTCATTATGTCAGAGGACACTTGTTTCCTTAGAAGATATGGAGGGAGGAGGATATTGATATTCTAAACCTTTAGTATCTTCAATTGGTATTTTTTCTAAAAACTTATGAATCTCATGCTCATTTGTTGTGTCACATCCTTGTTTAGCTAATATCTTAAAGCCTTAGCCATAATTATCTTCTAGGTTGATGGGCGTGATGGTGACTTTATTAATGTAGCATGGATAAGTATGCACTTGGTTAGAGGAACTAGGTTCACTCATTGTTGGAGGTTTAGTCTTGGTTTGTGATTCAATCCCAGGATGTAAAAGTGAAAACATCTCTAGTGGTGAAATGGTAGGAGGTGTTGGTTGTTGTATGGAAGGGTAAAATGATGTGTTGTTCTCAAGCTTTTCAAGGTAATTATGTATGAAATTATGCCTTATTTCATCATCTTCACCTAAGATGTCAACTTCACAATGGCATTCATTAGGGGTTGGTTGAGCATGACTAGGTTCTATTGCATTACAATCACAACTTGAGATATCAACTAAATAAGTTAAGGACTTCCATATGTTACCAATGCACATGTCCATTATGAAAGAATATTTTTTTTAGATTTGAAGCAAGATAATTTTTTGATTACGCTATGTAAAAACTTGAAAATGATGTCTTTTAGATGCAATTTATGAAATGAAATATTGTAGCGAATTTGAAATTGTTTTCTTAATATGAACAATTTCAGATAAAAAAAACTTTGAAAACTAAAACAATAGATTGAATACGGAAACACAAAAGATGAAATCAATGATTTTAATGCTCAAAATTTCATAAAAGGCCCTGGTCAGGGACTCATTCGCCCATGGGAAAATGGGTCTCACTTCAGGGTTTTAAAAAATTAATTTGCAAGTTTCTAAGATGATTTCTATGGTTTTCATATTCTAGTTTCTGGTAGTGAGTTACTATTTCAAATTTATGTAAAATGAGGTCTAAATGCAACTGAAAAATAATGCTAATTGATAAGGAAAAAGACCTAATTTGAGATGCAATTTTGATTCAATTTTGTAATGTAAATGATTGATGATGTAATGATATTGTAAAAACTATCCAAAATGATTGATATTTTTGAATTTTCCATATTTTAAAGAATGCAAAAATGAAAACCTAAAACCCTTAACAAGATGCAAAATAATGCAAGTAAAAAACCCTAAATGAGATGCAAATCAAAGCAATGCAATGTAAATAAATGAAAAACCTAGATCTAGGGCTGAAAATGGACTCCAAATCAATAAGATATTCTTATCACGTCGCATTCACCAAAATGAAACATAGAAAAATAGAGTTTGGAATGTAAAATATGGATTTGATGAACAATAAGGGACATATTTTCCTCTATTTCATTAGGAAATGAGATCCCCACAATGAATTGATTATCAAACCTTAGGTGAATCAAGTCAAAGTGAGAATCTTCTAATTTCCTTATGATTGAAGTATGGGGATCAAGTTCAAACAACACTTTGGGGAGAAAAACAAAAAATAGAAAATCAACACTGAAATGCAATCTAACACTTGAAACTTGAATATTAAACTCAATATTTGCATAGCCAAAAGAAAAAATAAAGATCTAAGAAGGGTAGGAACATGTGTACCAGTCACCAAAAGTGCTTTTCGAAAGCTGATCTAGGACTCATTCACCCATAGGTGAATGGGTCCAAGTATAGGGGTTGCAACAATCTTTCAAGGGCCTCTGGTACAGATCTAAAGCTTCTGATTTTTCTGGGTTTCAGTGTCAAAAAGATGGGATTCCGATCTATAGGTTAGATTATGTGATTTGATGACAACTTTGATAAATTTTTGCAACTTTTCCAACTTTGTAAATCTTTCTCTTCAAAATTCCTTCAAGTCTTCTTCAACCTAAATCTACAATCACACCCACAAGAGAGAAAAATGTTTGTTTTGGGTGAATAAGGGTCTTGCTTGTTCAAAGCCCATTTTGGTAATCAAACCTTGAATTGAAATGAAAAATGAAAAATGGAATGAAGAATGAACAAAGCTATGTTACCATTCAACAAACCCTTGAATGAAACCTTGGTAATGGAGATCTTAGAAGATCTACAACTTGCATCAGATGGCTGAAATGGATGTGGATCTTGACACTTTAATCTTGCTTGAAATGATACTTTGAATGCTTGACTTGATCATGAAACCTACATCACAATGTTAGCTCTAAAAATGTGCATGATACAAGAAGACTTTGACATGATGAATAGATCTTAAATTCTGCAATAAATATATGATATATCTGCTCTTAAATTCCTTTGATTATAACCTTTGCTATACTTTTTCTCACTTCAAATTGTTTGGGGAAAAATAGTGAAATGACCTTGTATTTATAAGTTTAATCCTTAATTTCCTGAAATTCAAATATCACAATCCGACATTGAACTATGGATTTGAAATCATTAAATAACCACAAGAAAAATAATTTAAATTTAGATCCAAAGGTCTACGGAGGACCCATTCACCCATGGGAAAATGGGTCCCAGGTCCCTATACCTAGAACACACATTGCTCAATGTAAATTGTTATGTTTAGGCATTAATTAAATTGCTAGGTTTCCCCTTCGGAAAATGTAATTAATTAGGCTTGTAAATGAATTAAATTTCTAATTAAGGGATAATTAAGCTCAATTTAATTAAGAGGGTCCAAATAAGTGTGTAGATGTAAACAAGTAATTTAACAACACTAAATTAAGGAAAAATTAAGTCCAATTTAAATAATGATGGCCCAAACAAGTGAGAAAATGCAAAGTGTTATATTTTCTACACTACAAAAATCATCTTATGATTTCAAATAAACATGTCAACTTATATGGAGAGCCAAATTTGAGGGTAAATGTATGCCCCCTGATTTATCTTGTTGTATGGAGGTGGAATTAGATTAGAAATCTAACCACATCAAATTTCTAGGCTTTGTGATAGAAATTATTATGATACCATAACATAATATATCGATAAGAATTGAATATGATTGGGGACTAAATTGTGAATCCAATACAATATATGTCATCGAAATCAGATTTCACTAGACCCCATTATGGTGATTTGAATGAAATGTGTAATTAAGAAATTTTACTATATGTTAGTACAAAATCATATGTTTGATCATCATTTTTACATTTAATATTTGCATACTTTGGGAGAGATACCTTTGTGCAAAGGAGTGAAAATATCAAGCCGACAACCATATGAGCCCATGAGACTAGATTTACCACAAGAAAAGGTTATGGAGGGTGCCATCACACCAGTGGTGAGTTGCATGTACCTTATCCCTATAATTTTATTTAATATTACACACCTTTTTAAAGAATTTTAAAAAAAAAATGGCATCTATGTCCAAACTGGGCGACTATGTCCTCTTTGGGTGACCTTGTCTCAAAATGGTTCCCTTGTCCCAGATTGGCTCCTATGTCCTAAGTCTTCCTTTCTTTAATTTTACCTATTTTGTTACTTATTTTTCCATGTTACTGATGGTTTCCTTTGCTTCCCATAGGTCCCACCATGTGCACAACAATGCTTGGGAGGATGACTATTTTCCATCCTCCAAGAAGAATTCACATGACTTACTTAGTAGGAGGAGCATATTTTTCATACCACCAATTGCACTAGATATAACTCATCCCACCTATGTAGTATTATGATGCTATGGATATGGCATTAGTTGAGTAATGCAATGTGGATACATCTATATTTCATTTCTCAATAGGGGAGATGAAAATTACACTTGAGGAAATTCACTACATATTTAGATTACCTATCTAAGGTGAGACTATTCATTTCGAGGATTACCACACACCTTGATAGGTGAGACATGATATTCAATATTTCATCGGCTTTTGTATATTCCAAATGACTCTAGAGCTTGCATCAAGCTCAGTGGCTTCTCGATGTCAATTTTCCCTTAGTTCATCGAATCATGTGTGTCACCATCACTTTATCTCTAGCACCTGATGGGCGAGGTGCATAGCTTGGGGGCCTTATGCACATTATACAGGAGATAGAGGAGCACCAAAAAATATATGTCTGGGGACAAAGTATACTCACACATCTATATTATGATCTTGGATTCGTTGTATATTAGTATTTTTAGAGTATTCTTCATTGTACACTTCTTTAGGTATGGGAATCTGAGCATATTACATGCACTAGACCAAAATTATTTCCCATGATGAAATTTTTTAGTTATCCACAAGCCTTCTATTATACACTTAGACGGGCTTGGCAATGTAGAGATCTATTGCACTGGAGAGTCATTTTTTATCACTTGGAGGAGGATGGTATAGTATGGATACCATACAAGATTCTATAGAACTGACTAGGTATTACACAACAATTAGCTAGGATGTAGTAGGATAGGCTATTGGTTGGATGACACTATTATATCATTATTCCATTCTATTATTATTGTGTGATGCAATAATTTGGTCAAGCTCATATAGCACATAGTGGTGCGACCTACATTCCTGATATTTGTACATAGTAGTGCTAGACCAGGGGAAACTCATCGTACCAAACTCATGGATGTCACTCTTAGTGACTCAGAGGATGAGGAGAAAGATGCACCCCCAACATATGACTTGGACGATTTAGGCACCTTTATTTCTTATGATAGGTGGTGTATGACAACATGACCTCAGTGTGTCTTCCTTGATAATCATCGCACAATTGACCTTGGACCTTTACCATATTGAGGGGATGAGAGAGATGATATGGGCATGGATGGAGATATGACTAATGAGAATGATATAGAAAAGGACTTAGTGGAGGAGGAGGATCAACATCCTAAGAGAGAGGAGACCAAGGAGCTAGTAGAGGTCACAAATTCCTTTGAGGAGAGACCTACATCTCGTCCTCATGTCACCCAATCACATCCATTAACTACAAGAGGAAACCAATCTCATGAGCATGGAGAGAGTATTCATGTATCTCCCACCATACTTTTGACCCATCAGAGGAGTCTTCATATGACACCCATAGTGTCCTATCGAGATCCTGATTGGTAGGTTGGTGATCTAGATGATGCTATTTATTTTTTATGTATAATCATGTTTTCTTTGTTGTAATTGATACATGATTCTAGCTTGAATTCTTCAGTTGATTCATCATGGACATTGTTCCTCTGATGTCCCCACACTAGGCAACACAGGTTGAGCATAGGCCACAACCTAGCATGGGGCATCATGCTAACTTATTTGAGCTATTATCTAGGTGGAGGACTTCTTATGATGATGCTATGAGGACCATTGAAATTATTAGCACTGAGATTGAGGAGGTTTGATCTTGAGAGGAGCAGTCAAGAGCTACACATGAAGAAGTCAAGGATGCATACAAGGAGCTTCAATCCACTTGAGTTCCTTCCAAGAGTGATACATAGGCTTTCTTATAGTCAAAACTCAATAGAGTGCAAGCGAATCTTAGTAGGGTATAGGTGGACATGGATCAGATAGATCAAGAGTATGTCTCATCTTTTGACATAAGGGAATAGCCATAAGCCAAGTGTAGGGAATATGAGAGAAAATGAGCTCTATGAGTCACTTCAAAATCATTGTCTCTTGATTGACACCACCACCAGGCCTTGAGGATTCTGGTAGCCATAGGCTTCCCTAGATGTTTCATACTATAACACACCACATTTTACTTATGTCTATAAAATTTATGATCTTTATATATGAGTATGTTTCTATTTATATGAGTTATGTGCTTTTGTATCATATTTGAATTAGATGTCAATGTTATCTATTAAGCAATATTGGTAAGATCATTTAATAAAAGTCTCCATGATCTGATTGTTATGTTATTGATGTGATCTAATTAAACACTTATGCCTACTTAGATACTACATTTTTTGTTAAATGAAATTATGTGAAATTAGATGCCCTTATGATCTAATTTGTAACTACTAAATACATGTAATCATCTAATTTAACACAACTCCCACAAATGAATAGTATGCAAAAATAAACTAATAATTCAAGAAAATGAACAATTGGTCCATAATAATTTAAGACATACAAATATGTTTATCAAGAACAAATCAATGCGAGATAAAATAGAAAACCATCTACTTAATCTAACAACATGCTTTATCACACATAAAATTGATATTTGTGGAAATGTGCAACATTTGTAGGCTATTTGAGAGGTGTACAATCCATTTATTTAAGCTTATACACTCCAGATTCATAACCTTTGTGAATGCAATAGGGTCTTAACCAATTCAAGCTAAAATTTTCTTTCTCATAAGGAGAAACATTGA
The DNA here is from genome assembly GCA_007115665.2 of Sequoiadendron giganteum. Classification (NCBI taxonomy): domain Eukaryota; kingdom Viridiplantae; phylum Streptophyta; class Pinopsida; order Cupressales; family Cupressaceae; genus Sequoiadendron; species Sequoiadendron giganteum. The sequence continues at coordinate 555,959,279 of CM021108.1, forward strand.
AATTATGTTGATTCTCATACAACACTAAATCCCCTTTATTAAAGGAATGATGAATTACATTATTGTTATAATTGTGTTTTATTCTTTTTGAATAAGCTTGGAGATGTTCAAGAGCATTTATATGTCATTAATCGAGCATTTTAGGCTATTGTGATCATTTTTCTGTATAAGTGTTATCATCAATAAGGCCTCTAGGAGAGATCCTCAAGGAGGGAATTTCTAACTCTAAGGACATTATTGCATTAGCACTGTAAATAAGGTTATGTTGTGTATTTCTTGTAGATGTTTGAATAATTGTGCAATAGGCCCACAACACATAAGGTAGTTGAGTGTGCTAATCCTTGTTATGTTTACTAACTATTTTACATAAGATTTTTTCAAGTTTTTAATTCATTTCTTTCACTTGACCATTATATTGTGGGTAATAAGGTGTAGAAAAGTGATGAAAATGAAATGTTTCCAAGAATTTATTCACTTCCTTATTATTAAATGTTGTCCCATTATTCATAATGAGGGCTAAATGAATACCAAATTGTGTGATAATGTTCTCTAATATAAAATGATAGATTACAATAGTATTCATGGAACAAAGAGGAATTTCCTCTACCCACTTCATGAAATATATAGTAGTGACTATAAATGTATGCCCTGAAGAAGGAGGAGAAATACTCCTAATTATATCCAAACCCCACACCAAAAATGGACAAAGGGGAACTTGGGCATGAAATTCAAAAGTAGGAGCATGATTCAAATTGTTAAGCTCTTGACATTTGTGACATTTCTTAACATGATCAAAACAATTCTTTTCCATGTTTTTCCACTAATATCCTATGCATATCAACTTTTGAACTAATGAAATTCCCCAAAATCACCCCTGCAAGCACTCACATGATCTTCCTCAGGGCCTATAGGGATTTCATATTGTTTAAGGAATCTAAGAAGAATACCATCAAATGACCACTTATACAACACATCTACTAGGATTATATATCAAGTTGTAAGTTTTTGAATACAAGCTCTAGTGTTTTTATTAGTTGGTTTAGGAAACATACCTTCTTTTAGATAATTAAATATCAACCTATACCATTCACTAGAAGCTTCAATATTGGAAACTAATTCTTCCTTCATCTTTTCATCTATTGATGGATTTGTGAGAGTGTGGACAAAAAATGTGAAATCCATGGAGGAATCCTTGAGAGAAACAAGGGAAGAAACACTCTCCATTGCATATGCATGTTGATTATCCTTTCATAGAACATTATCGATGTTGTATGATTCAAAGAATTCCAAGAATTTCATTGAGGCAATGTTTATATCATGATAATTTATCATGTTTTGTTTGATAGGCCTCAATGATTTGTTTAATGATTAATTGCAAATCTTTAAATATACAAATGTGTTGAACACCTAAGAACAAGGGTGCATGTGATCCTATGATAAGAGTTTCATACTCAATGGTTTTGTTTATACATAGAAAATTTAGATAGTAGGGGGTGAGTGCAAGATCATGGGCATCTAAAGGTGGCGATATAACAAAAAAATGGCTGATGACTTTTTCTAATCTAAATTTGATGAAATGAAAAGTGTTTATTGAGAAAATTGCCAGATTTCCAAAATATAAGATATGCCTTATTTGGAATTAAATTAATAATTATTATTGATTTTCTAAATACATTTTGACTAAATTCCTACTTGATTGGATGATTGAAAAATATCTATAATTCTTAAATGTTTTCATATGTTTTGAATCCAAAAAATGCAACACATTGTATACTTCCCATACTATAAGATAAAAAGAAGAAAAAGTTAAATTTCATAAATTTTTGACCAAGTTATGATGGTTAGACAAACAAATTTTAATATTTAAAATAAAAAAAATAAAAAATCATAACTAATTATTTACTTGCAAAAAAATACCAAAAACATGTGGCACATCCATGCATGCGTCATCTACTTATATTGAAAGTTTCAAAAAAAAATATATAATTTTTTTCTTGTACTTAGGTTGGTTAGACATACACTTGCTTTTTATTTTTCAAGAAATTTTAGTACTACTGCATAAATATTTCAAATTTTCACCAAATAGATTCAATTTTTTTCCAAAAAAAGAATAGTATCTTAGAAACTATATTCAATTTACTACAAGTTTTGTTCTTACATATTTTTTATATTATGTTAATAACTTATTCAAATTTGTATGTCAAGCTATCTAACTCTATTTTTTGGATTTTATTGCCACTTAAGGGCCTAGTTTGGACCCCCATGATCCTACATTGACCCTAGAATAGGGGAATTGTCTTCCCTAAAAGAGGTATTTATATAACTCTAGCACCAGAGCCAGTTCGACACTTAGATCCATCGAATAATAATTCCCATGTTTCATTATCATCAATGTTCAACACACTTTTGTTAAGAAAATAATATTGATTTGGTAACACTAATGGTGAAGGGGCCTCAACTAAATGATCAGTCAACAATTATCCTTTTTTTAATTTTTGAGGGGAAAACTTAAGGTCAAACTCAATTAACAACATAACCCATTTAGGTAAGTATTCTGGAAAATTTGTTTTAGCAAAAAGGTGCTTTAAAGGATCAAAATTTGTGATAACTTACACTTCAATGTTTAATAATTGGTGTCTCAATTTTGTTAGTTGCAAACAAGAGACAAACAGTTTTTTCTATGGTTGTATAATGAGTTTTATAATCAATCAATGTTTGAATAACATAATACATAAGAAGTTCTTTACCATTCTCATCTTGTTGTTCTAATAGGGCCACAAGGACATGATTTGAAGCTAGTATATAAATAATAAAAGGTTTCCCTTGAATGACTAGCTGTCACACAGGAGGATTAGCTAGGTATTGTTTCAAGTTTTTAAAATCTTTTGGAAATCCTCACCCCATTTAAATTTTGACTATTTCTTAAGGAGCTAAGTAAAGGGAAGATTTTGATCCACTAGTGACACAACAAAACATCAAATAGTCTAAATATTTCCTTGTAAGCTACATAATTTTGAAGTTTTCTTAGAAGGTGACATATTTATTATAACATTAATCTTGTTTTTTCCACCTCAATGCCTCTATGTGATACTGTAAAACCCAATAATTTTCCACTATCAACACCAAAGATGTATTTCTTTGGGTTTAGCCTCATCTTATACAAATTATTTCAAATATTTTTTGGAATATTTTGACATGGTCTTGATGTTTTATAGAAAGCCTAAATTTTGTCAACATAATCTACCAAAATTTTATGTATGAAATCATGAAATATCGATTTCATAGCTCTTTGATATGTTTCTCTAGAATTCTTTAACCCAAATAGTATAACCCAACAAAATGCTCCCCAAGGTGTGGTAAAGGTTATCTTATATTGATCTTAAGGGTTGATGAAAATTTGATTATATCTTGAAAAATCATCCATGAATGATAATAAGGCATGTCCCACAATTGAATCTACTATCATATCAATATTAAGAAGGGTAAAATCATCTTTTGAAGAAGATGCTTTATTAAGATCACAAAAAAATGTAGACATCCTAATATGATTATCAAGTTTTACCATTGCCACAATGTTAGAGATCCAAGGTCAATAATCAATAGGTTGGATGAAACTATCTTGTAAAATATTTTTAATCTCAAGGTCTTAATCGATAAAGCTATCTTAGGATTCATCTTGTGTATCTTTTGTGTGATTCCCCACCACATTACCTTAAAGGACGACACAATAACAACGTAAGCATAACAATTTTTTTTTTTGAAAGTGCAATTAACAATAAGTAAAGTGAACTACACTTAACACATACATCCTCTAAGGTATGCAAGATCACTTACATTTGAAACCCATAACTTACAAAAGTAAACTAATCCATAGCATATAATTTTTACTCATGAAATAAAGAACATAGATCCAATAACATTAAACTCATTAAATAAGATTACAAAGTACATAATAAAACCATTCATAGATTGTAACATTCAATATAGCAGTTACAAGACTCGTTTCCAAACTGAGGTAGATCAAACAACAATATTACAATTACAATGATACAAGGATTCTCCTCGAATACAAATAAGGAGTAGTACATATACAATAACATACAGTTGATCCAATAGTACACAAGATATGGTACAAAGCAACTAGAACATGCGAGCTCTCTAATCTGGAAGATCTCGCCATCACAAACATGAAGTGAAAACCCAATGGTGTAAGGTGCACGTTCCACCCAACCAAGTGGTACCCGAAGGCCCACCCCCATGCTAAGAGATAGTAAAAGGGATTCCTAGGCATAACCAACAACCTCAAGACATAGGCAACCACATTCCTAAACTATACAAGTACAATACATAACATGAAGGTTACATCGCTTCCAGAGTAAAAGAATCAAGCAAATCCACTGAACAATACAAACTATTGTCATAGGAGGTGTGTCATCACAAAGTAGAATGGGTTACCCTGGCAGATCTTCCTAGGCCCCAACCCCCATCCTGGGTTACCTCGGTAGCCTCTCACGATCCCTAACCCCACATGCAAATTGATGCAGAGTCAAATATCTTTCAAAGGGACAAGATACTAACCTTTCCATTCCAGACCTTGTCATCTCATCTCAAGTCTAAATGAGCCCTTGACCTAATGAGCGAGGAACAATTAACAAGTTATGTTTTAAAGCTATCCTTTCCCCTAATACTTTTATTTAATTTCCACTAAATTATCTAACTCTCACATGAGTTACCCTCGCACCACTTTGTGCACCGACCCACATTGAGAGCCACTCCCTTACTAACAACACAAGGATATAATCCATAAACCAAGGGTAAGAAAAGTGCACAAAAAATGGAAATAAAATCCCAACCATAATACAAAAGGCAACACATCCCGTTCATAGTATCCGGATGTTTAAACTGAATCACACCCAGGTGCACTACCCAAGGAAAACAAAGGGATGAACAAAATATCACAACAACCCCCACATAATATTACAACATCTAGAAGGCTTACACATTCACAACTAACAGATTTCCCAACTTACATGAACAAAAGACATCATAATTAAATAAGCAATTGAGGCACAGTAATACAGCTATCATTATGATTTGCTTAGTCTAATTTCCATTCCGAGAAAAACAATAATACATTGCTCAAAATAATCTAACTTAATACAATTTCATTTATAATCAACAAAGAAATTAAATATAAACATTTCATTCAATTTCCCAACTTAAATCTATATAAAAATCAAGTTCCCTCTTTTTAAATCATTTCATTTTAAAATCATCTAATTTGTGCATTTACATGCGCCTATTTAAAATTCATTTAAATATATATATATATATTTGAATATATACATAATTATATATGTAATTATATATAATTATATATGGGTATGTGCAGGATCATGATGGGCCAAAAAGTGGTGATATGTAAGTGATATGATGGCCCATGTGGCTGACGAATTTTTTTAAACCCAAAATTGATGAAAATGAAAAGGGTTTTTAAAGGATATTCTTAGCTTTCCACCAATATAAATTATGCTTTACTTTGAATTTAATAAATAATTATTATTCATTTTCTATTTGAATTACGACTAAAGTCTTGATTGATAGACTAATTGTAAAACATCTATGGCTTTCAAAGGGTGTCACATTTTATAAATCTGAAATATGAGTCACATTCTATGCTTCACATACTATAGGATTAAAAATAAAAGAATTAAATTTCATGAAGTTTTGACCAAGTTAAGGTGGTCAGACGTACGAGTTTTTATATTTTTTAATATTTGTAATAAAAAATCATAATTAAATATTTACTTGGAAAAAAATTACAAAAAAATATGCATCACATCAGGACATGAGTCTTCTACTTATATCTAAAATATTATAAAAAAATATTATCATTTCATTGTGGTTAGGGTGGTCAGACAGACACCTACTTCTTATTTTTTCCTTGAAATTTAAGTACTACTGCATTGAAATTTCAAATTTTTCTAGTAGTTTAGAAACTAAATTCAATTTGCGACAGATTCTATTCTTACATATTTTTGAAATAATATACTTTAATTATTCAATTTTTTACGTCAAGTTGCCTGACTTTGATTTTTCTGAATTTAATTGCCACTTAAGGGCCTGCTTTTTCCATGATGATCCCACACATGCCCATATATATATTATTTAAATATTTAAAAGCCAATTACAATTTCCAAACAAATAATAAATATATATATATACAAATATATACATATATAAATATAAATATATATTTAAATATATATGTATATATATACAAATATATACATATATAAACATAAATATATATTTAAATATATACTTACATATATACATATTTATGCATATAAAAGTATATATTATATTTAATATATTTAAAACCCCAAACATAAAAAAAAAATCAAAATGGCGGACCAAATATTAGAGAAGCCAACGATAATGCATGGTTGTGTGTTCACAACCAAACCTCGTTGGGGGGGCGCGACCTATGAAGGTAGTGTTGGGCGCTACCTCCACAACGCCACTTCCCCTTATGGAGGTGGCTATGGGGGTAGCCCCCTCCAGCCCCAAACCAACTTAAACTTATATTTTTTTTAACTTTAAAACCTGTGAATATTTAAATTCATCGTACGAATTAAATTCTGGGTTTTTTTTCAAATGTATTTTATAGGAACTTTCAATAATACAAATATTTATATATATATATATATCAAATGATTGCCTCAAAAGATAAATTTTTCACAAAAAATTCTACATGAGGATATTTATGAGATTTGCGAGAGGTTTTCAATTCCCCAAGCCAAATAAATATAATTAGAAGAAAAACAATAATCTTCTATAGGAAGATCTTTTTCAATACAATTAGATATTTTCTAAAAATTTTGACAAGAAGATTTAAATTAATTCCTATAGAGGTTTTCCAAATTTTCTATATAATATTTTAGAGAATTTTATTGTTTTAAATTAATTCCTACAAAGGGTCTAAAGCTTTCACAACAATTTTTCCAATTTCAAAACATATCAAAGCTTTAAAACAAATAAAATCTTCTTCATTGTGCAGGAAATCTTTTCCAAGACAATAACAAATTCTAATAGCCTTTTCCAATTTGTATTTAAATAAAACAATAAAGAACCTATTTCAGAAGCTTGAAGAATCCAAGTTTGAAGTAGAGCCCTGCCTTCAGATTCCAAAATTATCAAAGCCTCTTCCAAAATAATCCTCTTTCCAGAAAGTTGAAAATAAAAAAATAGAGCCAGTATCCCGAGAACTTCTTCCAATTTTCAAAAACCCCAAAAGATCTTTTTCATTCCCATGAAATAGCCTTTTGTCCTCTTTCAGTTAATGCAATTATTCTCTTTGTGAATTATTTCCCAACCCTAGATATTAATTTCTAACTCATGTCACAATCCCAAAATATCTTCCCAAATTAATCACAAGATATTTCCTCTAAGATATTTTAAGATATTTGTTTATTTAATAATTCAAAATCAAATATTAATTTTAATTATCCATTCATGTAAACTCACAACTTCATTTTATTAATTTAAATAATTAATTAAACAAAGCTTTTATAATCTAACAACTTAAATATCAAATTTAATCTAACTAATTTTAATCACTATGTAAAATAAATTTAATCTAAATAATTAAATTAATTTACACAATAAATTAAATCAAATTAATTAAATCATATTTAAAGCTTCTAATAGCATTAATCACAATTAAATAAATAATCAATTAAAAACATTTTAAACATGAACTAACATTAATTTCCCACAGAGCATACTTTGAGAAAATAATTAAATGACAAGGCAAACGGGGACAACATGACAACAAGGCATGACCAAAACAAGGAATGATGACACACTTTGACTAGGGTTGTGATTTGACAAGGAAATCTTGTTACTACCTCCCAATCAACTATTTTGTTGAGTAACGGACACACTCAAACCTGTGAATCTAGGTGGAGTCGATGTCGTATACCTACAATCCTGCAATCAAAACATATGTCGTACATGTATATAAATAATGAATAATCACACCTTGAAGAGAAAATCATCGAATCGCAAGGTACTCGCAAGCGAGTGATCATGCAATCCCATTCCCTTCACCAATACAATGTCACATCAAAACTGATGAAACTAAAACATCAAATAACCATAGATGAACATATATCAATATCAACTCACATAATCAACTATGCTAACCTGAGAGCATTTCATAATCAATAATCATCAATATAGTGTACCATCACATCTCAATATAAAAATCATCATCGCTATAATTTCAGCGATTAAATAACATCATAGTATCATAGTCTATCAAAATAAAAACATTGTCTAAAAACATGAGAAAATCATTGGGGTGATACATCCTCCCCCCTAGGATCAGGCTTACTCCTGGAAGCCTATGAACAAATAGGGATAGGGCTCCCTCATCCTAGTCGCATCCTCCTAGGTAGCTGATGAATCATCCTTCAGATCCCATTGGACCTTAACCTGCTTAATATATTGACCCCTCAGAGCGAGTCTCCTGTGCTACATGACATCCGCGGGCTCCAAAGCCAGCTGTCCATCCTCTACTTGTAAGGCATTCCAATCAAGGATGTGAGATATATTAGGGTGGTAAAGCTTGAGTACTAAAACATGGAATATGTCGTGTATGCCCGAGAGACTAGGCAGAAAAGAAAGGAAATAAGCTACTAGTCCAATCTTCTCAAGAATCTCAAATGGCGCAAAAAAGTGAGGTGCAATGTTAGAGACCTTTCCATATCAGATTGGACTCTTTCATGGACACACTCGCAGAAAGACTCGGTCACCTACTGCAAACTAATAGTCCACCTAATACGCATCTACATACTTTTTTTGCCTATCATGTTCAACAACCAAATGTTCACTAATCTGGATCACCTACTGCTCCAAGTCCTAAATCATCTTAGGATCCAACATAAATTTTTCCTCTAACTGATCCCTACTCAAAGGATTCTGACATGGTCATCCATACAATGCTTGAAAATGAGGCATACCAATCAAACTTTGATAACTATTATTATATGAAAACTCCACTAAATGGAGATAGTCCTCCCATCGTGTCTGATGGTCCATCACGTACATGTGTAACATATCCTCGAGGATCCATTTTACCCTCTCGATCTATCCATCTATCTCAAGGTGATACACTAAACTAAAGTTCAATTGTGTCCCCATCGCATGCTGTAATGACATCCAAAGAGCTGAGGTGAACACAGGATCCCTATCAAAATTGATCTGATGAGGAATACCATGCAACCTAACAATATCTCCCATGAACACTCTAGCAATGGAAGAATCATTATAGGATGATCAAACGGGTGAGAAGTGTGCTACCTTCATCAACCTATCCAACATCACCATAATGACATCCTTTCATCATGAAGAGTTGGGTAACCCAACAATGAAATCCAATGAGATTATATCCCATTTCCACTTTGGCACCAAATGTGGCTGTAGAAGTCCTACTAGATGATGGTGTTTAGCCTTCACTCATTGACACTTCAAACACTTTGACACAAAGTCAATGATGTCTCGCTTCATACCTATCCAAAAATATAGCTATCACAAATCGACATGCATCTTCTTCACTCCAAGATGAGCTAAATAGGGTGTTCGATGTGCCTCTATCATAACTAAGGTATGAAGATCTCTAGAAGATGGAACATAAATGTGTCCCATGTGTCTCAACAAACCATCAGACTCTAGAGATTAACCAAGGAATCTTCCCTCAAGATTCCTTCCTGTCTCTATCTCTCATCTCACCTCTTGATACCAACTATCTATAGGAAGTGTAGAAAGGATCTGACTCATCAAATCCACTTCAAGATTCACCACTAACAACTCATATCTCTATCTACTGAGAGCATCAGAAACTATGTTCTCCTTCCCCTAGATTAACTTCACCTCAAATTCATACTTGCAAAGGAACTCCATCCATCACCTTTGTCTGGCATTAAGATTGGATTGCGTGAAGATCTACTGTAGGCTCCGATGGTCACTATGAAACTCAAATTTGTGCCCCAAAAGGAAATGTCTCCACCTTGTCAAAGCGTGTACTACTGCTACTAACTCAAGATTGTGTGTGGGGTAATTCAACTCATGATCCTTGAGTTTACGAGACTCATATGCAATAGCTCAACCATCCTACATTAAGTCTTCTCCTAATCCCTCCAAAGATGTGTCTGTACAGACAATAAAATCTCAAGTAGGATCAGGTATCGCAAGAATCGGTACACTGGTCAACCTCTCCTTCAGAGTCTAAAATGTTGCCTCACACTGCTCTGACCAGATGAATCTCTTCCCTTTTCTCTAAAGAGAAGTGATAGGATTTCCTATCCTCAAGAATCCCTAAACAAAACATCTATAATAACTTGCTAATCCCATGAAACTTTGTATCTTTGCCACTTTAGTGGGCATAGGCCAATCAATGATTGCTTTGATCTTCACAGGATCCACTGCAATACCCTCTCCTGATATCACATGTCCATGGTACTTAACCTCAATCTAAAAGAACTCACATTTTGGGTAGGTTAGCATACAAGTTATTATCTGTCAAACACTGCAAAACCAACCTCAAATTCTCCTCATTCTCCTCTATTTTCCTAGAATAGATCAATATGCAATCAAGGAATACCAACATGAATCTATCAAGATATGTGTGAAAGACTTCATTCATCAAGCTCATGAATCCAAATGATGCATTTTTCAACCCGAATGGTACCATGGTAAACTTGTAGTGACCATAACAAGTGTGAAATGTCATCTTATGAATGTTGGAATCAAATATGTGTAGCAGATGGTACCCTGACTTAAGATTTTTCAAAAGATTGTAGCACCCTTGATCTGATCAAAAAAATCATCGATCCTAGGTTAGGGATATTAGTTCCTCATTGTCACCTTATTCAGCTGACGGTAGTCTATGCACAATCGGAGAGATCCATCCTTCTTCATCACAAAAGTTACTGGTGCTTCCCAAGGTGAAACACTAGGGTGGATGAAACCCTTTGCTAGCAACTTCTCTAGCTGCAAGCAGAGCTCCTTAAGCTCTTGTGTAGTCATATGGTATAGAGCTTGTGAAATAGGCTCAGATCTAGGTATAAGATCAATCTTGAAATCAATGTCATGCTGAGGTGACATCCCAAGTATCTCACTATGAAATACATCTACATACGGCTAAAGTATGGGGTGGCTATCAAGTGAATCCTTCTCTGCACTATCACCCAACTCCGAGTCATCTACTATCACTTCAAACAACTAATATCCCTGACATACACATCTCCTCAACTGCATAGTCGAGATCATCCTCAATGATATGGGTCTCTAAACTCCCACTATCTTGACCTCCCTACCAGATACATCAATGCATCAAATCGACTTGCATCGATAGTCAATAATGGCTCTCTAAGCTTCTAACCAATCCATCCCTAAGATGATTTCATACGACCCAATAGTATAATGTAAAGGTCTATTATAGTGTGAAAGGATCCAATCTCCAATCTACAATAATGTACTAGGGAATGCACTGCAACTTTAGCACTAGAGGCCAATTTGACCTACCACCTAATGTCTTGCTTAACTGCCCTCAGTCTGCAATGCGCTACCATAGAGGAGGAAATAAAAGAATATGATTCTCCTAAATAAAATAAAATGGTAACTCTGTTACCCTGTAACATACCCAAAGTCTCTACCACTGTGTTGTGATGATCAACCTAGCAGTTGTCAACCACAAAAAATACCCAATGAATTCTACACGCATCTCCAATAGTCACCTCTGACACCTTCTGCCTTTGAGTATAACCTGATGTGCCCCTATTGGGACACTGTTGCGCTATGTGACCCTATTGGCCACAAGCAAAACATTATATACCCCTGCCGAATCCTCTACTTCCAAGAGGCGTGACCGACTACTGAACACTACCCCTATTATAGGTAGATTGTGTACTCTATGTCAGCTACTCATAATTGGGGTGTTTGTTTCACCTCTAGTTTCTATCACCCCCTAACTGATATCTGTCACCCTATCTAGGCTAGAAATTCTCCCATTTCCCCTGTGAATTCTAATGCTGACCTCTATGTAAGCACCTATTGTGTCCTAGGTGGTCCAGCTCCCTGAGCCTGGCCACTACATGAACTAGGCCCTACAGTTGAAGCACTACCTATCTATACTCCAATATGTCCACCCAATGCCATCACCAAATTCTCCTCCACTAATTTGGCCTTCTCTATTGTTGTCTCCATGGTCTTGGGTTTGAAAACCTAAACACCACCACTGATCTAGACATTTAAGCCCCTAATGAAGTGTTGAACTAGCATGCCCTCATCATCACCAATACTAGCGTATTGTTTTAGCTCATAGAATCTATGCTTGTATAGTTATACTGACATGGCCATCTCTTGCAAATCATGAAACTCATCTCCATGATGCTATCGCCAATGGTCAGATAGGAATCTAGCTCTAAATCTCTCAATGAACATATCCCAAGAAATTGAATTAATTTCAATACAAAGCTTTTGTTACTCCAATCTCCACTAAGTAGATGCAAAGTATCACAAGTGCATGATATAAAATCTGGCCTTGTTGTTGGCCTTGTTGTTGCTACCATAAGGGTGCATAGAAAAACATCGGTTCAAGTCAACCAACCATGTCTCGACCTCTAGTCCATTGCCAAAACCATAAAAAGTGGGCAGACGGGCTCTAAGTAGGTCTCTCATATGAGTGGCTATGATTGGCTCCTACTGTGTTGGAACCTCTCTCCATCTAGGGGATATCTCTCCCTCACCAATATCTATCTGATCTCTATCTCGCCTTGGCCCAAGGCGAGCAAGAGTCTCCTCTAACAATCGATGCAACTGAGTGCCCTCGATCCTTGTTGGATCTTGATTCTAGTCATCATGTCTCAGAGCATTCTGGGAAGCCAAATGTTCCTCATGATATGATTCATGGGGAATATGGGGAGGTGAATCCTATTGACTACCCTTGTAGCTACCTCCTCAGCCTCAACCATGACCTCCACCATGACCTTGCTTAGGTGGCATGATCCTACACAGACATACCAAGGTATAAGACAAGGTAACACAACTTAAATCCTACACAACTAATAGCTTAATGGGTTCAACATTATCCCAAGGCATCTAGTGTTTAAACTTGTGCTTTGATACCATGTGTAACACCCAGCCACATAACCCTAGAGGATGACTCAATAACAACGGAAGCATAATTTTATTTTTTTTGAAAGTACAATTAACAATAAGTAAAGTGAACTACACTTAACACATACATCCTCTAAGGTACATGACAATGCTTACATTTGAAACCCATAACTTAAAAAATGTAAATATTCCATAGTATATAAATTTTACTCATGAAATAAAGAACATAGATCCAATAACATTAAACTCATTTCTTAAGATTACAAAGTACATATTAAAACCATTCATAGATTGTAACATTCAATATAGTAGTTACAAGACTCATTTCCAAAATGAGGTAGATCAAACAACAATATTACAATTACAATGATACAAGGATTCTCCTCGAATACAAATAAGGAGTAGTACATATACAATAACATCCAACTGATCCAATAGTACAGAAGAGATGGTACAAAACAACTAGAACATGCGAGCTCTCCAATCTGGAAGATCCTGCCATCACAAACATGAAGTGGAAACCCAACGGTGTAAGGTGCACGTTCGACCCAACCAAGTGGCACCTGAAGGCCTAGCCCCTATGCTAGGAGATAGTAAAAGGGTTTCCTAGGCATAACCAACAACCTCAAGACACATGCAACTACATGCCTAAACTATACAAGTATAATACATAACATGAAAGTTACATTGCTTCTAGAGTAAAAGAATGAAGTACATCCACTGAACAATACAAAATCTTGGCATAGGAGGAGTGTCATCACAAAGTAGTATGGGTTACCCTGACAAATATTCCTAGGCCCCAACCCCCATCTTGGGTTACCTTGGTAGCCTCTCACAATCCCTGGCCCCACATGCAAACTGATGTGGAGTCAAATATCTTTCAAAGGGACAAGATACTGAACTTGCCATTCCAGGCCTTCTGATCTCATCTCAAGTCTAAATGATCCCTTGAGACAATGAGCGAGGAATAGTTAACAAGTTATGTTTTAAAGCTACCCTTTCCCCTAATACTTTTATTTAATTTCCACTAAATTATCTAACTCGCACATGAGTTACCCTAGCACCACTTTGTGCGCTGGCCCCCATTAAGAGCGATACCCCTACTAAAAACACAAGGATCTAATCCATAAACTAGGGAAAACTTTAAGAAACACCCCCTCAACAAAGGTGTAAAATCCTAGCGAATCTTGTATACTTCTCGATAAAAATATTAATTTTATTGGTGAATTTTTTCATTTTTCAGGAAAAAAAAACCCAATTGGTGAATCTTTTATAATCCCTACAATTTTGTGGAAAATTGTGGCGAATTGCAAATTTTTTTAATCGAATAAAATATTTTTCATTGGCGATTAAAACCATTTTTCAAACCAGAATTTTTTCTTCCATTGGCGAATTAATCTTGTTTTCAAAACATAAAAAAAAATTGTTTGGAAATTAAAACCTTTTATCAAAGAAAAATATATTTTTTCATTGGTGAATTAAATAGAATCTCAAACTAATAAAAAAATTCAGTGGCGAAATAAATGGATACACCAATAAAAATTCATTGGGAACGTTTGATGAATGTTTGATGTACGACTGTAGTTGCATTCCAAAAGTAAATCTCTAAAGCACTAGACTTGCAAATTGAAACCTCTAGAATAACACTAGAACCGTTAGATTTCTAGAAATCAATGGTTGAGATTTTATTACCGTACAAATGGTTATAGAGTTCTATTTCTCAGCAATGGGGCAACCTCGGGGGGATGCACAACTTTCTAAGTGTTAGCTCATTTGATGAATTGTATTGTGCCATTAAGGGATGTCTTCTCAAATTCTTTAAAATGCCAACTTGAAGCTTAACATAATATTTAGTAGCAAATTGGCACTTTTTCTTGGCAAATAAATGGTCACTTCTTGTCGGTGAAGTTAAGTGAGCCTGCATACGAGGAAAGGTGGTAACATTTTCAACTCCAGACTCAAAGTTTCCTCAAAATGGTACTTCTTGGTGATATCAGGGAATGGGAAGATGAACCTATTCCCATCATGCAACTAGATTTGAATTGGCATGAAGAAGAGAAACTTGACATCATTTCCCAGCTGCGCTCAGTGGCGTGGAAAGATAAAACCAACAATGTCGAGTACAATAGGGTGATTTTCATTCTAGAAGAAGAAGAAGAAGAATGCGTTGAATTTCACAATTTAGTTAGGAAATGCAGTTAGAACTGTACAAAGTCTCAACACCTCTAGTGGTTTAAGAACATGCATGAATCCTTTTGTGAAATGTAATGATAAGGGGGGGTAGTTTCATCTTTTAAGCACTTTTTGATTGTATAGGGTGTGGGGTGACGGGTCTGTGAATCCACATTTTTGGCATTAGAGAGATAAAAGAATATATTTCTAAATCTATTTATTTATTAATGCTTCCTTTTAATTATGAATGAATTGTGTTTCTTCATTATTATTCTTCAATTTTTATCTATTAGGTCACAATGCGTATATTTTCATCTCTGAGACTTTGCATTTGAATTAATTCATTTGTTAAAAAAGAAACTATAGCTTTTCTTTACTTATTTTTCACATGTGATCACTAATTGTGAGATAAACTGACTTTGTGTCATTTGTTTTAAAATATCTTGCATCTAATTTCATGGTTAAAGTGACAAATCTGTACACCAACAAGCAAAAATAGTTGCATTCTGGAAGTAAATCTCTGAAGCACTAGACTTGTGAATTCAAACCTATAGAATAACACTAGAACCATTAGATGTAGACATGTGGCAAGATCAAGGCTCATCACTCATCACTCATTCTATATTTTCGATTCCTTGACATTGTACATTTTATTTAATTGAAATTCTCAATATTTTTGAAGAAAGTGTGGTTGTCATACTGCTAGTGTTGGCAGTGGCGGCGATCAATGCCATATGTGATATGAACATCCGAATAAATTTCTTGGACAACTCATAGCTTTAATGAACCAATATTTGTAATGATTTCATATCGTTTGAGTGGCACGAGTGATTTTGACAGCTTGTTAGCTTGAGGAACAGTTTGCATCTAGCTAGACGTCAGTCAAATTAAAAAGATTAATTGTACACGAATAATGATTATCATTATACCCAGGCTGGTAGCAGTACTAGTCTCCCATAAATAGGGATAGTGAATAGTGTATAGTTTCACAAAGGTTTTCATTTTCTACCTGGTTAATAAGAATTCATGAAGAAGGTGATGTGGTATTTTTGGGGATTCTATAAATTATCCTACCTATAGTTATGCAGTTATAGAGTAATCATTAAAAGATGAATTTCCTTCAAGTTCAGAATGGGTGGAACTAGAAAGAAGTTGATTTGGTTAACCTAATTTATCAGATAGGTTTTGAACCAAGATGAGGAGCTCTGATGGAGGTAAGTGCTATACCATTGCATGGAAGATGCATGCAAAAGATGGGAGTATATTTGGTACTCCTCTTGTATCTTCACAGCTCCCTATTCCCCAACATTTTTCGCCTAGCAAGCCCCATGCATTTATTTTCAAAGAGAAATTTGTATTACATCTTTTACATGACTCTAATTCTCGAAGGGGATAAGTAAATTTTGTATCTTCACAACTCCCATTTCCCCAGAATGATTGGTACTGGCTTTCTCGGTTGGCAAATCCCTTGCGTTTATTTTTCAGTTCCACATTTGTATTACGTTGTCATGAGCAGAAGCTTGGAATCATGCATTTATTTTTAGAGTTACATTTGTATTAAGTTGTCACTAGTAGAAGCTTGGAAGTTGGAATCAATTTGTAATCCATTGTCACAAGCAACAACTTGGAATAAATTATTAAATTTTTTCTACTATCTATGTAAAGTGACACACCGACATATGTTATTTATACAAAACAGGAGCTTGCCTTCTCTAGAACTACTCATCTTTAAAAATACATTTAATAATGTGACATTTAAATTCAGTTGCAATAAAAAAAATGGTTGTGTTGTGTTATTCTTTGTTATTCATTTACACTTATAGTAAAGAGTTATTTTTTGAGTTCATAATTTCAATGTCGATTAATATATTCAAATTAATTTTTTCCTTTAAGAAATTGAGTAATATACTTTATGCAATATGCACTTGATAATTCATGGTTATATCGCGCCATTAGGGGAGTGCAATCATTCGTTCCACCAATGTTTATGTGTTACAACGATGTGCTTACTTTTTCTGACTCTATCAGTATATAGGGGAGAGCACCTTATGAGTCAGCCTGATAGAGTATTGTTACACCGATACTAGGTTGTGATTTATTTTCTTCAGGCCATCGGCAGGGCTATGACATGGGTTCCATCGATAAAGAATTGTTAAGCCAATGCCGATGGTATTCCATTTTTTTAGGAATGGGGGAAGGACTACAAGTACAGGATTTCAAATTTTTTTTATGGATGCAATGTAGGCTATAATATGGATCTTCTCACACAAATTTCTACAATTTTCGTTGATCATAAAATCAAAGTGTGGTATATTTTCGTGGTATATCTATTTAAGAAATAAATGCATGCAGATTTAAAAGTAAAACATAAAGCAATACAAATGAAAAAAGAAACTTTCCATCAAATTGACAAAAAATATTATAAACACTAAAAGTTGTCGTTATTGATTTCTAATTTGTCATTGACCTTCTCCCCCAGTTCCCGATATCATCATTCATTTTTATAAGTCCTTTGCAATGTTAAGTTACCAACCCCTTGGCCTTGATGTCAATCCTAGCGCACAAAAGTTTAGAAAAACTTTAAAACACATGTGTCATGTTTATTGTTTTAAGTTAATATCATAAATTACTCAAGTTTTAACCATTGGATGAACATTTGATGTATGGTTGTAGTTGCATTCCTCAATGAAATTCACAGAGCAATAGGCTTACGAAATTAAACCTCCAGAGTCACCATATAACCATTAGATTTAGAAATATCAATGGTTAAGAATTTGCAACTTGTAGACCTAAGACGTTTCATTCACTTTAATGTTCCAAATTCGAAAAAAAGAATTTAAAACACTTTGTACTACTAAGTGTGAATTGTCAAGTGATTTTTTTTTAAGTGAGAGGGTTAGCACATAGGGAGATTTTTTTAAGTCCTTTGCAACATTAAGTTACCAGCCCCTTGGCCTTGATGTCAATCCTAGTGCACAAATTTTTAAAACAACTTTAAAACACATGTTTCATGTTTATTGTTTTAAGTTAATATCATAAATTACTCAAGTTTTAACCGTTGGATGAACATTTGATGTATGGTTGTAGTTGTATTCTGTAATGAAATGCATAGAGCGATAGGCTTATGAAATTAAACCTCCAAAGTCACCCTATAACCATTAGATTTAGAAAGATCAATAGTTAATAATTTGCAACTTGTAGACCTAAGATGTTTCATTCACTTTAATGTTCCAATTTTTAAAAAAAAGCATTTAAAGCACTTTGTACTGCTAAGTGTCTATTGTCAAGTGAATTTTTTTTAAGTGAGAGGGTCAACACAAAAGGAGATTTGTTTAAGTCCTTTGCAATGTTAAATAATTGGCTGATTGGCCTTGATGTCAATCCTAGCGCACAAAATTTTAGAACAACTTTAAAACACATGTTTCATGCTTATTATTTTAAGTTAATATCATAAATTACTCAAGTTTCAACCGGTTGATGAACATTTGATGTATGGTTGTAGTTGCATTCCATAATGAAAAGCATAGAGCAATAGGCTTGTGAACTTAAATCTCCGGAATCACCCTATAACTGTTAGATTTAGAAAGATCAATGGTTAAGAATTTGCAACTTGTAGACCTAAGACGTTTCATTCACTTTAATGTTCCAATTTTGAAAAAAAATTATTTAAAGCACTTTTTATTGCTAAGTGTCAAGTGATTTTTTAAAGTCCTTTGCAACGTTAATTTACCGACCCCTTGGCCTTGATGTCAATTCTAGCACACAAAATTTTAAAACAACTTTAAAACACATGTGTCATGTTTATTGTTTTAAGTTAATATCATAAATTACTCAAGTTTCAATTGTTGGATGAACATTTGATGTATGGAATTAGTTGCATTCCGGAACGAAATGCACAAAGAGATAGGCTTGTGAACTTAAACCTCCAAAATCACCCTATAACCTTTAGATTTAGAAAGATCAATGGTTAAGAATTTGCAAATTGTATACCTAAGACATTTCATTCACTTTAATGTTCTAATTTCAAGAAAAAAAAAAGTTAAGCACTTTGTGTTGATAAGTGTCAAGTGATTTTTTTTTAAGTGAGAGGCTCAGCACATAGGGAGATTTCAGTCTTCACTCTTTAGATTTCTCATTGCAGTGCACCACGATATTTTGGATTCCACAGCTCCACTTCCAAAAAATCCATTCTAGTTTCCATGAATGTTAGCATTAATCTTTTTAGGAGCCATGACTCAAAATCTGGGCAAGTGAAAATATTCCTACAACTATGTTTCATCGTTTGACATTTCTTAAAATCTTATTTTGTCAAACTTTGAAGTTTGGGTTTAGAGACTTAAGAATTAATAAAAATTCAGGAGGACTAATAGGTATTAGGGAATTAAAATTTCACAACTTCACATTGTATAAGCATGTCTACCACTAGTACCACTAGAGGAATGTCTGATAAAAAAATACATTATGCAAAACTGCTTAAAACCCCAGGTTTCATTGATGGGTACCATGATATTTATGATCCTGAAATCTATGGTAGGTGTACCTCAGAACTTAGATTTTCATCTCAGAATAAGGCTGCAAATCAAACATAAGTTAATATTATGAGTGCACTGTGGGTAACTGGATTAGGGCGCATGATGTTATATGAGGTTTTCACTTACCTAGAATTTATCATGGTTTGTGCCCACAATTATGATGATAACAAAAGAACAATTGTTAATAAAGATATCAAAGAAGAATTGTTATCCATTAATGTAGAAGAACTTGAAAAAATGTTGGGGTTTACAACCAAAGAATTTGGAAACATCCACATTGACCTAGAAAAGCTTGCTAGTGATTATGAAGCAGTGGAAGAAAGGGAGAAAAATGCTTTCTTAAATAAACTAGCTCAGGATAGAAACAAATTGAAAAGTGATCATAAGCCTCCTTATGATTTGGATATTTTTAAACCATGGGTTTAGGATACTATTTCCATGCTAGCATTTTGCCTCATTCTGGATAGCAATTTGGAAATGGGTGCAAGTCTCCATGAAATGGTATTTAATATCCATTATGATGTCCAACATGTCAAATATAATTTTATTCAAAACATTGTAGAATCCATACATAAACAATTTTTAATGATTAAAGTAGGTTCCACCAAGACATTTAGGTTCACAACATACTTGTTCTATCTTTTTCTATTCAAATTTATAGGAATGTTCAGACCAACAAGCTTCAGATTCAGCCCTATAGTAATGCCGAGGAAAAGAAAATGGCTCTAGTATATGAATGGATCACTGAGATAAGGATGCATGATTCTTGAAGGAATTACAATCATTTTGTAGACTAATTTTTGGCTCCATTACATCAAGCAATCACAAATAATCCAATGCCTAGATTTTCTATGTCATGTAGAAATTGCATTCAACTAGAAAAATAAATACAATTGGTTGATTGGTACTTAATGGAAGAATATATTGTGCTATGCTTTGATGGATTGGGAGTATAGCCATACAAACTTCCAATACATGTGACAGAAAGGGTTTTTACATTGGAATATGATAGGAAGATGCAGAGTGTTGATGAACTACACTTTCTCAATTAGCAAAAGAATACCTTATTTCCTTCTTTACCTTTTTCATTTGGAGGGTTCACATTCGAGAGAAAAGAATTTAGTTTGGTGATGGGACTTTTAAAAATTTCGAAGGAGGGAGGCTAGGGTTTTAAGGTTTTGGGTTACCCATGATGATATAAATTATCAAATTTTGAAACCCTCATGTTATATTTCGGTAAGTGCAACAATTTGTGACACAATTTTGGCTCTTAAGATGCCACTTTTTCTTTTTTTCTGAAATTAGGAAAATTTGATTTGCAAGAGAAAATGAAGATAGTTACACTCAAAATTTCAAGATGCAGCAAGAACAAAAGTTGAAGTGCTCCGAGTCTAGTTTCTAAGCTACAATTTTTTTTTGAAATTAATGAAGATTAAGGGTCTCAAAAAGGGGGGGGGAAAAAATAGGTCTTGTTTTTATCAAAAAAAATAGCATAGCACTAGAGGGCTCCCCCCTTTTTGGTTAACCTTTTTTTAGAATTTTAAAAATCCCAATAGTGAGAAATTAGCTAACACCATTTAGTTTATCCTCCTTCTTTCGGATAATTTTTTTAATGAATATATAATATTTGATGAATTTTCAAAGTGGACACATCCTGAAAAGCTGAAATTTGAGCGTGCTCCCCCCCAATTTTTTTACAAACTAATCAAAAATTGATTTATTTTTTTCATCATGTGTAGAATGGAGTCTAGTTTCAAAAAACATAATTTGTTTCACATTTCGATGAATGTGTAAAAATCTATCCTAAACCTAGCACATGTTGGTTTTTGACCAAAAACGAAGGCATTTACAATAGAAGCCATGGATCAAAACCTTAACTAAATCAAAATGAAAAAAATTTATATATTTAGATAGCTAAGATAGAGGTTAACGCTATCACAATTTTTTTTATAAACTTGCATTGATAGATGTGCAAGTGAGACGAGGAGCACAAAAGAAAATATGAGAAAATTTAGCAAATCCTATTAATTAACACATCTAAAGCAAGCCTTTTGGAAAGCACCAAATGACTCATCACATTTGGCATGTGCCAAATGTGATGAGTCATTTGGCAAGCGCCAAATGGCCTACTTTGCATAGAATGTGCCAAATGCAATGAGTCATTTGGCGAGTGTCAAATGGCCTACTTTGCACAGAATGCGCCAAATGTGATGAGTCATTTGGCGAGTGCCAAATGGCTTGCTTTGCACAAAACTAGATTTTCACTTTCTCTGTCAGGGAAACTATATACATGAAATAAACATTTAAGTATAAGTTGACATTTACATATGGAAATTTACTTTCTTATACTTTAAGTTATATTTCATGTATATATAGGCAGGATGTTTGAGAGTGGTTTCAGATCTCTAAGAGTTATAATGCAAATTCTAGTTTTTGGAAGATCTTAAAAATTTCAGACTTAGTCAAATTTTTGTAATCAGCATGTCAAATTTCAATAATCAGGAGGTCAAATTTTAGTACTCAAGAGGTCAAATTTCATCTTTCTCTCTCTATCTCACTCATTTTCATCTCTTATTCTCTAGACCTCTCTCTCTCTCTCACTATCTCCATCCCTTTATCTAATAATATCTTCCTT